>CM056491.1:55107999-55707999 GCA_029783415.1 Anisodus acutangulus
GAATAAGCTACCTCAATGCCTAAAAAGTAACGTAGATGACCTAAATCTTCCATCTCAAAATGGCGAGATAAAGTAGATTTTAGGTTTGAATACCATCAATATCATCACATGTAATGATCATGTCATCAACATACAACAAAAGCAAAATACAACATGTATGGGATGATTTAACAAATAACGCCGAATCATGAAAGCTGGAAATAAACCCAAGAGATGATACTACAGTGGAGAACTTGTCGAACTAAGCTCTTGGAGCTTGTTTGAGACCATACAGAGCTTTCTTAAGCCTGCAGACTTGTCCTGGACTATGTGAAACACCAGGTGGAGGGACCATGTAGACTTCTTCTTGAAGATCCCCATTCAAAAAAACATTTTTAACATCCATTTGTGAAATATGCCAATGACGAACAGAGGCCACTTCAATAAGAACCTGGACATATGTCATCTTTGCAACATGTGCAAAAGTCTCTTCATAATCCACACCATATTCTTGAGCAAAACCATTTGCAACCAAACGAGCTTTATATCGCTCAATAGAACCATCAGACTTTGTCTTAATCTTGTACACCCATCGAGAACCAATAGTTTTCTTACCAGTCGGTAGAGAAACCAAATCTCAAGTACCAGTTTTGTTCAAAGCATCCATTCCTCATTCATAGCCTCTTGCCAAAGAGGATCACGAGCTGCCTCAAAGTAGGAGGTAGGCTCACAGAGAGAATTGATAGAAATTATAAAGGAAGCGAATGATGGAGCATAGCAATAATAATCAAAATCGGATACCTGAGGAGATCGCAAAGTGCGTTTAGGATAGCGAGGTGGATCTGGATCTGCAACCACAAGAGGTACTAAAATAGGCGTAGGAGGGGGCTGAGTATCAATATCATGGGACCTAGCAGAAGACTGAGAAGGAACATATAATATAGATGTAGAATCAGATGGGCAATCAGCATCAAAGGGATCAATATCAATAAGGTCAAATTTTGTCATGCCATATGAGGTAGGTGAGATGGAAAAGAAAGGAACATGCTCAATAAAGGAAACATTATGAGACACATACAATTTTCCAGAAACTGGATCATGACAACGGTAACCTTTCTGACCAACCCCATATCCAAGAAAAACACAAATGGCGACACGAGAAGATAACTTAGTACGCTCTGTATGTGGACGTAGAACAAAACATGTAGAACCAAAAACTCTCAAATGGGAATATAGTGGGGTGTGACCAAATAGTCTAGCATACGGAGAAATTCCAGAATTATGAGAGGTATGGATCCTATTAATAAGATAAACAGATGTAAGGACAACTTCTCTCCAAAATTTACTAGGTACACTATCGGATAAAAGCATGGATCTAGTTGTCTCAACAATATGCCTATGTTTTCTCTCGGCTACCCCATTTTGTTGTGGTGTATCAGTACAAGAAGACTGATGTATTGTACCATCAACTTTGAAAATACCAGAAAGATCCCCACTAGTATATTCACCTCCCAAATCAGCCCGAAATATTTAATAATGACAGAATGTTGAGTTTTCACATAGGCTTGAAACTCAACATAAATATGAACAAAATCAGAGCTTCTTTTCAACAAATAAACCCAACAATGACAAGTATAATCATCAATAAAGGAAAAACATAATATCTGGAGCCTCCCTTAGTAGGGATAAGTGCTGGCCCCCAAACATCTGAATGAACTAGATCAAATAGTGCAGAAGAAGTAGAAGTACTAAGATTAAAAGGCAAAGCAGAAAATTTTCCAAGTTTACATCCACTACAATCAGAAATATCATCGGATTGTAAATCACCAAGAACACCAGTATTACACATAAAACGCATGCGAGAACCTGATACATGACCAAGTCTAGAGTGCCACAAATAAAACTTCGAAGAGGAAGGTATTAAATGAAAAGAAGACAAATTAACAGGCATAACTGTTACATGAGTAGGAAGATGCAGCTCATCCAAAACATAGTGACATCTCCCCTTTCTTCGCCCTGTCCCAATCACTCTTGGATTTTAGATCCTGCATATAACACGAATTAGGGAAGAGTCCAATAAAACATCCAAAGTCACATATTTGACCAGCAGAAGCAAGATTCATATGTAATTTTGGAATGCAATAAACATCAGGTAATGATATAGTGGATGTATGAATGGTGCCAATGCTTGTCAATGTCATAAGTGTGCCATCAGCAGTCACAACAGAAGTGGAAGGGGAAGAGGGGGGGGGTCAGAAGACATAAATACAAAGACGGAAGAATCATGAGACATATGATTTCCAGCTCCAGAGTCCAAGATCCAAGAAGACGAAATGATACCTGAACCAATAGATGGCGATGAGCCAGAAGGAACAGAAAGAGCATAAGACTGAGAATTCTGTTGAAACTGTTGGAAGGCGAGGAACTTCTGAAATTGGTCAGCTACAAAATTAGTACTGTGACTCATAGAGGCTCTTGAAGCTGGGTGATCAAGAGAGGGCACAAAGGCAGCCTGAGTCGGTGGATACGAGTTCTGAAATTGACCCCCAGAATATGGCTTCTGTCCTTGTCCCGAATGTGGAGGCTTAGAACCTGATGTCTTCTGTAGCTCAGGACATTGATTCTTCCAGTGTCCTGGTTTCTTGCAATAATTACAATTACCCATGATAGATGTTTTATACTGCTGTGTAGGGGCTGCAAGGACCGGTGCAGACGAAGGAGCTGCCAGTACGAAAGTAGAAGCCTTATGTACCCCTTTTAGAGTCTTCAAACATGTTTCTTCAGCTATAAGTTCATTTACCACATCTTCAATAGATGGTAAGGGTTTGCGGTGCAACAAGCCTGAATGACAATTCTCAAATTCTGACCGAAGACCCATCAATAGCTGAACAAGACGATCTTCATCTCTGCATTTAATATAAGCATCGTATGCTTGCAATTCAGTAGATTCCGTCATAGCTAACTGATCCCATAAAGTGGTCATTGCACAGAAATAATCTTGAATGCCCAAGTCATTTTGTACTAGTGCACGAATTTTATATTGTAACTGATATTTAACAGCAAAATTATTGTGCACAAACAATCTTGACAGATAATCCCAGATATCTTTAGCAGTTTTGAACTTAGCCAATTGAACACCAATTCTTTGTTCAACAGAGTTATTAATCCAAGTAATAATCTTTGAATTATTGGTCTCTCAAGTCCTAAATAATTCATCAAATTTTCATCTCCAATTTTAGGGCATTTGGTTTTTCCAGACATATAATCCCAAATCCCTTTTCCCTTAAAAAAGTTTACCATGACATAGCTCCAATAGGAATAATTTTTTCCATCTAACCGAACACCAATAGTTTGCAAAGAATCATCACCTCCAGCCATTATGAATTTTAAACAGAAAAATCTCAAATAACAAGCAGCAATCCCAAATAACAAGCAACAATCCCAAATAACAAACAACAAAATAATAAAGGGCAGATCTCACCAATCAGATGCGGAAGCCAAGAAGACGAAACCGAGATGTGTAAACCAAGATCAGAACGAGCACGAGCAGCCAAAACAAGCCAAAACGAGCACGAGCTTCCAAAACAAGCCAAATTTTTTTTAACTGATACTAGGGGTGTGTTGCATGCGAACCCCCAACTAACTCACCGCGGAGTTGGATCCGCGATCGAGCTAAAAATATTAACTTGCGCTCTTGGCTTTGATACCATGATAGAATTCATGAAAGTCTTTTATTCATAACATGAATTCTTACAAAGTAATAACAAGATAATAAAATAATATTATTTTTGAGAGGTAAAAATGCAAGTAAAAGAAAAGCAAGTAAAATCCTTTATATATGGTCTATTACATGAGATACAAATGTGTTTTTTCAAGGTGGGACAAAAACAATGTAGGAAAAAGTTAATGCTAATATCCCAGTCATTAAATTTTTTTAAAAAGGACGAAAGTTAATTTCCTTTTGTTTTCTTTTTGAAAACTCGACGGGCTTATATTTGCTGACAGTAGGAGCAAATTGTAAAAATGACAAAAATAGGATGCAAATCAAAGAAAGATATACATTACATGTGCAAAATTCCAAATACTCTTGTTTCAATAAACACGACTAGTAACATATATTAAATGAAATTGGCCAAGTCTCTTGGTAGAAATTAAATGCTGTTAGAAATTTTCTACCATTAGTTGCTCACTAATCTTTTGGTGGTACAAGAACAACGTTCCGTTTTGCCAAATATATTCAATTTCCAGTTTGAATCAGTTCTATTTTTTCCCATTAAATATGACTCAAGATGTGATCTCATTAAATTATAGGGTTATATGAAGGACGACAGAACAATATTACCTATATTTTTTGTGGGGACCTTCAGAAGTTTTGGTTAGTCCACAAAAATAAGTCAACAAACGGAAGCTTTTTCCCAATCATGCATATGATTTCTCAGTCTTCTAGTAGGCATGAACTTGGTCAGAATATATATGGAGATCCTTCTACTAGAAGAGAGTAAAATATGTAAAATGACCTTTTAATTTGTACAAAAAGTTTCATTTAGTCATCTATCAATTGAAGTCATGACTTGGCCACCGGTTTATAATGTGCCTAACAAATCGAAATGTGTGAAATTTCACACACGACGACATGGAAATAAAAAACAAATCAGATGAGATTTAAGAAAAAGATAACCTTAATACACAAATTGACACCTTAACTTGCACCGTATTTTAAAGCCAGCCCCCTAATTATCCCAACTATCTATTGCTTTCTTCCCTTTCTTTTGTATATCCTTGTTTATATTTCTGAGGTTAATTAGTTAGCTATTAAGTTCAGTGATGGATTCAGGAATTTAAGGTCGTGGGTGCTTTACCGTCTTTTTACTATGAATGACGGCTGCTAAAAAATAACAATAAAACAGAGAGTTTTTGCGTTTGGGTTAGGGAAGTGAAAGGAGGCCCTAAGAGTTTGGACGAATGAAAGTTATCTTTTTCTTTTTTTTTTTGTCACAAAAAATTAGATATTTTTATTTATATAAAGTGACCTATGGTGAAAGTGTTGGATATTTGCCTTTGGAGGGGAGATGCGTCCACCCATCTTTGATGAAATAAACACTAGTGTTCCGCATGTTGGAGACCTTGTCTCTTCGCACATGCATGATCTACGAAGTGAGTAGATGACCGTAGGGCCAAGGATCGTCAAATTTCGTTGAGAAATGAAAGAGATATTGGTCTACGAAGTAAGGTGTTTGAGGCATGGAAATGTGGTGTGAGACAAATCTACCACATCGGTGGGAATAGGAAGAATTGCTCTCTCTATATAAGCCTCTAATGTGGTAAAGGGTTTGGGACCCCAAGGGGTATCCCATGTGTTTAAAGGAGGGAGGACCTAGATGTGCTTGGGTTCAAGGCTAAGCCCGCACGCGCGCCGCCGCCGCCCGCCCGTCCCGTCCGGTCACGGGTCGTGGGCTGTCTGATATTATCTTTTTGGACCAGAGAACTTTGCTAGATGTACAGTTTGATCCCTGAAGTTTCTTATGTACAATTTGGTCCCTGAAGTTTAATATTTTATAGTTTGGTCCCCAGAGTTTCTGGAAAGTTGAATTTAGGGTGACGGAAGGCAGAAAACTTTCTGCCTACCGTTGGACTATTTTCAGGAGCATTAACCAGCCATTATTTGGCTGATTAACTCCTCCTTTATCACCCTCCTTCATGTCCATTTTTCAGCCTCTCTTGATGGCCATTAACAGCCTTAAATCTGCCTCCTAAATGGCCATTAACAACCCTCACATTAGGCTATTAACAACCTTGTTTGTGGTTGTTGGGCAGCTTCCTTCTTGCTATATATTGAGGCCTCCCTTGGCTCAATAAAGTGGCTGGAAAAAGACTGAAAACACAGCAAAACAGACAGAAACAGTGAGCAAAATCACTGAAAAACAGTGAAGAAAAACGACTGAAAAACAGTGACCAAACCCTCACATATACACAAGATATACACAACAGAGACACACTATATACACAGAGACAAACGAGGAGAGAAGATAGAAACTCTTCTTTCCTTTTCCATATCTTCAGCAAGTCAATTCATATTTGTTTTATTCGGCAGGCTCAACCTATTGGCTTTGTAGCGTTGAGATTAAAGTGTTGTTATATTATATTGCTTTTAGGATCTCATTTAAAAAAGAAGGTTATACTTTGTAAAAGGTTAAATAAGATACTTCTCAAAACAATACGCAAATCCGACATATTGACATCAGCCTTATTAATATTCCAATTTCTTGTCTATTTCGTTCATAAACCATCAAGGAAATTAGGGGGTAAATGGTATGGTTCACTAGTTATTTTATAAAATTTATATCATATCAATTTTTCAGTTGTTTTATTTTGTATAGTCAAAATTAAATTTTTCGAAACCGTCCCATCATCTCGGTTACTCTTCAATATCAGTAAGGTTCGATTAATTTTAGGTATTTCTTTTTAAAAAATATATCAATAAGTCACTAGTAAAAGTTAAAGACACAAAAAATTTAGACATTTTTACTATTTAGTTGACGTATCAAGAGAACATGGAAGACAACAAGAATAGAAATTCATCCCACTATTTTGCGGTAGATAAAACTGTTGGAAATTAGCCTTTGGCGGGGAGATGCGTCCACCCATCTATGATGAATTAAACACTTGTGTTCCGTATGTTGGAGACCTTGTCTCTTTACACATGCATGATCTACGAAGTGAGTAGATGACCGTAGGGCCAAGAATCGTCTAATTTCGTTGAGAAATGAAAGAGATATTGGTCCACGAAGTAAGGTGTTTGAGACATGGAAATGTGGTGTGAGACAAATCTACCACATCGGTGGGAATAAGAAGAATTGCTCTCTATATAAGTCTCTAATTGGTAAAGGGTTTGGGACCCCAAGGGGTATCCCATGTGTTTAAAGGAGGGAAGACCTAGATGTGCTTGGGTTCAAGGCTAAGCCCACACGCGCGCCACCGCCGCCCGCCCGGTTCACGGGTTCACGGGTTCACGGGGCTGTCTAATATTATCTTTTTGCACCAGAGAACTCTGCCAGATGTACAGTTTGATCCCTGAAGTTTCATATGTACAGTTTGGACCAGAGAACTCTGCCAGATGTACAGTTTGATCCCTGAAGTTTCATATATACAGTTTGGACCAGAATTCTTTCATATGTACAGTTTGGTCCCTGAAGTTTCAATATTTACAGTTTGATCTCCAGAATTTCTGGAGACTTTTTCTGCCTACCGTTGGACTGCGTTTTGGAGCATTAACCAGCAATTACTTGGTTGATTAACTCTCCATTAACAGCCCATTACTTGGGCATTTGGGCAGCCTCTTTAAATGACCATAATAGCCATTACTTGGCTGTTTTAATGGCCTCCCTTAATGGCCATTACAGCCTTGTTTTGGCAGTTGGACAGCCCCTCTTTCTTGCTATATATTGAGTAGTTGTTGGCTCAATTCATGGCTGGACAACAGTAAAACGACCGCAAAACAAAGACACAAAAATCGATCAAAACAAATACTTAAATCGCCAAAACAAAGGAGCAAACTGTGATTTAAAAAGCGAAGCAAACACCATTATATACACAAGATATACACTACAGAGACACACTATATACACAGAGACAAAAGAGCAGAGTAGAGAGAAACTCTTCCTTCCTATTCCATATCTTCAGCAAGTCGAGTCATATTTGTTTTCTTCGACAGGCTCAACCTATTGGCTTTGTAGTGTTGAGATTAAAGTGTTGTTTTATCTTGGGAGACTATTGCCCGCTAACGTAAAAGTATATATACGGGGCAATCTTGTCTTAAGGATAGAGGGCTATCCTCGACTCAACACACAACGTTGTAACCATCCAGATTTAGTTGTTTCTTGATTTCAGGTTATCAAGATTCAAGACACAACAAACTTGCGGCAGTTCTCAACATTGGCTTTGCAAGGTGATCAAGATTCAAGACACAACACACATGCGGCAGTGTTGAAGATTGACCATTTATTTATCCTTTCGAACATTTGTAATAGTTATTACTTCCCGTACTGCTCTATAAAGTACCATAGAAATACCAACAAAAACAATGTTACACGAAGGAAAAAATTAGATCATACGAGCTGGAAGAAATCGATCGAGCTGGGACTAAGGATCAGAGTCTACTAAGATTAAGTATCTAATAAGAGAAATTTAAATCATACAAGAGCAAAGATATCTAACAACGTGTAACTTGCTTCCCAATATCGTTGGAATATCTTGTAGCTTACTAGTTACTACTCGAGATGCTAAAAATAATTTAGTTTCGATAAGAGAAGTATAATAGGTTTCAGTGTTAGGACTTTAGATATTAATTATGTTGCAGGCTTATAGTCGTTTCCATCACTACTGATCTAAAGCAAATTTTAATATTATATTATTTTAAAACTTAATATATAAAATATATTTTACACACATATTATATTCGGTACGATTCGACAATTATTTTGATTAATTTTTATAAAAGTAACAATCTACCTAATTATTCGATACGATTTTGAATTTATATAAAAATCATCAATTTTCTTAAGAAAAATTTAAAAATCGATTTGATACGGTTCAGTTCACCCGATTTAGTTATTTTTTAAAAAACCATTGACAACCCTATAGGAAATACAAGAAAAAAGAACGGAAGAAGACAAATATTCCCTCCGTTTAATTTTTATTTGACATTTGTTAGTTGACACTCTTCTAAAAAAATTATTTACTAGGATTTATTTTACTAAATTATTCTTATTAATTATATTTTAGAAATCTAAGCTTGATTATTATTATTTTATAAAATTACTTAATGATAAGAATAATATTAAAAGAAAATAATAAATCTCACTTCATTTGCTAAAATGAATTTGTAAAAAGGAAAATTTATTTTTATTATAAGGATAAAGTAAAATAGAACGGAGAGAGGAAATAGCAACTACGTAAAAATGTGAAGAAATATCTGTTGGGTATTACAAAGGATTTGCAGAAACGGAAATTACAAGTAACTGCTAAAGTACAAATTGAAATTACAATTCAACTCTAAAACTGAAAATTACAATATAACAACAAACTGAAATTGCTTATTTTGTTGATCAAGAAAACTGGAAAGTTGTTTTTTGCTGAGTCGAGTGTGGCACTCTGTCCTTAAGACAATATTGCTCCGTATGTATCATTTATACGTCCTGGACAATTCGTCTCCCAAGATAAAACAGCAATGGAACTATTGAGCAAAGGAAACTCAAAAGCTACCGTGAAGAATATTGAATAACGAAATGATGCTTGGAAGATTAGGAAGAAACTGCTTTGCTTTGCTTTCTGCTTTGTGTATTTTCGTGTGTATCAAGTGTCCCTCAACAATGGTGTAAGGGGTGTTTATATAGGAGGAAGAGGGGCTGTTTGACTGCCTCCATAACAGCCATTATTGGCCAAATAATGACCATTATGGAGGTAGTAAAGCCACCAAATAAATGGAGAAAATTGCCAACGGATTGGCCATTATTGGAGGTGTAATTCAGCCAAAATAAATGGTGAATTGAGTCGAACGTTTCGCTCAGACCGTCGAAATTCTGACTTTCTGAAAACTTCAGGGACCAAACTGTACATCTTGAAACTTCAGGGACCAAACTGTACATCTTGAAACTTCAGGGACCAAACTGTACATCTTGAAACTTCAGAGATCAAACTGCATATCTGAAAGAACTGCACATCTGAAACTTTTGGGATAAAACTGTACTTCTGACAAAGTTTTCTGGCCCAAAAAGATAATATCCCAAGGCCCGTGGACCCGAGAACCCGGAACCGGACGGGCGGGCGGCGGCGGCGCGCGTGTGGTCTTTCCTTGAACCGAAGCACATCTAGGTCCTCCCTCCTTTAAACACATGGGATACCCCTTGGGGTCCCAAACCCCAAACACATTTCGAGTCTTATATACACAACAATTCTTTCTTCCTCTACCGATGAGGGAGAATTGAACACAACACCACACTTTTCATGCTTCAAACACCTCACTTCGTGAACCAATATCTCTTTCATTTCTCAATGAAATTTGACGATTCTTGGCCCTACGGTTATCTACGTACTTAGTACATCATGCATGTGTGAAGAACCGGATTCTCCAACATACGTAACACTAGTGTTTAAGCCGTTAAAGTTGGTCGGTCGCAACTCCCGCCAAAGGCTAATTTCCAACAATATTTGGCTTGACTTGTAGATAGGAGTCATTTAGGTCCACATTGGGGGCGAACATATTACTTCTTTCTGTTGGATTTAGTGTGTTATGAATTGGTCAATGTATATCTTCCATACATAATATACTTGACCTCTTGCAACCGCAAAAGACTTTTGAGTTTCTTTTTCTTTTTCTAACTTTGGATTGTCCAAGTCAATGGTATGCCTACACTGGTGGACTACACACTTGTTTTATCAGAACTAAAAACCCTAATTTTCAAAAATAAGAATGTGACATGTCTTTTACCTTTCCAAATTCTCCTTGTAATTAATTTCTCTCCTCTCCATTATGCTCCATCCGATTCATAATAAGTATTCACTTAAATTTTATTTTAATTCAAAATAAGTGTCCACTTATATAATTATGAAGGAATAACTTTTATTTTTTTAATTTTTTCCTTATTAAGTGCTAAGTGACCAGATCCAATTATGTGTCAAGTAAATGGTAATATGCAAATTTTAATTAAGGGTAGTTTAGTCAAAATATCTATTTTTATCTAGGAGTTAGTATTTTTAAGGGGTATGTTAAAGGCTAAGTGGACACTTCTATTTTGACATAAATTTTAAGAGATAATTGAGTATGAATTAAATTTTAGATATTCAGACAGGGTAGATCTACAGTGTCGTGTCGTCTATGTATTTACATGAATCCAAATTTTTTTGCCCAAACTTAAAATATATATTAAAAAATTCACTAAATATTTATAAAGGAGAATAACACATATGGTCCCTATGTTATTGACTAATTCTGATTTTGGTCCTTTTGATATATGATTCAACACATTTAACCTTTAATTAATTAAATATGTTAGATTTGGACTACTTTTAGAGGTATGGTAACCTCAATATGGAGTGACAATACAAGTTTAACATAACACATGAGAAATTAAATGCTAGAACAATTAATAGTTCTGGAAATTTGTGAATATTAATAAGCAAGGAAATCAAAAGAGTTATATAATTGAAGGCTAAATGTACTTAGTCATATATTACAAGAACTAAAATAAAAATTTACCTATAACTAAAAGACCTAAGATGCTATTAACTCTATCTATATAGTGTCTAAAATGTATTAACTATTTATATTTAATTAATTAAGTGAGGTGGAAAATATTTGGGACGTCCCAAATGGAAAAATACAGGTATGTTGAAACTGAGGGAATACATAATTACTTATTAGAATTCCAATATGTGCAGAACAGTTAAATGATTGAAGCTATTTAATAAGAAAAATATCATACTCACTTTGATAGAGTTTAAATATGAAACCTCCCAATTGCGCACCTAAGCCTAAAAAATGACTCGAACTTTTATCACCTACGTCCCTAAAAGAATGATGTATTTAGAAGTAATTCAATGACAAAGTTATATATTTAGAAGTAATTTAACAGTAAAATTCTTATTTTCGTTTGAACCACATAATGTTATAATCATAAAAATATTATTGACATATTAAAATTACAAGTTTCAATTTTTATTTCTCGCCAAACACCTTCACATCGAGTGAGACTGTTACCGTCCGAAATGTTTGCCATTTTATCGGCTGATGAAATTGGATGACAAATTGATTCCTTAACTAAGCGATTAGGGCCAGACGCGGAACTCTAACTTCCAACAATGAGTTTCCCAACTACTCCAGAAAGAGTTAGAATGACGATTGAGTAAACTATGTGGTAAGAAACATAAATACAGCTAGAGTGCAAAAAATGCGATAAAGATAGAATGAAGATAGGTAAAAATCAGTATTTTGATTGATTGGAGTGTCTCTTTCTGTACAAATAATTCCTATATTTATAGTAAAAGGAAAATAAACGTGACCCCTTATGTTAGCCACCGAACTACCCACTAAATCCACTAGCCAACTATGAGAAGGTGGTGCCGATTTTTTCGCCTGGACCTCTAGCACGATCGACGTCACTCCCTTCTGGCTGTTGCTGGTTGCTACCTTTTCTAGAAGGTCCTTTGACTTGGTCTTCGAGGCGTCCGAGTATGTGTGGGTCTCAGTCGTTCCTCGAAATTATGACTCGTCAAGACTACTGTAATAGTCGATGATGCTTTTCTAGCCGAGGGTAAGGACTAACGGATTCAGCTATGATTCCGCTCAGTTACCGACTTAGAATCCTTTTCCACCTTCGGCTGTCACTTGATTCGGCTAAACACTTTTGAGTGTTAAAAATTGCCCCCTACATTAACTCGAGTGCGGCTGTCCAGTTGATGTATTCCAAAATGGCCATCGTTTCGTGTGGCAGCCGTAGGTGTCATTTCAATCACTTTTGCCTTAAATGCATGCAATAATGATCTTTAAAAAGTTATTTTTTCCTTCCACAGAAACGTTTCGGCTTCCACAATTAATTTCTGACGGATTGTTAGCCGCACGTTTTGGACGAAAAGACTCCCAACAGAGTGTCAATCATATCTCCAAGAAAAAGAAAATACTTAGGAGAGACATCTCCCCACCAAAAGGTTTCTCATTAAATCTTTTCGGCCATTCCCAAATTTCGCGCATTCTTCAGAAAACCTTATTTCTTCATCAGAAAATGAAAAACCATGTCTTCATATTCTTCTCTATCTCTGGGATCGGATATCACCGGTTTGGCTGTTGATGACCTAATCCCCACTTTTACCTTCATAGATGAGCAATTGGTTCTCGCCCCTTTTGGTATATCTGAACAAGGTGACCTCCTTCTTTCTCAGCATCTAAGCCCGGCGAACTACGACCTTCCGATTATCTGTGATTGGTTCACCAGCGACCGTTGTCCGGCTAGTCTGCGTACCTGGCCGACCAAGATTACCAACTATTCTATTTGGTTGGACCGAGTGAAGTCGGCCAAAGAAGCTGAATGGAGGCGCACGGGTCACTACGACGCCATTATGCTGTCGGAGTTTGACTCCTCCTACAACATCGGTCTTATATATGCCTTTCTTGGTTACTGGTCGACCGCTGCCAATGCCTTTGTTTTCTCTTAGGGAATGGTAACCCCTACACTACTTGATGTGACGACGATACTTGGCCTTCCGATTCCGGGAGCCGAGGTTCCTGTCCTAAGCGATATAGATGTTGCCAATTTAGGCATCAAAGGCTCAAAGACTTCTTCAGGCTACGACCAGTTTATAACCAACAACCGCTGAATATTACCTTTTCCAGTCGATGATGCCGAGCATCATGCTTTTCTGCTTTTTTGGTTTAGCCGATACTCTGTTTGTACGGGCTATTGTGCAGTTGAGAAAGAGTTAGAAATTTATGCGACGTTAGCCATTTTGGGGAGGGATGTCAGCTGGGCATCTCTCTTCTTGACCTATCTTTACATGGCTCTGGGTGATGCCCAGACGAGGTTAAGGGATTCCAGAAACCTGGATACCTTAGTCGGTCCCCTGTGGTTCCTTCAGTTGTGTATCACCCTCTATTTTCGTGAGTTTATCCCCGATAAATTTGATGACCGTCGCTTTTCGTTAAACCCGCCAATATTAGCCGATACTCTTTGGAGAACACCCATTGTGCCCCAAGATGCTTTTGCCGCAGTCTCCACCCTGCATGGTCTGTCTAGAGACCATTATACAGATTGGCAACCGGTCCTAGAGAGATGGGCCACCGCTGATTGGGTCCGTCAAGTAGCCGATGAAGACCTTACTTTCTCCCAGCAGAGGACTATGGTTCTCACATGGGGGCAGATTCTCAAGGCCAGGGACTTATTGGGTGGTTTGAAGCCCACTTCTAGGAATAATAAATTGATCGCGGAGCCTTATCAGCCAAACTTTGTAGCAAGGCAATTCAGCCTTACTCAGAAGGTGTAGTAGCCCCACCGCAGTATTGTCAGTTCAACCCTACGCTGCATTCTTGATGCAGAACAAGCAAAGAAATTAACCGATCATAATCTTGACAGGCTCGCCCTGTTTGACAGAAAGCCGTTTCCCCTGAGAGCGAATACTACCATCGCTTTTGATGATTGGTGGGATACGACTAAGGAGAAGTTTTTTCAATCTCTTTTAGATGTCTATTGTGATCGGTTGATTATGTAAAGAAAAAATAAGAACCCGTAAACCTATAAACTATGGCCTAAAGAAGCCACTCTGAAAGCTGCTTCCTCTAAATCGGCTAGGCTTGTTGCCTCAAGGTCTTCCATCCGGTTGCGGCAGATGAAGAGAAAATGTAAATTGTATTATACATATGTGTTGGCCATATTGTTCTTGTGAATTTTCGGCTAACATCTCGTATATATCTTTCAGCAACCCAATCGCCTCCAGTGTTTGTTGATTTGGAGACCACTTTTGACACCGAGTCCCTATCACCCAGGAAACCAGTGCCCAAGCAACCCCGATGAAGTGGAGGGGTTGTCATTCGAGATTATAGTGAGGAAGGCCCCCACAGACCCGAAGTCCCTATTCCTGCTAAGAAGGAAATCGAGGTATACTACTCGGCTGGCTAAAACACCTTCGCATCGGCTACTAATATTTATGTTTTCTGTTTGCCCTACAGGGACCACAACTGATAAGGCGCAGACGGCTGCATAAAGCGTCTGATGCTCTCCTTCATATTGACGGATCATCTTCCCTGGCTCATGCTCATGTGCATTCGCAGGACCCATCATCGGCTGCCCTCAAAGCCATAATTTGTCCTGCTAAGGCAGCCGAGGCTTCCTATGCTGGGGCAGTCATAGAGGTATATCCTTTTTCTTATGCTTGGTCTTTCACTGCCTCTTGGATCTTGCCTCTATACTGAACATGTCCTTTCTGTACCGGAGACTGCTAGAGATAATCCTTCGGCTGAAGCCCACCTAACTGACGACTCAGAGGTACCAGCCGAAATCATCCCGAAAGATGTGTTTTTGCGCTACTTTGGCTCAGTCGACATTGAATCTCCACCAGCTTCGCCTGTTGGCATCCAGCGAGAGCGAGTCGAGGAGTCTCACGCCAGGGGAGTTCTAACTAATAAGTAAGAGTTTCATGCTCTGAGGGCCTCTTTGCTCTGATTGTAAAAAGAAACAACGGATTCCCCGATTCTGGCAACCACTTACAATGACATGGCTTTGGCTCTGAATGATTTATTTGCTTTACATAGAACGACCAAAGATAGCCATGATGAGGCTGTCGCTGCTCTGCAACACTTGGGGTCTCTTCGACAAGAGAAGAGCCACATTCAGACTTCTTTTCAATGAGGTGAATGCAGAAAGGCAATAAAATGTCAGGCGAAGAAATGACTTGCAAGAGCAGTTATCCAAACTGCGAGTTGAGTTGGAATGGATCCAAAAGGAGATAGGGGCTATTGCTCCGGCCATAGGCGCCTTAGACTAGGATATTAGTACCCACGACTCCTCCCGTTCTTCTTTATTTCGACAGAGCCTTCAATTTGATAACAAAATCCGGGAACTCGGTAACCAACAGATGATTTGGGAACTGGATCAGAAAGTGGGTAGCGAACGGCTAGCCAAACTGGAGAATGAATGGATTGTGTGGAAAAGCCATCTAGTTCAAGCAATGTCGACGATCACTACTCCCATGCCAGCTGATCCTGTTGCTGAGTTATCAGTCGATACCCTTATGGACTTGCAATCCGAAGCCATCGCTGCTTCTGTTTTTCAAGAGGTATCGACTGATACTCAGGCTTTTACCGATGCCCTATCGATTGTAGTGGTTGAGCCTTTGCTGGGTACTAAAAGGGAGGTCCAAGAAGGAGCGGGAGGCTGAGGTAGTAGGCATTATTGCAGCTGATAGAGAAAGGGAGATTGCGGGTACCCAAGATGCCCAAGCAGCCGTGGACTCGGCTAATCCTGAGACTTCTGTTATTGGTGATATATTGCAACCTCTAGCTGGTGGAATGCCGACCAACTCGGCTCCCTAGCTTTATCGACCCCAAATCGAAGGGTCTGTTTCTGTGATTAAGCAGTTAGTCTGTGGCTGCTGTTTACTCTTGTCTTCCCCAAATCGAAGAGAAGTATTTTTCATGTGACTGTGACCAGGCCATTTCTTGACCCCAAATCGAAGGTTCTGTATTTTTTTTATGACTAGGCAGTCGGTCTGTGGCTGTTGTTTACTCTTGCATACCCCAAATCGAGGGGTAGTATCTTTTAAAGTATTTTTCGTTTACATTTCTGTCAAGCTTTTCATCATGCATGTCTATCAGTCGATACGCGTTGCCAGCAATCCGTTGGCTTACTATGAAGGGTCCTTCCCAGTTTGGTGATTATTTGCCGAATTTACGATCTTTCATTCAAGTGGCAACACGGTTTTCCAAACCAGGTCCCCTTCAGCGAACCTCTTAGGCTTAACATGTTTGCTGTATGCTTTGGCTATTTTTTGTTTGTCGGCTTCGATTCTTTCCAAGGCCATCAGTCGATCTTCATCTCGATGATCTAACTCCATTAGCATGGCCTGCTAATATTCTTCTAAGCTTAAAAAATTCTGCTTGCCACCCGTAATGACTTGACATTATTCTGTAAGGGCAACACTGCATCTTGGCCATAGGTGAGCCGATAAGGTGTTGTCCTGGTAGCTGTAGACTTAGAGTTCCTGATTGTCCAAATAACTTCATCCAGAGTGAGATGCCATACTGCCGGTTTATCCTCCACATTTTTACTGATTATGTCCACAATAAGCTTGTTATCGGCCTCGGCTTGCCCATTCGCCGTACCTGAAGAAAGTGGTGGCTACGGTTCCTTCTGGGAGGATTCTATTTAGGATGTGAACTGGACTCTGGGTTCATTTTCTTACCGGACCTTAGGCGCATACGCCAAGTGTGATCCTGACCTGGAGAATCAAACTTTGCTATGAGATCACCTATGGTCCCACTGGGCGTGCCAAATTTGTTCCCATCCGAAATATTTGTCGTTTTATCGGCTGACGAAATCGGATGATAAATTGATTCCTTAACTAAGCGATTAGGGTCAGAAGCGGAACTCTAACTTCCAGCAATGGGTTCCCCAACTACTCCAGAAAGCGTTAGGATGATGATTGAGTAAACTAGGTGGTAAGAAACATAAATAGAACTAGAGTGCAAAAAAGGCGATAAAGATAGGTAAAAAGTAGTTTTTTGATTGATTGGAGTGTCCCTTTTTGTACAAATGATTCCTATATTTATAGTATAAGAAAATTAAACGTGACTCCCTATGTTAGCCACCGAACTACCCACTAAATCCACTAGCCAACTATGAGGAGGTGGTGCCGATTTTTTCGCCTGGACCTCTAGCACGATCGACGACATTCCCTTCTGGCTGTTGCTGGTTGCTACCTTTTCTAGAAGGTCCTTTGACTTGGTCTTCGAGGCGTCCTCGAAATTATGACTCGGCCAGACTACTGTAATAGCCGATGATGCTTTTTTAGCCGAGGGTAAGGACTAACGGATTCGGCTATGATTCCGCTAAGTTACCGACTTAGAATCCTTTTCCACCTTCTGCTGTCATTTGATTCGGCTAAAACTTTTGAGTGTTAACATAGACGTAAAGATGATTTTTATAGTCATTTTTGAATAGTCAACATAGTTAAATAGGCCAATTAAGTTCCGCGGTCTTTGACCAAAGCAACTAGCATTTCTGGACCTTTCTCATTAAATAAAAACTCTATAAGATATCCATGCATTTGTGTGATAACTAAAATGAGTGAAAAGAGGGCAGAGAAAGCTGAAGTAATGGAAAGTATAGCAGTCGAAGGTAAGAGGCAAAGTGATGATGAAGAAGAAAAGATGATGCTTCCAGGTTTTCGATTTCATCCTACAGATGAAGAGCTTGTGGGGTTTTATCTTCGACGCAAAGTGGAAAACAAAAAGATCAAAATTGATCTCATCAAAGAGGTTGATATCTACAAACATGATCCTTGGGATCTTCCAAGTGAGTATATGTATATACAATTAATTTTATGTTAGGAGGTGGATCTACTTATTATTTTATGGTTCACGTGAATCTAATAGTTTTTGTTCAGTTCATATATGTATATATTAAGAAATTTACTAAATCTTTATAAATATTTGCCTAGAAAGCTAACTATCGCTATAAAAATTAATAAACTTAAATATCATGAAGCCGCCTCTAATCTACTGATGATGATCTTTGCTAAAATTAGATGGTCCAGTAGAAAATACATGCCAAAATATACTTTTTTACTAGTCAGTACTAGATTGAAAATCTTGATCCTTGAGTAATTTTTTTTTGGGTTACATTGAAAGAGATTAATCAAATAAAATTTTCAATTTTTTTCATAAGCTGCATGTTTCAGGTTTACCAGGAGAAGTCTTTATTTTCTTGATCGCATCTTTCAAGCTGACAAATCTTTTTAATGTTTTTAATCTTCAAGATGATTAGGTCAAGTAATTAGAAAAGCTTGATCCTTAATGATAACACGTACGTTTATATATATATATATATATATATATATATATATATATATATATATATAAAACAATCAGAAAGCAAAGCTTAATTATATTGTAGCTGACCTGAAACTAGTAGCGGATCCAACTAGAGGTAGCAATATAGATTCAATAGATCCTAATTTATTGAGATCGACGCCGTATTAAATGAAAGGCAATTGAATGAAGGACCTTTTCTTATTCCGGAATCTCCCACCCCAGGAGCCCCCACACCCCGGTCCGACAGGTCTGTGAAGGAGGTAAATCATGGTGACTCAGTTGATTTCAAAGGTTAGATCAGTACCACGCTGCGCACAAGGGGCCCTCCTTTATTTCAAGAAGAAACCCTCACACTGCCGCTGACGGGATTCGATCCTTGGTCTCTTATTCCAAATATCCCCTTGAAACCAATTGAGCTGCCCAAGCGGACAATGAAGGACCTTTTCTAAAAGTGAAACATTATATTGTGTCTCTATAGCGATTAAACACAACACTCAGCTGTTCTAAGTTATTGGATCCATCGCTGCCAAAACTAGATTTTAAATACTTACTTCCACTCTATAAATTTGTCAAGAGGGCTAAGAAATTGTAGCTTAACAATTTTGGTCCATCACACTCATATAGAATTTCCTTTTCAGTCTACCATCATCACTTATCCAGCTATAAGCATACCCACTTACGACAAAACATTAATTGTTGTTTACTCAATTATATTACATGATGAACCATCTACGACTCTATCTCATCTATATATTAAATTATTAAATCGTGTGACATGAAAGGTAAGCTGCTATGGATGAGTGTATTTGGTATGATCAAGTCTTATGTATATGGATAACGATTTTCCAGAAAACTCAAGTAATTGCTTTTCTAAAAAAATGTTGAGTCCCACATCGGTGGGGTGTGAGTTTCTTGGTTTCCTTATATGATCTTGCGCAATCCTCACCTCATGAATTAGTCTGTGGGGTTGATCTAGACTCAAAATTTTTCTTTATCAGTTTTGCGTGTTAAAAAATAAAGTTAAAAGTTATAATAGTTACAAATAGAACAAATTCCGTCCACCAGTCATTTTTCTTCTATTGATGGAAATATTTCTTTTTCAAAAAATATTTTTCCTACAAAAAAACATTTTCTTGAAAAAAATGACTTAATTCTCATGTACCAAGCACACCTTTTTTTTACCTAGTTAATTTAAAAATAATTAGGTACCGTAAGCATAGGCACAATAAAGTTTCATGTTTACACAGTTATTTGATAAAGATTTAAAAAAAAATTAGTTTTAAATATGTCATAACATTTGTGTGACTATAAAACTGTCGAAACTTATGATTTTAAATATGTCATAACTCATAACATTTGTATGGTTATAAAAGTTTCTCATTAAAGTTAAAAATGAGAAGTTCAAAATTAATTGTTTTCAAATTAGAAATATGCCTATCTTATGATAAATATTAGTCCCTTTATTTCTTCTTATGTGAATGTGTTCTCACTAGATATGAAATTTAAAAAAAGGACTTGTAGTTATAAATAGTTGACAATTCCGTGTCTATAAAATAATGGTATTAAGGATAAAATTAGAAGTTTAAAATTAATATATTATTAATATAAAAAATATTATTCTTCTAAAAATAAATTAAAAATAAAAACAGTCACGTAAAATGAGGGAGGGCAAATAGCAGATTGCAAGGAGAATTGAGGAATCACTTCACCAAGAAAGTGATTGCTATTAGTTAGATTTAGTTTGTGGAGCATACATATTTAATTTGCTTTACCTTTTCTTGCAACAATTATAGACCAAGCCACTAAATTTGCCCCAAAGTTGTAGGAATCATAGAACACTTGTTAAAAAAAGATAATTAGAAAGTGACTTTGCCATTGTCGTTGACTAAGTTATCTTCAGTTCAAACAAGACAGCACGAATTCTTCTTTTTGAGTTTTGACTAATATAAAATACAGTATCTATTATAATGAACAATCTTACTCTATCTTTAGAATTTTGCTTGAGTGTATCAGAAGCAACAACGACAATATCTTTCTCCAGATAACACGTGGTAGACAAAGAAATGCATGTTTTAGAGAAAATAATTACTCCAGAAACAAGAGTTTAACTATACTCCCTCCATTTCATATTATGTTCTTGGTTTGGGATGTGAATTTAAGAAGGTAATAAAGATAAATGAATTTTGTGATTTTAAATTAATAGTATGGTGTATTTAACATATTAAATATATCTTTTAAATTTTTTGATTTTAAATATGTCATATTATTTTTGTAAAAGAATATCATTAAGAGTAAAAAGAAAAAAGGAAAAAGTTAAAATTTACTAAATATAGAAAGGTGGTGTTTTTTTAAAAAAAAAAATAGATGAGAAAAGAAATAACACATAAATTAAAGTAGAGAATGTCGTTTATAAGAAGTTTTTTCATACTATCAAGTTACCTAAGTAATTACATGTAATTAACTATCCATAATAACTGGGATCAATATCTTAGAAAATTAGGTCCATATACATATAAGGTACTAACAACCAACAAATTATTTCCCCCTACTTGCTGTTGGGTATTGATATTGGTGAATGTGAAATGATTGGAAAGAAAAGTGGGAGTTGTCCCACATCGGTAGTGGAAAGAAAAGTGGGAGTTCCCTCTTGCTTTATAAAATAAGCATTTGTCCCACATCGGTAGTGGAAAGAAAAGTTTTTCTACTTATAAGTAGAATTACTCGTTCTTGTCAGTAAAAGGGTTGAGGGGGCAAGGACCTCTCGCGCCGCCGTCGTCGTCGCTCGGCTTCGGCTTCGGCTTCGGCTTCGGTCAAATGATTTGATTGATAATTTTTTTGGACCAAATTTTCTTTAATTTTTAATTATTTAATTAATTATTATTTAATTAAATTAATTAACTTATCCGATCCTACCCGTCAGTGACCCTGACCCGCGACCCGGCCGGATCCGCGTGTCTAACCCGCAACCCGATTTCTTTTCCATATTTAAATTTCCCACCAGTTTTCAGTGGCTGTTCAGAAAGGTTACAAACCTTCAGAAACAGTACTTCCATGGCTGTAAATTCGTTTGATTCCTCAGAATTTTACTTACGAATTTTCTGAACAATACAAACTTCTTCTTCTTCTGCACAAATAAATTCTGTGTGATACACTGCCGTTGAGTGGTTCGCCGCTACCTGAATTTGGAGTACTACTATTCTGGTAAGATAATCGTTCTATCTTGGGAGGGGATATTCCATCAACCTCGAGTACTGTGAGGGGAATAATTTTCATAAGGACACACTTTGAACTAAGTGAGCTCGATTATATTCTGAAAAATTATTCTTATTTTTCAACACTGATTCTGTTTATTTTCAGTGTTTATTATTTACTGATTTTTTGGAATACAGATTAATAACAATCTTAAGGAAATTATATTTTTAGATTAATCTGTATTCTGTTTTGGAGACTAAAACCTGTGTGGTTTTCTACTCCGTATGAAATTTCATATTCTGACTTGAAGATATAAAAATTTCATTGGAATATTAAAGTTCATACTTGTACAACGATTTGAAGAACATAAAAACTTCATCGTTGATGTATTCTGGTTTGGAGATTAAAACTTGTGTAGTTTTCTACTCCATATGAATATTAGTATTCTGACTCGAAGATATAAAAACTTCGTTGGAAGACTAAAGTTTCATAATTATACTGCGATTTGAAGAAATAAAATCTTCATCGTTTAAGTCTGTGATTGAATTGCTATTCTGGTTTTATTAACTAAAACAGTTTGTCAATTTGACAGTGACAAACGAATAATGGCAATGTAGACTGGAACTACCTCTGCGAATCTTGCACGGTGATTACTCCTACAACCCGCACCGATGTGCTACCGGTGAAACTGCGAAGTTCACCGGTGCCAACTTTAAAGGATGGCAGCAAAGAATGTTCTTTTGGCTTACCACCCTTGGTATGCAAAAGTTCACCAGTGAGGACCCTCCCGTGCCTGCCGCCGACATGCCTGACAACCAACAGTTCATGGTTACTGAGGCTTGGAAACATGCTGATTTTTTGTGCAAAGGCTACATTTTGAGTGCCTTAGAAGATGACTTGTACAACGTCTACAGTGCAGTAGAGACTTCCAAAGAACTATGGACTGCACTTGAAAAGAAGTACAAAACTGAAGATGCTTGCTTGAAGAAGTTTGTGGTTGCCAAATTCCTAGACTACAAAATGGTGGATGGAAAAACCGTTGGAACCCAAGTTCAAGAGCTTCAACTTATCTTCCACGACCTTATTGCTGAATGTATGGTAGTAAATGAAGTGTTCCAAGTGGCTGCAATGATTGAGAAGTTGTCGCCCTCATGGAAAGATTTCAAGAATTAACTTAAGCACAAAAGAAAGGAAATGAAGTTGGAAGATCTTGTGATTCGTCTCAAGATCGAGGAAGATAACAAAACCGCTAAGAAGAGGTACTGTAAGACTTCACCAATTGAAGGGGCAAACATCGTTGAAGATGCTGCTCTGAAAAAGAACAAGAAAAGGAAGAGGCCTTCTGAAAAGGAGAAGGATTCCAACAAGAAAAAGTTCAAGGGCAACTGCTTTAATTGTGGGAAAGCTGGCCACAAAGCCCCAGATTGTCGTCTCCCGAAAAAGAACAAGGGAAAAGGACAAGTCAATATGGTGGAAAAGAATGATGATATGGATGATCTGTGTGCAATGCTATCGGAGTGCAATTTGGTTGGAAACCCAAAGGAGTGGTGACTTGATTCTGGTGCCACTCGACATGTTTGCGCTACAAAAGAAGCATTTGCAACCTATGCTCTATTGGACCCAAGAGGTCTTGTTTATGGGAAATCTTGCAATGACCAAGGTTGAAGGATATGGGAAGATACTTCCGAAGATGACTTCCGGCAAGGTCCTGACTCTCAACAATGTTATGCACGTTCCAACAATTCGAAAGAATTTAGTTTCAGCCGGACTACTCGTCAAAAACGGGTTTAAGTGCGTGTTAGTTAGTGAGAAAATTGTAATAAGTAAGAATGAATTGTTCATAGGAAAGGGCTACCTCACTGAGAGCCTTTTCAAACTCAATGTAATGGTTGTTGACAGTATTAATAAAAATTCAGCTTCGTCTTACTTATTGGAGTCAAATGATTTATGGCATGTTCGTTTAGGACATGTCAACTACAAAACCTTGCGCAAATTGATTAATTTAGGAGTATTGCCTAAATTCGAGTGTAATAAATCTAAATGTGAAATCTGTGTTGAATCTAAGTTTGTTAAACATCCATATAAGTCTATTGATAGGAATTCAAATCTTTTAGACTTAATTCACACAGATATATGTGATATGAAGTCAATACCATCTCGCGGTGGGAAAAAGTATTTTATAACTTTTATTGACGATTGCACTCGATATTGTTATGTGTATTTGCTTAATAGTAAGGATGAAGCAATTGATGCATTTAAGCAATACAAAAACGAAGTGGAAAATCAATTGAATAGAAAGATAAAAATGATTAGAAGTGATAGGGGTGGAGAGTACGAATCTCCTTTTGCAGAGATATGTTTAGAATATGGAATTATTCATCAAACTACTGCCCCTTACACACCACAATCAAATGGAATTGCGGAAAGGAAAAATCGAACATTAAAGGAAATGATGAATGCCTTACTAATAAGTTCCGGTTTACCGCAAAGCTTGTGGGGGGAAGCTATCCTTACATCTAACTGAATACTCAACAGGGTGCCCCACAGCAAAACACAATCTATTCCATATGAACTATGGAAAGGAAGAAAATCCAACTTGAAATATTTCAAAGTGTGGGGGTGTTTAGCAAAGGTCCAAGTTCCTTTGCCCAAAAGGGTAAAAATCGAACCAAAACTGTGGATTGTGTTTTTATTGGTTATGCTACAAACAGCAAAGCTTGTCGGTTTTTGGTTCACAAATCGGACAATCTCGAAATTCATGTTAATAAGGTAATTGAATTAGATAATGTTGAATTCTTTGAAAACATTTATCCGTATAAAACTGAATGTGAGTCGTCAAGTGAAAGATCAAAACGACCGCGGGAAGAACCAAAGGAAAATACACTAAGTAAAGCGGATGCAAGGCGTAGCAAACGTCAAAGGACATCTACTTCCTTTGGACCAGATTTTGTGACATTCTTGCTTGAAAATGAGCCTCAAACATTTAAAGCAGCGATGTCTTCTTCTGATTCAGCATTTTGGAAAGAGGCAGTCAATAGTGAGATTGAATCAATTTTGAACAACCATACATGAGAATTGGTTGATCTTCCTCCTGAAATAAACCTTTAGGATCAAAATAGATTTTTAAAAGGAAAATGAAAGCTGATGGCACTATTGACAAATATAAGGCAAGACTTGTGGTCAAAGGTTATAGACAAAAAGAAGGCCTTGATTACTTTGAAACATACTCGCGTAACAAGAATAACATCTATTCGGGTGTTAGTAGCATCAAGTGTCAGATATGGTCTTGAAATCCATCAAATGGATGTCAAGACAGCTTTCTTAAATGGAGAATTGGAGGAAGAAATTTACATGGAACAACCTGAGGGCTTTGTGATTCCTGGTAAAGAAAGGAAAGTGTGCAAACTTGTTAAGTCACTTTATGGACTTAAACAAGCACCCAAACAATGGCATGCGAAATTTGACCAAACAATGTTGGCAAATGAATTTAAGATTAATGAGTGTGACAAATGTGTTTACATTAAAAATACTCCAAATCATGAAGTCATTGTTTGTTTATATGTTGATGACATGTTGATAATGAGTAGAGATATTACCGATGTAAATGCTACGAAGCGTATGCTGGCTAGCAAATTTGATATGAAAGACTTAGGAGTTGCTGATTTGATCTTAGGCATCAGAATTCATAAAACTCCACAAGGTCTAACATTATCGCAATCTCATTATATTGAAAGAGTACTTGACAAGTTTAAGTATTTAAATTTCAATGTTGTAAAGACTCCAATTGATGTAAGTTTTGCACTTCAAAAGAATAAAGGTGAAAGTGACTCACAATTGGACTATGCACGAGTTTTGGGAAGTTTGATGTATATTATGAATTGTACACGACCAGATATAGCATGTGCTATAAGCAAGCTGAGTCGATTCACGAGTAATCCCAATCAAACTCATTGGATGGCAATGAAACGAGTCTTGGGGTATTTAAAACACACCCAAGACTATGCTTTGCATTATAACAAATATTCCGCCATGATATAGTGATGCAAATTGGATCACCGGATCATCTGAAGTTAAATCCACGAGTGGTTATGTTTTCACAATTGGGGTGGATCAATGTCTTGGAAATCATCAAAACAGAAATGCATCGCCCGCTCTACAATGGAATCTGAATTTATAGCTTTAGACAAGGCCGGTGAAGAAGCTGAATGGCTCCGGAATTTCTTAGAAGATATTCCATTCTGGCCCAAACCTTTGGCTCCTATATGTATACATTGTGACAGTCAAGCAGCAATAGGTAGGGCAGGGAGCGTAATGTACAATGGAAAATCTCGTCACATACGACAAAGACACAATACCGTTAGACAACTCCTCTCTAGTGGCGTTATCACGATTGACTATGTAAAGTCAAAAGATAACGTGGCGGATCCGCTTACAAAAGGCTTATCTAGAGAGGGAGTTAGTAGGTCATCAATGAGAATGGGGTTAAGGCCGAGGACAAGTCATCATGGCGGTAACTCTACCTAGCAGACTGGAGACCCCAAGAGCTAGGTTCAAGGAGATCAAACAAAGTTGTGACTGACGGTTCAACATTGTCAAATAACTCAACCCATTCTCGGATGAAGACAATGTTCAGAAATAAGGATAAAACCTTATGGCTTGTTAATGAGTTAATAAAGTATTAAGGTTCTTTAATGATTATCTAAATCTGGCAGTGTATGACCAGATAATGTGGCTATAGGACCACATGCTTAGAAATCACGTATGTGAGTGTTAAGTGTAAGCCGCTTTAAAGGGGAATGACAGTGAAGGCTCATTCTCTACGCACTCATGAAACCAGAATGTGTTCATAGCTGAAACGAACACAACCGTGAGAACCATAAACGGTTGAGGGTTGATTATGTGACTTATGTTGTCTAGGTATACAACAAAGTTCAACGGTTCAAAGATATCAAATCTACCGATTGGTCGAGTATATCCGATATAAGTTCACTACGGAAAGTTCAAAGGGAAACCTACTTATCCAGATGCAGTTAATTCTCGCTTGTATATCACACTTGTCCGCGTTTTTATATTATAGTCATTCCCCATTCATGTGGGGGATTGTTGGGTATTGATATTGGTGAATGAGAAATGATTGGAAAGAAAAGTGGGAGTTGTCCCACATCGGTAGTGGAAAGAAAAGTGGGAGTTCCCTCTTGCTTTATAAAATAAACATTTATCCCACATCGGTAGTGGAAAGAAAAGTTCTTCTACTTATAAGTAGAATTACTCCTTCTTGTCAGTAAAAGGGTTGAGGGGGCAAGGACCCCTCGCGCCGTCGTCGTCGCTCGGCTTCGGCCCGGCCGGCCGGCCCGACCGGCCGGCCGGCCCGGCCGGCCGGCCCGGCCGGATTCGGATTCGGTCAAATGATTTGATTGATAATCTTTTTGGACCAAATTTTCTTTAATTTTTAATTATTTAATTAATTATTATTTAATTAAATTAATTAACTTATCCAATCCTACCCGTTAGTGACCCTGACCCGCGACCCGGCCGGATCCGCGTGTCTAACCCGCAACCCGATTTCTTTTCCATATTTAAATTTCCCACCGATTTTGATGGTACATTGAGAAAGGTTGCAAACCTTCGTAAACTTGATACTTCCATGGCTGTAAATTCGTTTGATTCCTCAGAATTTTACTTACGAATTTTCTGAACAATACAAACTTCTTCTTCTTCTGCACAAATAAATTCTGTGTGATATACTGCCGTTGAGTGGTTCGCCGCTACCCGAATTTGGAGTACTACTATTCTGGTAAGATAATCGTTCTATCCTGGGAGGGGATATTCCATCAACCTCGAGTACTGTGAGGGGAATAATTTACTTAAGGACTCACTTTGAACTAAGTGGGCTCGATTATATTCTGAAAAATTATTCTTATTTTTCAACACTGATTCTGTTTATTTTCAGTGTTTATTATTTACTGGTTTTTTGAAATACAGATTAATAACACTTGCTACCCCAAAAACTAAATTTCAAGCTTCTAAGAAAAAACAAGTTTTAATAAGCTTTGTTATACGGATACCCTTAGGCTTTGAAAAAATAAAATGTCTGATTTTAGATCATGATCAAAATAAACTCTTGTTTCCATCATGTCTTCCAAAATTTCATTCTAACATCTTCTTCTCATTTTCTCTCCCCCCTCCTTTTTTTTTTAAACGAAGGATCCTAAACTAAAATAAATAATTTTTGAGGAAATATTCTCTTTTACCGTAGATTGAATGTAGACGGACAACTCAAACCATTATTCTTTTTTATTAATTATTCTATTTATTACCATGAAAAATAACTTTACCAAATGCATATAGCGAAGTAGAAGAATTTGTCGTTAGGAATCACTAAATTCTATAAATAATTGTGTTAGGTGTATCATGATATTTTTTAGAGAGTAGAATCAAATAATTGAATGGTGCACTAATCTCTTGAATCTCATACCAACAGTATCACCGCCATCCCTCCCTAAACAACGTTCACTTTGAGGCCTTTCAACCAATCAGACCCCAAAAAGTTGCTTTTGTCAAACTAGTAGTTTCTTGAAAACCCGCTTCAAATATAAAATTTTGAGTAATGAAAGATGCTTTTGACTATTTATATATGTTGGTTTGTCTTTTTATCCAAAAACAAAAAGAGATGCTCTTGTTATTCCCAATAAGATGACTCGATAACAAATAACTTCTTCCAAAAACGCCCCATTTTTATTCTTCTCACAACAATCCAATAAGTTTTCTACGTGAAAAAACACTAGACATTTCATCTTATGAAACCAACATATTTGATATTATTTTACGTACAATATTTATATGCCTATTATGAATATGCACTTCCTGAGAGGGATAAATCTATTGGATTTTAATAATAAAAGAGATTTGGCTTTGCGGTATAGTAAGCAAAACACCAATCAAGTAACCAATGAATTCCAAGGATTCTTATTATACATTTGGTCCAACTCTCAACCCTCTTTTCTAGGTTCATCGATGGTGGTTCAATCAAGCACATCTAGTACCAGTTCCACTTTTGAAAGACCTTGTGTCATATCTATAAGAATATTTTCCTCAATATTATTCTTCCAAATATGTGGTAATTATACAACAAGTAGAGCCACATCTTAGGCTACAATTAGGCTACTAATAAGATATGATTTGGCTAATATCATGTCATCTAATCTAATCTATCTACTTTAATGCTAATTTACCTACCATTTACATATGATTCTAAAATCAATTATAATAATTACTAATTACAATATTAATTACTAATTATTCTATCACTCCCCCGCAGTCTAAGCGGGAGGCAGACGTATGCTGAGACTGTTCCGAAAATCTTTAAATAATACCAGCAGAAGACCTTTAGTAAAAATATCTGCAATCTGATAGCGCGACGGAACATGTAAGACACGCACTTGTCCACGTGAGACCTTTTCACGAACAAAGTGGATATCAAGCTAAATATGTTTAGTGTGTTGGTGATTGACTGGATTTCCAGAGAGATAGATAGCACTAACATTATCACAGTACACCAATGTGGCCTTCGGAATCGGGCAGTGGAGTTCTAGAAGAAGATTCTGAAGCCAACAAGATTCAGACACAACATTGGCAATACCTCGGTATTCTTCTTCGGCACTGGATCTGGATAACGTTGCTTGCCGTTTTGAGGATCAAGATACCAAGATATCACCAAGAAATCTACCATAACCAGAAGTGGAGCGTCTGGTGTCCGAACATCCTTCCCACTCAGCATCCGTATAGAAGACAAGTGTGGATGTCGACGATGAATATAAATGTAAGCCATACTCTAGAGTACCCTGAATATAATGCACAATGCATTTGAGAGCATGCATATGATCATCCATCGGATTATGCATGAATAGGCACACCTGTGGCACAACATAAGAAATATCCATCCTGGTGAATGTAAAATACTACAAGGCCCCTGCCAGGCTGCGATAAAGTGTCGAATTGGCAAATGGCTTGCCGGAGGATGCACTCAATTTGGGTTTAGTATCCACCAGAGTAGACGGCGGTTTATAGCAGGACATGCCATCATGTTCCACAATCTCAGCTGTGTACTTCTTTTGGGATAAAAATAAACCACCTGCATGATGTGTCACAGTTGTTCCTAGAAAGTAGTGTAGTGACCGTAGATCATTCATAGCAAATTCAGAGCCAAGATGTGACATGATGGACTTGCGAAGAGCATCTGATGAGGCAGTTAATATAATATCATCCACATATAAGAGAAGATAAGAAATATTATTACCCTGATGGTAGATAAATAGAGAGTGATCGGAACGGCTGTTGGAAAACCCAATATGTGAAATAAAATCCGCAAACCGCTTGTAACAGGCCTGGGGGGCTTGTTTTAGCTCATATAATGATTTATTTAGCAGGCACACATGATTGTGATATTTGGAGTCCCTGTATTCCAAAGGTTGGTACATGCACATTGTTTCATTTAGTTGGTCGTGGAGGAAGACATTTTTGACATCTAACTGATAAAGTTGCCATACCTTTGAGAGAGACAAACAAAGAATTGTTTTGATAGGTGTTGGTTTAACCACCTGACTGAACGTCTCACCGCAATCCACACCAACCTGTTGTGTCTTCCCATCACTTATAAGACGGGCTTTTTGCCACTCAAAAGTACCATCAGATTTTTCTTTGTGACTGAAAATCCACATAGACCTAATTATATTAGCATTAGGAGGACGAAGGTACCAATTCCCACGTTCCTTTTTTAATATGAGCATTAAATTCATCATCCATAGCCATTTTCTAATTCGCGTCATGAAGAACATATACGTGATTATGAGGTAATAGTGATTTTGAGACTAAGTGTGTAGGCTATATTTGGTGTTGGGTTTGACAATACCGTGTTGACTACGGGTGATGGGACGTTGGGCCAAAGTTTGGACGGGTGAAATTTGCTTGCTGGCAGTTAGCGAGGAAGCTGGGCCGTCGCCCAAACCAGCCGAGCGGTTGGGTGGGAACCTTGATGCAGTGGGGAGATGCAGGCTTTGAATAGGAGGCCTAGTCCGCTGGACAGTGTTGTGCCACGGCTGGGCCACTGTTTCGTGGTCCAAGTTTTCCAAATTATTTGGTCTAGCCGAAACAGTGGGTTAGATTGGGGATGAGAAAAGTTGGGAAAAATACGGGGGCAGACTATCGTCAAGGAAATCATAGGTAGGGGATCCGGACTCGTGTATTTTAGTAAATGGGAAATTTATCTCATAAAAAATTACGTGACGACTCACAATTATTTTATTGAAGGAGAGGTCGTAACATTTATAACCTCGATGATTAGAGGGATATTTCAAGAAACGCAAGGAGTAGATCGGGATTGAAGTTTGGTTATTGTGGTGGATGGAAAAAGAGGATAGCATAAGCACTGCATACCCGTAAATGAGAATAAGATGGGTCCCGTAAGTAAATGATTTTTAGAGGAGCTTGATAGGACAAGTTTTTGTGGGGAAGTATGCTCAATAAATATGTGGTCACTTGTAGTGCATGATGCCAAAACGAGGTGGGTAATGATGCATGAGCAATGGATGTTCGAATAATGTTATTGATGGTTCTTATTTTTCGTTCCGCCTTCCCATTTTGTGAGGATGTGTGGGGACATGAAAGGCGAAAGGTTAAACCATTAGAGTTGCAAAAATCTCAAAAATGCCTATTATTAAACTGCCTACCATTATCACATTGAATATTTTTGATATCCCGTTCAAATTGATTTCGAATGAATGCTTTAAAATTGAGAAATATGGAAAAAGCTTGTAATTTTTTAGACAAAGGAAACGTTCACAAAAAATTAGAGTAATCATCTAACAAGAGCAAATAATATCTATGGCCCGAAGAGCTCAAAATGGGTGATATCCAAATGTCACAATGGATAATATCAAAAGGCATAAGTGTGCATGAATTAGATGAAACAAATGACAATTGAATATGTTTACCAAGTGGAAATTAACGACACTTATTCAAAGTACGTGTTTGAATAAATGAAATAAAATTATTTTGTTTGAGGGAGGCTAAAACAGGTGCTCCCGGATGACCCAAACGTTCATGCCATAACGAAGGTGCGAAAGCTGCAAAAGTGAATGGTAACTTGGATCGTTTAATGGGTGAGGTAATTGGATAGAGCTCCCCTTGACTATCACATATCATTAGAAGCGTCCCCGTATGAGGGTCAAAGGCAACAGACACCCAATTATCAGTAGTAAACTTTCTAACAGATACCAAGTTTTTAATTAATTGTGGAGCATGAAGAATATTCTTTAAGGTTAGTGGTGGATTTGGTGGAGACAATTTAGTAGAACCATAACCTCGAATTGGAATATAATGACCATTTCTGACAATTATACCATTATTTTTGCTCAAATTAAAATAGAACGAGAGATTACTTTGGGAGGACGTCATATGAGACGTCGCTCCAGAGTCCATATATCAATTCGCGTCGGGCGAATTAAGTCCAAAAGTGTGCATGACGGACTCAATATCGGTTGGGCTAGCCACTGCCGAGTGGGCCTCTTGCCACTGGGTCGGCAGTGGCCCAAAACTGCATGGCCCAAAGCTGCCTGTTTCGCTACTGTTTCTCGGCCCAAACCCATTGTGTGGACTGCCAGAGCCTTGGCCAGAAGGCCTTGGACTGTGCCTGGCCCAGTTACCCGTCGGGAATGGACTGGGTGACACAGCCCAAGGCTACTTCCAGGCCCACTGGGCTGGTCCGCTGTGGGGCTGCCACTGCTGTCCACTGGTACAGTTGTTCCTGTCGCCGTGTCCTCCACACACTTTTGTTATTTCCATGATTTCCACCCCTATTTTTACCACCATTTCATCCTTTTTGTCCCCGATTTTGCTGTATAGGTTCAAAATTTGTAGTAGCTTCATTGGTTGGGGTGGAAATCATGGCGGAATTGAGACGGTTGCGGCCTTTTTGGTGAAATCTGTCTCTTCAAGAATAAGTATTTACCGGGCTTGGTAAAAAAGTGGTAGATAATTACTTTGTCGGATGAGCATTCCCACACCACTATACGCATAAGGCCGATAACCAATTGTAGAACCAATCGATTGTTGGTAACCGACAAACCAATATTTTTGAGTTGATCCGATAAAACTTTGAGGCGTTGACCATACGCCGACGCATTCAGAAAATCCGCCATGTCGGTGGTGGAGAATTCTTGCTCCAACGTGACGGCTCGAGAATTTTTGTTGTCTTGAAAAATATCCCGCATGCGATTCCAGACCTCCATCGCTGTAGAATCGAGTTCTATTATTGTGTGCAACAAATCACTAGATATAGTTGAATCTACGAGAGAACTGTCGCATCAAGAGCTTCCCAAAGTTCTTTTTCATCATCGGTTTTTAACACTTTTTTTTGCCTTTTTCTGGTGGGATTATGTGATGAATAACCCGGTGGGAACGACAATTGATTTTAAATAGCTCTATCCAAGTTGCATAATGAACATTTTCCATCTCAAGAGTGACGAAAATATGCTTTTTGATGTTAGAGATGGCAAGAGCGGGATGAAATGTGAATTTAGACTCAGACATTGTTGACCGGAAAATGAAAAGAATAATGGAAAAAGTGGGAAAAAATAAAGAGGGGTGGTGGCCGACCGGTTGTGATGGAGTAAGGGTGGCCGAAATTTTGGAGAAAAAAATTGTTTAGGGTAGGTTTTTCCCCTAATCTTCTGATACCATGTAAGAATATTTTCCTCAATATTATTCTTCCAAATATGTGGTAATTATACAACAAGTAGAGCCACATCTTAGGCTACAATTAGGCTACTAATAAGATATGATTAGGTTAATATCTTGTCATCTAATCTATCTACTTTAATGCTAATTTACCTACCATTTACCTATGATTCTAAAATAAATTATAATAAATACTAATTATAATATTAATTACTAATTATTCTATTAATTTCACCAAATCACAAATTTTCATATATAAATGTAACTATAGATAAAGTCCGGAGCACAACAATGCTATTTTCATAAATATTTGAAGTTTTATTCTAATTTTCATTTCAGATATGTTTGTAAGCAAATTGTTGGTTGGTTTTTTTTTCTAACTTTTGGGCGAAATTATTTGTATGAAGAAGTGATGGGCACAGTAGGGGATAACAAGGAATGGTATTTCTTCAGCATGAGAGGAAGAAAGTACAAAAACAGTGTAAGACCAAATAGAGTAACAGGATCTGGTTTTTGGAAAGCAACAGGAATTGACAAGCCTGTTTATTCTACTACTACTGGTAGTAGTGATCAACGTGAGTGCATTGGGCTGAAGAAATCATTAGTATATTATAGGGGAAGTGCTGGCAAAGGAGCTAAAACTGACTGGATGATGCATGAGTTTCGTCTCCCACCAATAACTTCAAACTCCCACCTGCCCAAACACAAGAACATTGCTCCTGAAGCTGTAAGTTTTTCTTTCGTATTTTCTTCTTGTGGTGGTAATATTAACCAAAATTTTCTCTGTCAATTTCTTGTTTACCTTTCTTGAATTTTGATCTAGTTATAGTAAATGGTTTTTCCTATAAAGGAATGGAAGTGAATGAACAGAAATTAGTAGACTAATTTATTAGTTGAAGAGTTTAATTTATAAACACCGATAATGTAAATATAGTTTTACTCGACCAGGTTATTCAGATGAAATTACATGTAATTAACTCTTTATAAAAAGCGAGACTTGTGATTTTGAAATATAGCAGATTGCCTGATATAATGAGTAAAAAGGACCTGATAGTGTAAAACTTTTTACACATGTATATAAGTTAAACCCTTAGTTAAATCCGTAAACATAATAGAGTGCAAGTCCTATACACTTGTATTTACACAATCATGTCACTTAAAAGGTAATGGCAAGTAACTCTATTTAGAAGCATAAATAAAGGTAAGTAATCTATTATGACATGTTAAATTACATTGATGATGTAAAAGTTCATACTCCGTATATAACTTAAATCCAAGATAATATCATTTGAGATGTGAAAGTTCTTTTTAATCGAAGAGACAACCTTGTTGGGGGTTAGCAATAACTAGTACACAAAAGATATAAACCTTAGCCTTCAGAGCATGAAGAAGAATGATAAACTAATTCATTCTTATATACATTTGCTTAAGTTGGGAGGACTCCTGCATTACATTTTGTCTGCACTGAATTTAACAAAAGGGTGCTATACAAGATCTTATAAGTACTCCACAAAGTTCAGCTCTATCTGGTAATAACATCATCAATAACGGTTCTTCCTTGGTCGAAGTCTGAAATTGGGAATGACATCTCGATCAACAGAGCTAGTTGATCAGCTATCATGTTATCCTTTCTAAAGGAATGAACAAAATTGAAATTTTCTTTGCCGGAGAATTCATTAATCTGATCAATGATGTGTATGATATGGCAAGGTAGTTTCATTTTGTTGTTAATCATGTTGACTATCAGCTTAGAGTCATATTTCAAGTATCACATTTAATCCCCTTACTAATTCAGACCTTCATTCTTTTTAACCTGGCTTTAGCCTCAGCCGTATTGTTACTACATTGACCATAATACTCGGAATATGCTTATAGAAATGAACATTCTCTATCCCATAGCACCACCTCCAGAACTCATTATATTTCTTTTACTACATCCATCTATATTAAATTTTAAGAGTCCCTCCTCATAAGGTATTCCACTTAACCAATTGACTACTAATTACCTGATGTGCCTTTTCACCGCTGTAACATTTCATTCATGACTCGGGAACTTGTAATGTAATTTCGGGAACTGACTATTTATCAAGATATTCATGTATTTGCATACCTGCTGTGTAATAAACCTGCCTGACAATTTGCACATTCTCAAACCCGGCAGTTATCTACTCTTTCATATCTCCCAAAATATTACTAATGGAAGACATAGTAGAAAAGCTGCATGAACTCTATTGTTTGGCTAGTTAACCACCATAATTAATCAACTGTCTGATGTCACCTTTCCTCACTATAATGCCACAGTATTTTCCAAAGAAAGACCAGACCTGTTCGGAAATCTAGCTCTATACAAAAACGATGCAGGATGGTCTCTTTTTCATGTTTGGTTACAACATGAACATTTTGATGGTATCATCATACCAAAATTTTGGATCACTTCATCTGCGAGAATCCTGGCATACAATATCCTTAACATAAAAAATGAAAATTTTGAAAGATGATTTTCCATGCGAAATCATTTTAGCCGTGAAAGAGCTACGAAGTATTTCTTTGCCTCCTCAGGTTTTGCCAAGCTGATTTACAAGTAAAAGCTCATGTGAATTCAAGTGTCCTGACTGGATAGTACGCTTAGAGGCAGATTGATATTGGATGACCTTAGCCAAAGCTTCTTTTTAGTTGTCTTTGTAAAAAGAAGGAAAAAACGACATAGCCAGTGTATTCCCACAAGTAGGTCTAGGGAAAATAAAGAAAAAAAGAGTAAAAGTAAAATGACAAGCAATTAGACAGAGCTACTTTTTAGTTCTCTTGTATATAGAATATTAACATTTAAAAAATCATAAATTGCAGGAAGTTTGGACGCTATGCAGAATATTCAAGAGGATTACCAATTACAAGAGATTTACACCAGATTGGAAGCAGCAGCAGCACCTTGTTAAACAAAGTTTTGGTGATGCAAGTTCTAAAGCATGTAGTCTTCAATCTGAAATCAGTGATGATCATTCCAATAATATCAACTTAAAAAATATGGCATTTTCACAAAAGAACATCAACAATGCAGCATCTGGAGGAAATTATCAAGTTGATCAAAGAAACAGTTATTGCAATACTAGCAAACCAATTAACATACCTCAATCTTCATTCACATCATCAAATTCAAGTTTTTGGAACACAAGTGCTGAAGATCAGGAGTATTTGTTTAGTGATGGAAACTGGGATGAGCTGAAATCTGTCGTTGATTTAGCCATTGATCCTCGTAGTCTTTTTGGATTTAAATAAGCTGGAAGCACAGATTGGGACTTGTCTTTGTAGCAGCACTCTTGGTATATGTTGAATCAATGGCGAATCCATAATTTAGAGTTAGCAGGTCCTGTTCTTAATCTATATGTGCTATTTCCTCCACACATATATTTATAGTCCGAGCTAGACACAGCGGATTCTGAATGAGTTGTTGGATGGAGAAAGATATGCGAGACATGCCACTTGTTACTGCCATTTGGCTGTTCGAAGACTATGTTTAGTTGGGATTGAAGTTAAACACAGAATGCAGCTCAAGTAAGATATGCCTACCTATTTTTGATATTCACTTTCTTTTCCTCGCCCCTATTTCTCTAACTAGCTTTCTACATTTTTAGTTATTAGGACTAGAAACTTCACAGATCTTGTAAATTACTAATTTTCTAGAGTACTTTCTTCTTATTCTGAATTTCATAGAGTACTTTTTGCTTGGAGTACATTTAGAAATTGTTTTATGAGGAATAAGAGATTAGCTTCTTAGCTATTTTTATTACATATTTGAATGAAGGCTGTGATTACTTGGTTATGAAGATAGCGAGAAGTATAAAACATTATTTTTATATGTAATGTAATTCAATTTATAAATTTTTTTTTACCTTCTTGGGAAAGATATTCTTACTTGAACATTTTTGTGTTGTAGGGATAGGAAGAGGGAGGATTATATCTAGTTTATATTACAAATTAAATTAAGTCAGATAAGAATTTTATTCAAGGATATGTTTGAAGGTTATATCAATTTTTCTGACATAAACCATTAACAGTAAGCAGGGGTACTAAAATGGTTTACTTAATAAACAAAACATATTTTGAAAAGAGTAAAATAAGCATCTCCATAGAAGACGGAAACCGAGGGAAAAATCAACTTAAACTAACTTGCTCTCCGTCTCCGTCTTAGCGTGGAAGACTAGTCACACTTGTGGAGAATTTCCGCAATCAGCACTGATAAATTAACTACTTCGAGTTTTGATGCTGGTCAAACATCTACGAAGAACCAGATAGGGACCAGATGCAATCGGTTCTCTTGCGGTCATACACTATAGCTGTAAAAGCTACTGCACTGTATCGATTGGCAGTAATGCAGCAGCACAACTGTAAATCCGCTGGACCAACGGATGCAATGTCTCCCTCACTTGCCCTTTTATATAAACAACATGTTACAAGTGCAAACTCACCACTTGAAAACCTAAAATATTTTTCTCTCAAGTGCCAATCCACGACTGCTTTCAAGACTCTCTCAAGAACAAAACTGCAACAAACTCAAGGATATGTTCTCTATCACTGAAGATAAAGTCCTTAAGTTGTTTAGTCTTTGTCATTTGATCTTTAACTTGTAAATCTACTCCTCTTATGAGAAGTTGTATGTAGGTAGCTTGATTTCTTAAATCTTTGAGTTGTATACTTGGCTAGAGTTAGTCAACGAGTGTCTTTGCAATTGAGTCATTGTAGAGAGAGTGCAACAGAGTTTCTGCACCAAGATAACAATAGAGTTACTGTGTGAAGCTTGCAATAGAGTATTGTAAGAGTTGAGGGATTAAGAGTTTAACTCTTAGATTGCAAGAGGTTGTAATCTAAACATTGCTCAGTCATAGTGGAGTTTGAAAAATCCTACTAGGGTAGGTCGTGGTTTTTAATCCCTTGAGCAAGGAATTTTCCACGTAAACATCGTGCGTCTTTTACTTCATGCTTTTACTCTACAGAACAACAAAGAACCTGGTTCTTTAGTGTATTTGGTGGACTCATAGACTTCATTAAATGGTATCACAACAGGTTCCTTCTAAAAGGTTAACACCTAGAAAGGATCACTCTCATGGCTGCTCTATTAAATCTAGAGGAAGGGCAATCCACCATAAGACCACTAAGATTTAATGGAAAGTATTATGGATGGTGGAAGACAATGATGCACGGTGTCATCATGGCTGAAGATTTTGATTTGTGGGACATCATTTATGATGGTCCTCATGTCCCAACAAACACAGATCTGGCTGGATTGCCATCAACTCCGAAGGCAAGAAAGGCGTACAATGATTCTGATAGAAAGCTTGTGGAGAAAAACTTCAAGGGAAAGAAAATCCTAGTGTGTGAAATTGGACCAGATGAATACAATCGTATCTCAGACTGTCAAACGGAGAAAGAAATCTAGGAGGCCTTACAAACTGCTCATCAGGGAACTAGCCAAGTAAGGCAGTCCAAAATAGACATGTTCACCACTAAGTATGAACTATTTAAAATAAAAGATGGTTAGTCTATTCAGGACATGAATATCAGGTTCACCTCCATAATCAATGAAATCCATTCTCTTGGTGAAGTCATCAAAACGAACAAACTAGTTCAGAAGCTGCTAAGTGTTCTGCCTACTTTTTAGGAAAGTAAAGTCAATGCTATCTCAGAAGCTAAGGACTTGCAAACAATGAGCATTGATGAGCTTATTGAAAATATTAAGACTTACGAGCTGAAGAAATAAGAAGATGATGAAAGAATGGAGCCAAGGAAGGAGAAAACCTTAGTTCTCAAGGCTGCCAAAAGTGACACAAGCAGTGATGAATCTGATATGGCATATCTTAATCAAATATTTCAGAAGATGGTTCAAAGAAATGGTGGTGTTCCATAGAAAGGAAGCTCTAGCAAGAGCTTCAAAGGAAACGACTGCTGCCACAAGTGTGAAAAGTCCGATCACTTAATCAGAGAGTGTCCTCTTCACAAGCAGGACTACTATAAAAAAAACACTAGAAATGTGACTAAGAAGAACCTGATTCCGGAGAAAAGATTCACAAGGAGAAATAAAACTGACAATCTGGTGAAGCAAGCTCTGACGGCATGGAGAGATTCATCTAGTAAGTCTGAAGATGGAGATGATCAAGCTGATGCATCCATGATGGTTGTCGAAAATGGAACTCCTGAATATGAGTCAATCTTTGCACTCATGATCAAATCTGAGGCTGATTACGACTATGATCAAGACGAAGTAAATTTTCTTGACCTTCAGAAAAACATGAAAAACTACTCTCAAGAAAACTGATGTCATTAACAAATATGCTAATTGATATATATCATAGCCTTATCAGTGAGAAAGACAACTTAATTGAAGAAATTGGGGATTCCCTTTGGCCTCAGCCAGATTTGCCTTTCCCTCAGCGGGTTGTTTACCCCTAGGCAAGGCCTTCTTATTATCTTCCTGAATTTGGAGTTTGATAATAAGTTCTTCAAATATCATCTCATTTGTCTTGAGTTTTAAGTAACTCATTCCACGAAGGAGGTAACTTTTCGATCAGTGATGCAACAAAAAATTATTCATTTGGCTTCATACCTTCCAAATCCAGGTGATGTAAAATCATTTGGAATTCCTGGACTTGGGACATCACTATCTTGCTATCCACCATTTGAAAGTTGTGGGAATTTTCCAACGATGAATTTCTTAGTACCTGCATCTTGTGCGTTGTACTTCTTCTGCAGTTTCTCCCACAACTCTTTGGCAGTGCCTACGGTGCAATACACTGTGTAGAGAGGGTCTGACAAGCAGTTCAAAATATAGTTCTTACACATGAAATCACTAGAACCCTATGCATCAAGAACCATCTTCATGCCATTAATGACATGGATACCTTGGCCCCCTTCAGCTGTTTCAGTAGGTGAAGGGTCCATTTCATCTCCAGCTTGTGGAGGATCTTCTGTTAGGAACAGAGTCATTCCCATAACAGTCAGATAAAATAGTATCTTCTGCTGCCATCTCTTGAAGTTTAAGCCCATGAACTTTTCTGGGCGTTCATGATGGAATCCAGCGGGTGGAGGAACGGGAGCGTTCCCTTGAGTAGCAGAAAAGACATTGGATGAGCCTTGAGCAACCGGAAAGGCATTTGGTGTGCCTTGAGCAGTGGGGAAAGCAGAGGGGTTGCCTTGGGTAGCAGCAGCAGCAGAATCAGAAGTGAGTTGTTCTCTTCCAGTCATATTTCTAAGTACTTACAACAAATATTGTCTTAAAATTGTGGGATACAACAATTGCAGGGAACGGGAAGTAAGTAAATAATACAATTGCTAGAAAGGATAATATAAAGATTACAACAAAACTGGAAATCAAGAATGAAACAAACTCCTTGTGTGATTTGCTGAGTCGAGTGATGACACTCTGTCTTTAAGACAAGATTGCCCCGTATATCTCTTTTTACGTTGTCGGGCAATAGTCTCCCAAGATACAACAACAACTTAACAATTGAGCAAAGAAAACTCAAGTGTTACTCTTGAAGAACTTTGAGTATAGTAAACTTGCTAGAGAGGAAGAAGATGAACTCAGAAATTCTGTAGTATTTTTCTAAGTGTAGTGAACAATTGAGCCAAAGGCCTCAATTTATAGTATAAGGCTATGACCTCTCAACTAGCCAACTAATGGCCTTCAATAGCCATGTAATGACACTTAATTGAGGGGTTACATTCAGCCAAATAATGGTTGAATTCATGTGCCAAGTAATGGAGATTCAATGCTCCAAAACCAGCCCAAAGGTCAGAACTTTCCAACTTTCCGTTGCAACATTCTACCTCCGAAGCGCCGCGTCTCTGTGAATTAGCGTCGCGGCTCCAGTAACTGAAGACTCAATTAGCGTTGCGGCGCCTCGGCCCTTCGAGGCTCCGCGGCGATTTCCGACACGTTTCATCTTACACTTCGTACACTTCTTCCTTCGTTTACCAACGTGGAATACTTTGTCATTTGGCCAATAACCGTCCATCATTCTATTTCTCAAACGTATTACATACGTACCAATATCTCTTTCACTAATGAAATTTGCGATACTTGGCACTACGTGTGCACGTGTGTGGAAATGACGTGCGTGGCCCCAATTGTTTGAGTCATAAATAATGGGATATACTTAATTCCACATTAGTAAATTTCCAACATTTTTTTCAGAAGTCTAAACACTTGCCCGACGCTTAGCTGACCGGTAACTAGAATAAGCTTGATGTCGTGCATCTTGAAGATCTCTTTGTCTAAGGAACCTCTAGAAATGACATAGAATCGTAAAGTCAATTCACCCGCACGAATAAGAATCTGGGGCCTTTAACGGCGAGCTAATTTTTGGAAGGACTATTGTTAAAAAGAAATTCAGCAAATGCAAATGGTCAATGATTGGTAAATCTTTTAGTTGACCTTTCTTTTCTAGATATTGAAAGGCGGAAGAAGTTATCAAGAAAGTAACAAAGAGGAAACATTTAGATTGATCTAGTAAACGAATTGGTGCTACTTGCTAGACCTTCTCCATGACAATCTCTATTTATTTCATTAGGAGGAGATATTCTCATGTTTGGTTCATAGTAGAGTTAGCTTGTATATCATTTGTGTTTTTTTCTTTTTAGGTGAATTTTTTTTCTCACCACTTGTTATTATCATTGGCATACATCTACAATTATAGTTCATAAGAGTTCCTCTTCTGTTGCTTTTCCTTCTTCCCAGCTTTCTGTGTGGAACTTTACTAATGAAACAACTAGCATAGAGAAATACGAATTAGTGTAATGCACCTACATATATCTGCAGTGATCTAATATAGCTAACCGGAAAATAAAAAGTTGATATAATGCTAACCTATGTATATATACACACAGTTATATCTACATCTATATATAAAGCTTCTCCCGCATATCCCAGGATATCCCATGAGATTAGCTATCCCGCCTTGTATATGGGATTAGCTAATTTCATCATTTTAGTGCAAAAGTTGTTCGGGATTAGCTAATACCCCAAACCAAACATGTGATAAAATTAATTCCAGATTATTATCCTTATCCATGTATCAAACGATTAACTCATCCGAAACAACATTAGACCAATTCTAAACACACGGAACCTTATTTCAACATCAATGGCATGGATTTCCATTACTTCCAATAACTTAAACTGATTAAATCGAGTTACATAGACTTTAAAGGGCGTTAAAACTGAGAAATCACTTCTCTCCTTCTTGTATGCTCTGGCATAGGAATCCTGCTTGTTCACAGCCATTATCGGGCTCGAGCTCGAGCTCTTATCATGTTGCATTTTCGTCAGACGTAAAACCAGAATTTTTATTTCACCAGTTTCACTTTACAGTGAAATACATATGAGAAGAAACATTAATAAAACTAGTCCAATCAATAGGCTGGTGTGGCAATTTCTTGGGGATTAACGCGCATAACAGGATGACAAACCAACGGATGAACCATGGTAGAAGAAAGTCCAGCTCCTTGTTCCATATTAAGTTTGTGAGCACCTTTAATTTTCCAATCAAAACATTGGATTAACACACCAAGTGTCCTATGCAACACTGCTGCTGCTGCTGCTGCAAGTCCAGCACCAGGACATCCTCTTCTTCCTCCCCCAAATGGTACATAGCAGAAGTTCTGTCCTCGCATGGCCTCCAATTCATCAGGCTCAATCGCGAGGTTCTCATCAGAGTTAACGAGGTACCTCTCTGGAATAAATTCATCTGCATCTGTCCATTCATTGAGGTCCCTATTAATGGCATAAATATGAGAACAAGCCTAGAATTTTTAGGAATTTTGTAACCATTGACTACACATTCTTCTCTGCATTTGCGGAACACTAAGGGCAATGGGGGATGCACTCTTAATGTTTCCTTGACAACAGCTTACAGATAAGGAAGATTTGGGATATCTGAATCCTCAACCAGCCTCTCTAACCCAACTACTCTCTCAATCTCTTCTTGGAGCTTCTTTAATACCTTTGGATGGTTCAACAGCTCTGCTAGTCCCCATTGCAAACCAACACTTGTTGTATCACTTCCTCCCACAAAGAGATCCTATTTAAACAGGAAAAGGATAACATTATAGTCCTTTAACTTTTCATTTTGTATGGTGGTGTTTGATTGGGCACGGAGCTTATGAAGGAAAGAAAAGTAGGTTGATGCATACTAAAAGTACCCTTAGAACTTATATTTTAATCATGTCATGATTTTTTATGGTTAAAATGGGAAGTTTAAAGTTAAAGTGTTTGCAAATATATATAAAAAGGTATAGTTCACTTTAGAGCAGAATAAAATAAAAAGGAAATGGTGCTATATAAAAGGGAGTATATGGAGCCAAAAAGAGCTAGACGACATGCATATTTTCATACCAAAATGTACTTTGATGAGGAGAGATTAGTTTTATTACCAAGGAAAGACCCTTGATGCAACTTCTGGTGAGCTTTATTTCAGCATTTTCATCATCTGCAATTTCCAGAAGAATATCCATCATATCCTTCCTGTATTTTCTTCCAGCAAGCTTTTGGTCTTCGTGTTTCTTTATGATCTCATCCATAAACATGTCAAACTTGAGCAACAAAGTTTTTACCTTTTCTCCAGCACCTAGCAGATCATATTTCTTCGAAGGACCAAAAACTTCACCTAATCCAAGCTGCCCTGCAAGTAATACTATTCCCTTTGCAATTTCTCTTATCTCCGCACTCTCATTGACATTAGTTGAGGTTCTTGTGCTCATGCTCAACCTGCAAATAAGATTATTTGTCATGGCCATGAGCTGAATTCCAACATCACACGCCTCCCTTGTTCTGAGCACCTAACGAAACTTCCAACAGTTTCATCATCTCCTCCTTCCTAACATCAGCAAATTCACATATCTGTTGAGCAGACAGAATTTCCGTCATGCAGATTTTCTTCAAGAAAATCCACAGCTTGTTATAGTCCAAAATAGAGAACATGGTGTCATGATAAATTTGGTACTCTGAAGAGCCAAACTCTGGCCTAGCAGCAAAATTGATGTCAAGATTTCTTTTGCTATGGCGCCGTTGGACACAACATATGAAGTTGATGCACCAGCACGAATCAACATAACTGGACCATAGCGCAATGCTAATTTCTGAAAGGACTGGTGCCACACAGAACCAAGAAGATGCAAATGACTGATGATTGGTAATGCTGGTGGGCTTGGAGGAAGCTGGATTTTGTTGTGTAATGGTTGGCGCTGCTTCTTGATGAAGCATTGAACTATTAGACCATATACTAAACATGAGATGAAGAAAAGCAAGATAAGAAGTCGACCTTCTAATGAAATAATTTCCATGGCTACTAATGAGATATACTATGATTTTACCCTCTTAATTTATAGGCACTAGGACAATGTTTTGTTTTAAAAGTTTTCTAATTTTTAATCAATTTTCATTTAGAGAATAACCAATCACTTAGCAGATGCTATGCTACCCTCTTCGTCGTCAAATAAGATGAGAGGAATAATTTGCAAAGGAAGAAGCCACAAGAAAACGATAGAGCCCTTCCATATATTAGACAAAAAGAGATGATATGCTAAACTGTAGATCTCATGATCTTTTGATTTTAGTTCCCTCTTGAATCTTGACTATTCAGATGTTAGAACCCTTCATTCTCATTAGTTTATCAACAAAAAAATAGATAGAGAAATGATACGTATTACATCAGAAATCTATAACGACAAAGGTGGTATTACATTTATGAGAGTTCATCTCTATCATTTAACACATTACTATGGATTTAGCTCCTCTCCATATTCCCAAGTATTTACTTGGATGGGTGACATGCATTACATTTTAATAGAGTGATTTATCATATTGGTCACTCAACTAATGGTAGTTCTTTTAGAAAATCATTTTTTTTTTGTTTTATAATCGAAAAGTTACTTAATTATTGACATTTCACTAACAAAGTACCCAACCAATTTAAATGATTTTTCCACTAAAATTTATATTTTAAGTCAATTTTTAAACAATAAAAAACTACTCATTTTAACTATTTTATTGGCCCGCTTCACTTGGCCCAACCTGCTCAAACTATACGAGTCAATCATAAATAGCGCAGGACCCTTTTATTTTACAAAGAGTGCCCGTTTGTTGTTTGAAAGAGAAGGAAGGCTTGGAGAATCATCTCTATCGAAGAGGAACTGGTGCTGCTTCTGAATTTTTAGCAGAACTTTGATCCACCAATTTCTTGAGCCTCTCAGTATCTCCTTTCCTTATTTTTTGTCAATGGAAAAAGCGTTTCAACCTTTGTGCATAATACTGATCCATATAGGAGAGATGAGGGTAAAATAAGAGGGTCATGCACTATATATATTTGACCCATATATTTGACTCAACTAATGGTAGTTCTTCCAAATCCCTACATCACGTCTTGCGTTGCTATTATGGCTAAGAACACGTTTCACTCATCCCTTGTTGTTTCTAATATCAAGAATCACATCCCTATCATTCTTGAAATAGAAAACGTCCAATATGCGACGTGGGCCGGGCCGAACTGTTCAAAGTTCATACACTCTCGCATCAAGTCCTCCATCACATTATCCCCGCGGCGCCTACAGATACAACAGTGCCAAAACCCGAGGATGATCCTAAGTTATGGACGACACTTGATGCTACTATTTTTCAGTGGATTTATTCCACTATTTCTATCGACCTGTTGCAAACGATTATCGAACCAGACGCTATGGCAATAGCGGCTTGGAATAGAGTACGTGATATATTCCAAGATAATCAAAATTCTCGTGATGTTACCTTGGAGCAGGAATTCTCCCACGTCAATATGGAAGTTTTCCCTAACGTTTCAGCATATTGCAAGAGACTAGGTCTAACAAAATTTTCTCTGGTATTTATACAAGTTACAAAATAGGAAATCATATTCCTATTCTATTCCTAAAACCTTATTCTACCATAATTCTAACTATACAAATTATGGTAAGTGTATCATCCTAATTTAGGTAACAAATACACTACAATATACATCAAATATATATATCATATATACAAGATTACATAAATGTAATATGCCCGTTATGTGCTGATTTGCTGGGCTTTCGTGAGTGATGGCCCAAGATTGAAGCCGTGACTTCTGGCTACTGTTTTGGATATTCCCGTGATATACACCTCTGTATATCACGGATATATATACCTTGTTTAACAAATTAGAAACCACAAGATGTTGTGGAGATGAGGAAAGGAATAAGATTTGTTAATGATATTTTGCCTAACATATCAATTTTTTTGTTTGTGTATGCCTTATTTTATTTTAAGTTAGCATTTTTTGATAAGGAAATTTTATCAAAGAAAAGTTTATCAAGAAAAAATAAGGCCACAGTAAAAAGTTGATTTGGTTAAAGTACCCAAATCAAATGATGGATTCCATGAATTTTATTAAGGGTGGATCAGTAGCTTTTTAATTCCCCCCTTTCCTTTCATATTCCATGTCTATCTGAAAAATTATTAGTAAAAGATGAGTAACTCTTAAGTAATAGCTGGTCAAACCTTTTATCTTCTTGGGATGGTGACATCATGTCAAACAATTTTGTCATGAAAGTGAATCTGTGATACCTTCTTGAGGTAAAAAAAATCATTAATCCAATGCCATGCAGATATTCTCTGACATCCTATTTTCTATTCGACGATGAAATTGAAACTTTCTTTTCTTGTCCAGATGTTTCTGATGGTTAGGTTGGGGGCGAGGTTCTCTGATCATCTACACCAATTTTGATCAGAACAAGTTTTATTCCTATTTCATGCTTCATATTTTAACAGAACTACTACTCTAAAGTGTATCCCCTTCACATTGTGAATTTGACAAGAGAATTCTGTTGTTATATGCAGGACAACTAATTCATAAAACGTTTCTCTTGTTATATCTAGGACACAATTGATTCCTTGAGGAGTCATGCCAAATATCAGAGAAAGATGTTTGACCAAGCTGTTCAGCTTGTTCGCCCAGGCGGAGTCATTGTCTATTCCACGTAAGTACAAACATGTATCTGAACTTTCTTTAATGACTATTGAGATTATCATAGCATATTTCATCACTGCTTTCGTTGAGTCAGAACTATCATTCCATCTGTCCTTTTTCTTCCTGACTGACCTTTATACCAGCTGTACTCTCCTTTTGGATAGTTCATGTTGGAGGCTGTGCTTGCATAAAGTATTGATGTGGCCATAGATCCAAATGCATCTGCATAACAAGATTCTTAGATTTCCTTTATCTTTAGATATGGTTGTTTATATAAAATCCATGTGTGAGTTGTTGCACAAAATGTTCTTCCAAAATGCGGACTCGTGTTCTAATATTCAAATGCAGAGCACATACCAAATTTCAATGAGACATTAAGGTGGACTCATGTCCTAGTGTTAAATACATGAACACAGACTAGATTTCAATGAGACATTGAAGTGTAGAAGACTTCATCGTACAAATATATAATTAGGACAGCAAAAGTTTATATTATAAGAAATCAAATTCACAGATATTCTGAATGTGATGCATGAATCTAATACAAAATATTCACTCTTGTTTCTGAATCCTGCACGGAGAAGATTGAAAGAACGTCGTGCGGAAGTCATCCTATGGATTATTCACCAGGTGCTAAATGCTCTGTGAGTGTAACATGCAGATCGTGATGCTATTTTTTTCCCCCTCCGCAGAAAATTCAGTGGGTTCGTGTGCACTTGATATACCTCCATCCCCAAAAGAGAATACTTTGTTTAGTTAGAGAAATCTTGAGTGTGGTTGTGCATGTATTAGTGAATGGAGTTCTTAGTTTCTGACAATAGTACCTCCTTGTTCCTCCTAATTTTTTGCAAATTATTCATGTACTGTTGTCAAAGGCTCATAATAGGAGCGCTTAAGTCCTGCAGCTTAGGCTAGGCGCTTTGCTTCACTTGGGCTGCGGTTAGTGTATGTAAGACACTAAAGCGTGCACCTCATTGCGAATAGAGAAAACAATAAATGTGATTAGCAGAAACATAGATTAATCGTTGCACCTTTTCTTAACTAAAGTCCACATTTCCATTGCGCTTAAAGCCCAATGGACCTGGAGCACATTTTAATGCTTTCACCTTTGAAAACACTGTATTCAAAGACAGTCATTTAATGTCACGCGTTTTAATTATGTTAAACCTTATGGAGTGTGTTGAGACATAATATAATTAAGTAAATAAAAGTGTACTCTTTCCTACAACTTAAACTTTTTGATGAGATGGTCACACACTTCATTGATCGAGGTTTGCGCAAACTGACCTAAACACAAACACCACTGTTGTCAAAAAAAAAATGTGTGCGCATGCCCCGAAGAAGCCAACGACAAAAACATTAAGAAGGAACCTCGAGTCATCCGATTTTTCTAAATTTTAACTGCCAAGACTAGTGGCAGAGGTAGGTTAAATTTAGAAACAGAATTTCTGCAATGGATGTACATTTATTTAAAAGTTAGTTTTTCCATCTTCATTCTAAGAACTGGTTGCTATAAACATCACGGTGAGATGCTGTTTCCTGTACCGAAACACACTACTATAGTGTTGCATTAAATCATTAGTGGTGGTATTGACACCCCCTTGCTTCTAAATTCTCCAGGGAACGATTAAAGCCCGGCGAAGAAAATCTTGTTCAGAGATTTGATCCATCATCTGACCTTGATACGATAGGATTTTTCATAGCAAAGTTCGGTGTTGGGCTCAAAAACATCTGAGTTGAATGCGACGCAACACTTGGGACAGGTAATTTGGGACAGGTATTTGAAAGTTGAATTGTGTTTGGATATAAATCACTTGGAAAAAATCAAATTTTTATAAATGAAATTCATTATTTCACTTGAAATACTCCTCAAATGAGTTTTTTGAAAATCAAACGCTCTATTTCATGTTAAATTTTAAAAAAATGGACACAATTTGAAATAACCATTGACTTGCAAATAATATTTCACTTCTTGGGAATAATATGTATAACCAACACCCTTCTAATCACTAACTACTAAGTTTCTATATGCTTGTTATCTGCTATATTCAAACAATATTTGCAACTTGCTCAGAACCATGCCCACCACTCCGATATATGTTATATTCAAACCTGCTCACCACCTTGCTTAGAACCTTGTACAACAACCCCTGACCTCCGAGAACTAAATTGTCCAAGCCATGTGCAGGCATGTCGGGAAGGATGAAACTGTAGAACACAATTCGCTTCACTTCTCTGCTCAAAACGTCCGGTCCCGGGGCCCTCAGATCCCAGAAAATGTGTTTTAATGTTATCTGTTAAGAGTCCCACATCGGAAATGAAATGTAAACATGGACTCCTTATATGGACTTGGACAATTATCACCCTACAAGTTAGCTTTTGGGGTTGAGTTAGGTCCAAGATCTATTTTTTACATGGTATCAAAGTCAGACTCATTCCAATTCTTTGTTCACCGATGTTGGGCCTCCAAATTATATTGTCCACACTTCAGTTAATGAGGTACGGGCGTACGGAGAGTGTTAAGAGTCCCACATCGGAAATGAAATGGGAACATAGACTCTTTATATGAACTTGGGCAATCCCCATTTAACATTATTAATCAAATAACAAACTTGTCCACCACAAAAAGAAGGCCAGGGATCAGGTCTTCAACCCTGATATGTTAAAGTAATTATGGGAATATCCCATAATTACTCCTCCCATTATTATTATTATTATTGTAACTGTAATTAGAATCCATGTAAATTAGGTAAAGATGATTAGTCTTCTAGAATAGTCTTTCTAGGATCTTGTAAATTAGGAAAAGATGATTAGTATTCTAGAATAGTCTTCCATTAATCAAGCATAGGATCTATGTATATATATTGTATATTTGGAAGAAGAATAATCAAGGAATCAATTCTTACATGGTATCATTAGCCTAAAGATCCTTGCCCTAATTCTCTTCTCTTTTTCCCTCTCTTGGCCGAGAATTTGCCCTTTCCTCTCACTTTGTTTTTTCGTCCACTTCAATTAGGTTTAGTCATCCTAAAAATCCTAAACCTAAACTACCATTCTAAACACCTAAAACCCTAGCCGAAAATAATACAAATCACCCACCCCCCTCAGCTAGCATACTCTTTTAGGTTTTTCCAATCCACATTCATCCAAACATAACTCCCTTCTCTTCATTTTCTTGTTGATTCTAAGTGGAAACTATGGCCGAAAAATAAACCTTTCATCCCGCTCTTGCCATCAATAACGTCAAGAACTTCATCTTCGTAACTCTTTAAATGGAGAAAGGGCAATATACCTCATGGGTAGAGTTTTTCAAAATTCATTGTCGTGTTTATGAGGTGATTGACCATATTCTTTCATCCGAGTCGTCGTCGGATACCACTACGGTGGACAAGAAATTATGATCCCGCTTAGATGCTATTGTCCTTCAATGGATTTATGGCACAATTTCGAATGATCTTCTTCATACCATTTTAGAACCTAATTCTACGGCTAAACAGGCGTGGGAAAGATTAGAGAATTTTTTTCAAGATTACAAAATGTCTAGGGTCGTTTATCTTGAACACCAATTTACAAATATTAAATTGGATGATTTTTCTAACATCTCCGTCTATTGTCAAGAATTAAAAGTACTTGCGGACCAACTGTCCAACGTTGGTTCGTCCGTGACAAATTAAAGGTTTGTCCTTCAATTAATTGCGGGGCTGAATGAAAAATATAATGGTGTTGCTACGTTTATTCAGCAAAGCAATCCTTTACCTCCCTTTTATGAAGCTCGTTCGAGGTTTCTCGAGGAAACAAGGAAGGCAAAGCATGCATCATCGGGCACAACCACAGGTGGAACGACTCTCGTCTCTACCAACTCTTTTTCCACTGATTTGGAGCCCCAAAATTCTGGTTCGGGTGGCCAAAATACTCATCAAATAATGGGCAAAAACAGGGTTCAAATCGAAACAAAAAAGGTAAAAATAATAGTGGAAAAGGACGTGGACGTGGCGGGGGCCAAACCGCCGATGACAACAGCCAGCCTGGGCAGTGGCGGCACTTTTCCAGGCAGCGGCCAGTGGGGGCAGTACCCACCATGGGCCTGGGCCCCACAGTGGGCTACCCCGTTGTGTCCTTTTCTAAACTCTTCATGGGCCCGGCCTCCTCCTTCTTCAAATCGCTAACCCGGTATTCTCGGATCTCGTCCGCAACATGCGTTTGCAGCTCAGGCACCATCTTCGGTTGGATATGCACCCACGGATATTGAACAATCCATAAGTCACATGAATCTCAATATTCGAGATGAATCATGGTACATGGATACAGGGGCTACGTCACGCATGACGGCATCTCAAGGTAATCTTTCATCTTATTTTAATATGAGCGGTAATAAAAATATTATTGTCGGCAGTGGACAGAAAATTCCAATTTGTGGTGTTGGTCAGGTAACACTACCCTCTCCCCATCCACCTTTATGTTTGAAAAATGTCTTACATGCACCAAAATTGATCAAAAACTTGATCTCTGTTAGACGTTTTACAACTGACAACAATGTTTCTGTGAGTTTTGATCCATTTGGTTTTTCTGTGAAGGATTTTCAGACGGGGATGCCGCTGATGAGATGTAACAGCACGGGGGACTTATATCCCATCACCTCTGTTTCCACCGATAGCAGGGTCAAACGATCCATTTTTTCAGCCATCTCTCCTAGTCTATGGCACAATAGGTTGGGACACCCAGGAGCACAAGTTTTTAGTCAATTTAGGAAGAATAGTTTGCTTTCTTGTAATAGAACTTTGCAAAAGGTTCAGTTGAGCGCTTCGGTGGAAGCAAGAGCACTTCGGATGATGATTTCTGTAAAGAAACATGAATACAAGGTCGTTTCCGTGATAGACATTAAAGTGCTACATGCATGGTGGGTAAAGGTTAAGCTTCCAAACCTTTAACGATCATCAAACGGTTGAGGTTAAGGTTGGTTTTAATGATTTCTAACACTTGTGAAGTGGGGTATAGCAGGATACATTGTAGGAGATCACCTATTTAAGTGCGAGGACATGCCGTCTCAAATGAACGCACTTAAGAATCCAAGTATGTCCACGGCCACAACGGACAGAACAATAAGAAAAAACCAATAAAGGGGAGGTATTGTGTTGCTACAATTGTCTTGGCCTATATTAAACACTGACAGTTCAAGACATCACGTTCACCGCGCAGTAAGTAAGTCTGATGGTATTCAACTACGGAAGGTTCAAAGCGTAAGCTACCTCTCCTGATGCAATATCTTTTCGCTGAATATTGATGAAAGTATGCACCTTGTGTGTGCGCCAAAATCTCCTTCAAGAGGGGATTGTTGGAAATTTACTAATGTGGAATTAAGTTTATCCCATTATTTATGACACGAACAACTGGGGCCCCGCACGTCTAAAACGTCATTTCCACACACGTGCAATCTTAGTGCCAAGTATCGTAAATTTCGTTAATCAAAGAGATATTGGTACATAAGTGAAGTGTTTGAGAGATAGAATGATGGATGGTTATTGGCTAAATAACAAGTGTTCCACGTCGGTAAACGAAGGAAGGATTGTGCGAGGTGTAAGATGGTACGGGTCGAACCGCGGAGCCGAGAAGGGTCGCGGCGCCGACCAGACTGGGCCGCGACGTCGGAGCGTCGCGGCGCCCCTCTAGCAGGGCCGCGACGCTTGGTCGACAATGAACCTCTTGGCTAATTAGAGTCGCGGCGCTAATGCTTCAGAGCCGAGACGTTTCATTGGCAGTGATTGCTCGACGGAATTCCAAAAGGTTTGGCTATTGAGGTGGTTTCAATGGCATTGAATCCACCCAATAATGGCCATTACTTGGACCATTATGTTGCTGCATTACTTGGGGGTTAAATGTCATTCATTACATGGCAATTGATTGCCATTATGAGGCATTTGGAAGGCCATCTTGCACACGTATAAATTGAGGCCTTTGGCTCAATTCTATAAAGGACAATGAACAGAAAAATAAGTTAACAACACCACAAAGAGATCAGATTTTCCTGATATCAATCCTTCTCTTAGCAATCTTCATTATTCGTGTTCTTCGTTGAGATCATTTGTGTAGGCTTTGCACATTTGATAATTTGTTGTTTCATCTTGGGAGACTAGTGTCCACACTTCCGTAAAGCCTATATACGGGGGCAATGTTGTCTTAAAGGCAGAGAGTCATCTCTCGACTCAGCCGGTGGTGTTGTGATTATCTAATTGGTTGCTAAGTGTTTCAGGTCTGAACTTGATTCTCAAAGGACTCTAACCGTTCGAATTCTCAGCGGATCTACAAGACACAAGTGTAGCAGTTCATGTTCTTGTATTTTCGAATACAAGATCCATATTTGAAGTTTCAATACAAGATCAAGATATTGACAACTTGTTGTTGTAATCTTTGTTGTTTATCCTTTCGATCACTATAATAGTTATTTACTATTCCCGTACGTGCTTTGCATATCCAACAAAATATACTCCCAACACTAGCATTATCATAACCGTTAAAATCGGATGAATCAAGATAACAAGGAATAACAACGAAAGTGAAAAGCACAAATCAACTTACCCAAGCCAAAATCAACAATTTTGACATCTTGTGCATCCACGAAGACGTTATCTCAAGATATATACGTCTCCATGGATCACTCCACTCTTGTGGATGAATATTAGACCTTCTACGAGTTCTTTGAAATAGCGCATTTTCACCTCCTGCCCTATCTCCTTTTGTAACTTCGCATTCAGCTACTGAAATAATAAAGAGTAAAATACATTAACTTTAGCTTAAATTAAATGTTTGAAACTACTTTAACTTAACTTTACAAACCTTTCACAAAATTACATCGCGATAGATAACGTCTTTTTGCATTTTTTATCGTCTCGTCTTCTGATGATAATCCAAAATGTAAAGAATTGATATTGGGCCTAACTCAACCCCAAAAACTAGCTTGTAGGGTGAGAATTGTCCAAGTACATATAAGGAGTTCATGTTCCCATTTCATTTTTTATGTGGGACTCTTAACACTCTCCCGCACGCCCAGACCTCGTTAACTGGAGCATGGACAATATAATTTGGGAGCCCAACATCGGTGAACAAAGAATTGGAATTGGCCTAGCGCTGATACCATGTACATAATGGATCTTGGGCCTAACTCAACCCTAAAAGCTAGCTTGTGAGGGAAGAATTGTCCAAGTTCATATAAGGAGTTCAGTTCACATTCTATTTCTGATGTAGGACTCTTAACACAAAATCTGGAACACTATCTTCAATTCTACACTAAAATGAAAAGAAAAAAAATTGAAAAATTAACTTTGTTGGTGCTATTAAATTGTCCTAATCCAGAACAAAGTTTACATAAAACCAAGGATAAGATAATATTTTAATGGGAAAATGCTCGAATATGCCATCGAACTATCAAAAAATAGCATATTCATGTCACTCGTTAATAGTTGGGCATAAAAATGTCATTGCCATGACACATTTGGTTCATTCGTGCCACTAACCACTAATGTAGTCGTACTACTATCAGATTTTACCACGTGACTTTATCTAAACCATTTATTGCTTATCAGCCCCCACCCCTCTCACCTCTTTTTATGAGTGGCATATGTGAGCCATTTCATTAAGTTCAGTGACATATTTGAGCCCTTTTCCGATCCCTTATATATAGTACATGATTCTCTTGGTAAAAAAACTAACTTATATATTTTTTGTTTATCATTGATGAATGACATTCGACCTTTTAGAATCCTATTCCTATATAAACCTCTATCTTTTTTAATTTTATGGATAAATTTATAAGGACAAGTTTGTCCCTTATACTAATAACATTATTATTTTAAATGAGAAAACTATACCCTATTTAATTGGATTATGAATCTAAGCTTATACTACATCATTCACAATTTTAACGTATTTTATGGCTCTTTCAAAAGTTTTTAAAAACATACATAATTTGTTTAAGAAAAAAAGGCGAGTTTAAAAGAGAGTACACTAATGAGGTGTAGTTGGATGTGGAAATACATATGAGTGTAAATTAAGAGTATGTATGTCTTTTCATGGTGAAATTTGGGATGTTAATAGTGGTTGAGATGTGATAAGGGATTGAGAAAAGGCTCAAATATGTCACCGAATTTAACAAAATGGGATCACATATGTTACTTGTAAAAGGGGGTAAGAGCGGTAAGTAATGAAACGTTTAGATAATGCTACATGACAAAATCTGGTGGTAGTACTACATAAGCATGCATCGTGATAATTGAATTCTTACAATTTGAAAATCGTAAATGTTCGGATCAATAGCATAAAATCATAAAAAAACTTTTATACACGTTACATGAAGTGCAATGACAATGGTCTAAACATACTACATGAACGACAATGTACATTATCTCTATGACATCATGAATAGAAAAATGCAGTGATAAGGCCCCTGGCTATACCCAAATCAGAGACGCAATTTGTAACAATAAAAGACACCCTGATATAGAGTGGGGCTTACTATTACAACTGGAAGAGAGAGATGCCTAGCGGGTAACCATGTTCTCATGAATATCAATACATGCATTCACGAAAGAGATGCATAGTCTCCGAGCAAGGGACGTGAGTATAAAAATCATAAGTATTCAATGTGCATCATATACTACCTCAATCATAAATCGAGGCAAGGCTTTTAAGGAATACATGATTAGGTAATATGTCTACGAATACGAAAGCTATATATAGGTAATGCAACTATCAATTTCATGGAGAGTTCGATTCTAGCTATATGCAATATCAATTTCACAAAACATTCATAAAGGATCAATGCAACATGAATTGATAACATTTCATATACTCATAATTAAGTTTGAAACTTTAAACAAACTTATAATTATTGTGGGAGTTGCTAGTCACCGACATATTCACTAAACCACACACTGTGTAAGGCATAGAGTCCGATCGGCTAAGACGTATCACAACAATGTTGTGTGGTGCGACCTTCATTAGCTAGCATTTCATTAATCTCTATCAAGGGAGACTATCTAATTACCCAAATCAATGGTAAGAAATTTTTCGTTTGAAAACCTTAACATCATTTTTCGTCGTTCATTTGAAAACAACAGCCTCGTATTCGTGTTCTTTTGAAAATCATGGTACATTTTCATTTCAAATATTGATTTGTTTTTTTTTATTTGGAGAGCACCATTTAACTATGCCCAATTTTTAAAAACATTTTTGCACGTTTATCCAGTTTGAAACAGCTTCAGATATGTGGAATCTGAAGTTAGGCTTAACAAAGTCAAACTTCAAATAAAATGTATGAAGTTTCATATGATTGTACGTTCATGCATTTCTGAATACTCAGTCAGAGAGGTAACTCATATAACGACAAGACTCCGAGATCTTATGGATTTTATTTAAGCACATTAACTCCAACGATCTTATAAGCTATATAATAAATGAAACGGACAGAATTTACTGAAAGTAGTTATTATTAGCTACCCTATAAAATCTCCCACTTCCCCTTGATTGTACGGGGTTGGTCATGGAGTCAGGAGCGGAGTCAAAGAAAAACACGAGTTCGGCAGAATCAGTAACTTTGATCTAAACTTTGTATTTATATTAAGAAATTTACTTAATATATATAAAGAATTTATATATCCATAACCCAACAAATTATCTTTTTTAAAACTCAGAATCATAAACTCAAAATTTAGCTCCGCTTCTCCATGGAGTAGGGGAGACATATTAGGATCAACATGCTGATTGGTGGGCTTAAAGAAATATTACTTAATGCTCAATTAGCTGAATTGAAATATAGAGAGAAATGGAAAGCAGTTTTATAAGCGGGTTGAGAGAGAAGCCTAGAACAATAGAACATGAAAATAAGATGAATCGCGCTCACTAAATTTTGATTTTGATATCATGATAGATTTTAGTGAATGACTCAATGAATGAAGAGAGTCAATATTGCATCTATTTATATTGAAATAGATACACTCAAGCTAGGTAACTTACAAAAAGATAAGCAAAAAGAGTCCTGGATATATATGATAATTCCAAATTGACAAGTGCAATTGGGTCATACCCTGGCTCTGGCATTGATCCCCTCGCAAAGGAAAAAAAAGAATTTAAAAAGAGACATGTTCCACAAGAGAAAGGAAAGGAAATGAAGGTGAATAAGGGAAGGTGCCCCTCAACTTTGGAGAGTGTTCTATCCAACCTGCTACTAGTCTTTGTGATTACTTCTGTAATTACAGTAATTCTCCGCTCTTTGATATCAGACTGCTCTCGAATCTGCTGTGCCAATCCGCTCTTTGGTTGTTGTGCTCGAATCGGTTGTTACAAAATCTGATACGGAAATCCTCCGTAGATGGGTGGAGAATAGCAAGAAGGATTACAACCACCTAGCACGGCTTGAGGAAGATCCCTCGAAGTAACACATTAATCTCTTCTAGTCTTTTAGTATCCCATAGTCTATCAAAAAGCCTGATATTCCGACCTCCTTTGGACTGGTTCTCCGGACAGCTGAGGAAGACCCCTTTCAGAATTTGTTCAAGGGAGGACCCTCTGATATATCAATGGAAAGATCTCCATGTGTGGCGTGATAAGGAATCCTATAAAAGATCGATTGAGACTCCCTCCACGGTCCCACGAAGATCTCTACGTACGTCGACAGTATTCCTGTCATACCCGAATTCCTATTATTTAGAGCTAGAAGCTTCGCCCGCTCAGGAACAAGAAATGGAGCTATTAAGTGTTAGTGTCGCTTTCCTTTTTCTAGCTCTTCTTTGGGTTCCCTATCGATGCGTGTATGCCTTCGCTTGCAAGCAAGCGAAGTGAAATCACAAGAAATTTCCATACACCTAGGCCTAATTCCATCGATGAATCATTAGAGAACGAATTTAGCGAGAGTGCGTCGACCCTACCTTATGAGTATTCGGACTATAACAGTTCCGATGAACAGTCCCTCACTTTTGACAGTTATGCGATTCCAGAAGATGATCTAGAATTGGGTCAATCACGTTTATTAGAAGTCGACAATAGAGTGGTTCTACTAGCAAAAAGTTATATACGTTTTATTGTAACATCTGCTGATGTACCTCATAGTTGGGATGTACCTTCTTTAGGTGTCAAATGTGATGTTGTACCTGGTCATTTAAATCAGACACCCACTAAGACTAACCTATCTACAACTATATCCCCGAGCGGCAGTCAAACGGGGGCGTGAATGCGAGATGCCAGCGGAATGATCGGCCGGACTGCTTAGACAAATCTTTTTGTGTGAGGCTGTTGTTCCCCACCTTTCTTACCTTGTTTTTTGGGCTTCCCTAAAGTCTCTCCGATGGTAGCGTATATTACGCTCGAGGTCTCTAGAGCCTCCTGTTGTACCAATGTCTCTGTTTTAGGGTTTAAGGAATAAGGTAATGAAGACCAGACTCAAGAATGGTGGACACGAGACGAGAATCAATCCATGGCCGGAGAGAAAATAGGATAGGATGAGTACTGAATCAGCTAAGCCTGTGAAAAGCTTCAAATAGGCACACGGTAGTTTAGAGTAGAAGGAGTTTTAGCCACTCTCTTGTTAAGGAGAGGCGTGAAAGCCACTTGCTTGACTATAGCCCTCCTTCCGACTTAGTTAGAAATACCAACTCTAAATAGCTTTAGCATTTCTTGAGCGTTTGAAGTGGTATATAGGCGCCAACCACCTTTAATTAGGTCTTATACTCATTAGTCCGACAAAGTGTTGTACGAACAAATATGAATCCAAAGACAGGGTAAGAAAGGATTTAGCTAATAGAGACACAGATGGGATAAGTGCTAAGATTGTTATATATTAGATAGGAGTAGTAATTGTTGGAAATTAGCCTTTGGCGGGAGTTGCGACCGACCAACTTTAACGGCTTAAACACTAGTGTTACGTATGTTGGAGAATCCGGTTCTTCACACATGCGTGATGTACTAAGTACGTAGATAACCGTAGGGCCAAGAATCGTCAAATTTCATTGAGAAATGAAAGAGATATTGGTTCACGAAGTGAGGTGTTTGAAGCATGGAAAGTGTGGTGTTGTGTTCAATTCTCCCTCATCGGTAGAGGAAGAAAGAATTGTTGTGTACATAAGACTCGAAATGTGTTTGGGGTTTGGGACCCCAAGGGGTATCCCATGTGTTTAAAGGAGGGAGGACCTAGATGTGCTTCGGTTCAAGAAAAGACCACACGCGCGCCGCCGCCGCCCGCCCTTCCGGTCCGATTCCGGTTCCGGGTCCACGGGTCGTGGGTCGTGGGCTGTGGGCCTTCTGATATTATCTTTTTGGGCCAGAAAACTTTGTCAGAAGTACAGTTTGATCCCAGAAGTTTCAGATGTGCAGTTTGGACCAGAATTCTTTCAGATGTGCAGTTTGATCCCTAAAGTTTCAAGATGTACGTTTGGTCCCTGAAGTTTCAAGATGTACAGTTTGGTCCCTGAAGTTTTCAGAAAGTCAAAATTTCGACGGTCCGAGTAAACGTTCCAAAGACTCAATTGACCATTTATTTTGGTGAATTACACCTCTAATAATGGCCAATCCGTTGGCAATTTTCTCCATTTATTTGGTGGCTTTACTACATCCATAATGGTCATTATTTGGCCAATAATGGTCATTATGGAGGCGATCAAACAGCCCCTCTTCCTCCTATATAAACACCCCTTACACCATTGTTGAGGGACACTTGATATACACGAAATACACAAAGCAGAAAGCAAGCAGTTTCTTCCTAATCTTCCAAGCATCATTTCGTTATTCAATATTCTTCACGGTAGCTTTTGAGTTTCCTTTGCTCAATAGTTCCATTGCTGTTTTATCTTGGGAGACGAATTGTCCAGGACGTATAAAGGATACATACGGGGCAATATTGTCTTAAGGACAGAGTGCCACACTCGACTCAACAAAAACAACTTTCCAGTTTTCTTGATCAACAAAAATTGTAATTTCGGTTTTATTGTTATATTGTAATTTCCAGTTTTCTAGTTGAATTGTAATTTCAATTCTTACATAAGCAGTTACTTGTAATTTCCGTTTCTTGCAAATCCTTGTATAACCAACAGTAATTTCTATGTCCTAGGATGTACTAGTTGGTACTGCATGTTCAAGCAATAATCTCTTACTCCACATTGAATCAATCATCATTTATAATCTCTCACGCCTTATCATCAGATAATAAAGTTGATTTCACCCTAGAACCCTCCGCAGCTTGGGATCCCCCTTAGGAGAGGCCGACCAAGAGCAATTCACTTTCTTTTGGAGATGGTGTGTAGAATTCTTTTAAAGCGTTCAAGTTGACACTGAATCCTTAAGGTTCCAGGTTGATTGTAGCCAAGCTCATGACCAGACATGTCAAGTAGGGTTATAATACAAGGGTCTTTCATCAACTTCATTGGTATCATCACTCTCTCCATTTCTTGATCTTCATTTCCTACAATCACTGGGATGTACCCTTTTCGGATTACTTGATCATTTTTTTCATGATCATCACTCGTTCTTACATAATCAGTACTGCAGCTATATATGGTAGATAATTTCTTCTCTCTCGATCCAAATGATCTCACCCTCGCCATTATTTTCACCATTTTGAAGAGAAAAAACTAATACTTCTAGCTTGTAAGTAAACTTGTTTAAGCTCCACTTGTGCCCTCTTGAATATATATACTAACGGACTTGCGGCTTCAAAGAAAGTTAAGTGGTCAAATAAATACATAATCTTTTTTTAAAATATTGTTTCTATTATTTGATTAAGTGACTCCGACGAGAAGACTTTTATAAATTGTTACTCCTTCCATTCCATTTTATGATATAGTTCGACTCAGGGGCGGAGACAGATGGGTGCAATAGGTTCAATTGAATTTGATCCCCCTTCGTTGAAAGTTAAACTATGTAAATTGGGCAATTTTTTTTGCATATATATATATAAGTTGTTCAATTCCGTTGTTTGAATTCCTGACTCCGCCACTGATTCAACTTACATGGAGTTTAAGAAACAAACAACTTTCTTTTTGCAATTAGTGATTTTAGACCTGTCATAGCATCTGTGTGACTATAAAACTTCTTATATAAATTAATTAAAATAGTTTTCAAACCTATAAATATATCTTTCTCTTCAAGACGAACTAATAAAAAAATAATATCACATAAACTTGAATGGGGGAGTATAACTCTTTTTAAGGGGTAGGGTGGGGGCGGGTATGTATATTGTTTCTCTCTCTTTCTCTCTCTCTCTTAATAGTAGAAACAGAAAAAAGGAAAAAAAAACTAGAGGAAGAAGAGAAAAGCCTCGACTATGCTTAATTCTAAATTTCAAATCTCGACCGCTTATTCTTTTTAATTGCTTTGAGCATTGACCGTATGTATAAAGAAAGCTATAGTCAGGTTGTAAAATACTACAAAGATTTCAATCATTAAAAAATGATTTTGGTGAATCATGCATCAAGTAAGGTGATATATATTTCTTTATTTCTGTTAAATAAGGCAATATACACACAATATACAAGTGTATATGGCCTTATTCAAAGGCCACGAAATCAACCCATATCTGCCCATATTGGGCATCTCGGTTTTACATAGTTTTGGTACATAAGATATTGTATATTTGGAAAATATATGTGTAGTATATTGTAATGTATTTGTTACCTAAAGTAGGTTTATACACTACCATAATTGTAGAGTTAGAATTATGGTAAAATAAGATTTAGGAATAGAATAGAAATATTTTGAATCTTGTATATATACCTATTCAAGTAATGAATAATCAAGGGGATTATTTCTTTCATGGTATCAAGAGACTAGGTTTTACAAAAAAAAATTCTCTCCCAAAGTTTTTTGACCTTCTCGGCCGAGAACCCCCCCCCCCTCGGGTTTCTCTCCCAAATTTTGTCTTCCACTCTCAAAAACCTTTCTTAAATTTCCCCTCCTTCTTTGTTCTTTCAATATGTCTAAGAACAATTATCATCCTGCCCTCATGGTTTCCAACATCAAGAAATGTATCCCTATTGTTCTTGAGATGGAAAACGTCCAATATGCGACGTAGGCGGAGTTGTTTAAAATTCACGCTATCTCCTATCAAGTTCTTCATCACATCATTCATCCCGCTAAACCTCTTCATGCGGAGGATCCTGAGTTATGAATTACTCTTGATGCTACCGTTCTCCGGTGGATCTACGCCACTATTTCAGTGGACCTTCTATAGACGATTATTGAGCCGGATACCACGGCTATGGCTGCATGGAATAGATTACGTGACATATTCCAAGAAAACCAACATTCCTGTGTCGTCACACTCGAGCAGGAATTCTCTCTAGTTCGAATGGACGAATTTCCAAACGTTTCTGCATATTGCAAGAAACTCAAGGAGTTGGCAGATCAACTCCGTAATGTTGGCGCACCGATAACTAATAATCGTCTCGTTCTACAGTTGGTTGCCGGTCTTTCGGAGGCCTATAATGGTGTTGGAACTCTCCTTCGCCAAAGCAACCCTCTTCCCGACTTCTATCAAGCCCGCTCCATGCTTACGTTGGAAGAAGCCGGTTTGGCTAAAAAGGCGGCTACCGGAGCAAGCCCAGTCGTCATGGTGGCGTCTTCTCCTAGTTCTTCGGGTTTTGTTAATAATTCGGGCCAAAACCATAATAATGGTGGCGGCAAGAATAATCGCAAGAATAATAACAAAAACCGCGGGGGCAAACGGCGATTCGGTGGCGATTCCGGTGGTCGACAAGCGGCGGTGGGTCCCATCCGATGAAACGATGGCCTACCACCCCTGGCCCAGGCGGTAGGGCCCATGGAAGTGAGGCTGAGGCGATGGGCCGTGGGCGGCAGCCTACAATCACGCATTGAATTCGGCGGTGGCTGGCCAGCGATCGAGCCCAACACCCAGCAGTGGCGGCCCACTGGACAGTGGCCCAGCAGCGGCAGCAACAGCAGCTACGGCCCAGCTCCATCGCGGACAGGAGTTCTTAGGACCCGACCTCCGCAAGCCCATCATGCAGCAGGCCCCACTCAAACCGATATCGAGGCAGCGATGCACACACTAGGGTTAACTCAACCGGACCCAAATTGGTATATGGACACCGGTGCCACTACTCACATGACTTTCGAATCAGGTACTCTCCCATATTATTCCAATTTGAGCACCCCTCGGGGGATAATTATTGGTAATGGCAGTTCTATTCCAATTCTAGGGTATGTTCAGAAAACGTTTTCTCCCTCCAATCCACCACTCCTCTTGAAAAATACTTTACATGCTCCTAAATTGATTAAAAATTTAGTGTCTGTCCGAAAGTTCACAAATGATAATTCTGTTTCTGTTGAATTTGATCCTTTCGGTTTCTCTGTGAAGGATTTCAAGACGGGGAGTCATCTCATGAGGTGTGATAATAGGGGGATATGTATCCTATCATGCCCGGTTTCAGTCCATCGAGTCCAGCCTTGCTATCAGCTTTTGCAGTCATCTCTCCTTCCATGTGGCATGCTCTCCTGGGTCATCCGGGATCTTCTATTTTATCAGTTTTAGTTAAAAATAGCTTTATTTCTTATAAGGGTACGAGTCGTATTCCAATTTGTCGGTCTTGCTCATTAGGAAAAATTGTTAAGTTGACATTTGTAGACTCCAATTCTCATACTTCTATGCCATTTGACATTATTCGTAGCGACTTATGGACATCTCCTGTTCTTAGTTCAGTGGGTCATCGATATTATGTTCTCTTTTTAGATGATTATTCTAGATTTTTGTGGACGTTTCCAATTGCAAATAAATCACAAGTGTTTTCCATCTTCATCAAATTTAGAGCGTTCATTTGTACTCAATTCGAAAGAGACATAAAAAATATTCAATGTGATAATGGGAAAGAGTATGACAATAGGGAGTTTCGGGAGTTCTGTGCTACTAATGGGATCAATTTTAGGTTTTCGTGTCCTCATACATCTCCACAAAATGGAAAGGCCGAACGCAAAATTCGTTCCATTAATAACATTGTCCGAACTCTCTTAATTCATGCCTCCATACCTCCATATTTTTGGCATCATGCTCTACAAATGGCCACATATCTTCTTAACATAATTCCTTCTAAAGGTCTGACATATTCTTCCCCCCTCCAAATCCTATATAATAAGAACCCTCCTTATTCTCATCTTCGGGTTTTTGGGTGCTTGTGTTTTCCGTTATTCCCATCCACCACAATTAACAAACTTCAGGCTCGGTCTACCCCGTGTGTATTTTTGAGTTATCCATCTAATCATCGTGGTTATAAATGCTTTGATTTATCCTCAAATAAAATCATAATTAATCGCCACGTCCTTTTTTATGAAACCCAATTTCCTTTTGCGAAAGTTCAGACTCCTGAGCCTCGGTCGTATAATTTTTTGGATGAACAAATATCCCCGTATATTATTTGGAATTTTTCGGACATATCCCGCACCCAAAATCCTCCAGCGGGCCCACTGCCCGCTGGTCCCACGCCTTCCAAAGCAGCCTCCGGTTTACGGATCGGTCCCCAAAGCAATTGGGCGACCCACCACCTCGAATTGGTCCGTAAAAATGCCCCAATTACCGATTTGGGCCAAGAGGCCCACCGTCACGTCTGCCCGTCTGTCCAGAGCCCAGAAAATTCTCAAAATTCACTCAATTCTTCCTCGAGTCATAGACCGGTCACTCGTAGTCAGCGGGGTATTTTTACACCTAAAAGGCATTTTAATTTACATTATGATGTCTCTAAATCTCCTTTACCCCGTAACCCTGTGTCCGCCTTAAATGACCCTAATTGGAAAATTGCTATGACTGATGAATATAATGCTCTTATTGATAATAAGATGTGGGAGTTGGTGCCCCGTCCTTCTGGTATTAATGTTATCAGGTCTATGTGGATTTTTGCTCATAAGGAGAATTCGGATGGGTCATTTGCTAGACATAAGGCGCGACTTGTGGGTGATGGTAAGACTCAGAAGGTTGGGATAGATTGTGGTGAGACGTTTAGTCCGGTGGTCAAGCCGGCTACTATTCGCACGGTGCTTAGCTTGGCTCTTTCAAAGACTTGGCCTATTCATCAGTTGGATGTCAAGAATGCCTTCCTACATGGTGACCTCAAAGAAACAGTCTATATGCATCAGCCATTGGGTTTCAGGGATTCTAACCGTCCGCATCATGTCTGTTTATTGAAAAAGTCCTTATATGGGCTTAAGCAGTCTCCACGGGCCTGATATACGAGATTTGCTGATTTCGTTTCAACTATTGGGTTCACTCACAGCATGTCAGATAATTTCTTGTTCATCTACCGCAGTGATTCGTCCTTGGCCTGCATTCTGTTGTATGTGGATGATATCATATTAACTGCCTCTTTCGATGCCTTACGCCAGTCTATCATGACCATGCTCAGTTCTGAGTTTGCTATGAAAGACTTAGGGCCTTTGAGTTATTTTTTGGGGATTGTCGTCGAACGTCATTCAGGTGGTTTGTTTTTGTCACAACGGAAGTATGCTGCTGAGATCATCGAGAGGGTTAGGATGTCATCATGTAAGTCCACTACTACTCATGTTGATGCAAAACCCAAGCTTAGTGCCGCGGCAGGTGCACCATACGAGGACCCGACCCGCTATCGCAGTCTTGCAGGGGCTCTCCAGTATCTTACATTTACCAGACCGGATATTACGTATGCTGTGCAGGTATGTTTATTCATGCATGATCCCAGAGTTGAGCACATGAATGCAATCAAACGCATCATTCGGTATATTCAGGGGACACTGGACTATGGGTTGCACTTGTATCCTTCTTCTACATCCACACTTGTCTCATACACAGATGCGGATTGGGGTGGTTGTCCGGACACCAGGCCGGTCACGCCAGGATATTGTATGTTCCTTGGCAACAACTTGGTCTCCTGGTCTGCAAAGCGTCAGGCGACTCTATCCCGCTCAAGTGCAGAGGCAGAATATCGAGGGGTAGCTAATGTGGTCTCAGAATCATGTTGGTTACGTAATTTGCTTTTAGAGCTTCATTGCCCCATTCAGAAGGCGACCTTAGTATATTGTGATAACGTTAGTGTCATCTACCTCTCAGGTAATCCGGTTAAGCACCAACGCACCAAACATATCGAAATGGACATTCACTTTGTCCGTAAAAAGGTTGCTCGGGGGCAGGTACGCGTATGTCATGTCCCGTCAAGATATCAAGTTGCAGACATCTTTACAAAGGGTCTTCCCTCAGTACTCTTTGAAGATTTTAGGGACAGTCTCAGCGTTCTAAGACCACCCGCTATGACTGCGGGGGTGTGTTAAATAAGGCAATATACACCCAATATACAAGTGTATATTGCCTTATTCAAGGGCCACGAAATCAGCCCATATCTGCCCATATTGGGCATCTCGGTTTTACATAGTTTTGGTACATAAGTTATTGTATATTTGGAAAATATATGTGTAGTATATTGTAATGTATTTGTTACCTAAAGTAGGTTTATATACTACCATAATTGTAGAGTTAGAATTATGGTAAAATAAGATTTAGGAATAGAATAGGAATATTTTGTATCTTGTATATATACCTATTCAAGTAATGAAAATAATCAAGGGGATTATTTCTTTCAGTTTCTTGTGTTAGTAGTTTAATCAACTAACTTCATCATGCTTAGCTACTTCGGAGAAAAAAAGAAATGTATGGTCGGAAAATGAAGGGATTATTCAAAAGATTATGTCATTAGTTTTGATATGATCATGCATGCTTAGTATCATGAATTATTCATGCCTCCGAGATTAATTAAGAATATATTGGATGTATGATAATGCTTGCATCAATTAATTAAATAGATCATTGTTTGGTGTTATATATGGCATAATGGCACCAAACATGCTGGATCAATCATGTAGTGTGATGGTGATTGAAGCCATTTATGTGCCTCCCCCACCCCCGGCCCCCCATGTTTCCCAAACCAAAAAAATCTCAATTTCAGTACGTAACTTGCCAAAGGTTTGATAATTTAACACATCCACACATTATTCTTGAAATCTTCATTAGTAATTTGAGGAAATTAAATATCGTTAATGTCAATCACTTTCTGCGAATTTTGGGAATATATATGCCAATTATGTGTGTGTTTGGTGTGACGGAAAATGTTTTTCTATTTTCTCTTGTTTGGTTACACTAAATATCTTTGAAAATCTTTTCCGACGTATAATATTTTCTTTAAAATAGGAAAAAATGTTTTCTTTAAAAAATTGATGGAAAACATTTTCCTGATTCAATAAAAACACACCACACCTCCACCCCACCTAATCCCCCTGTCTACCCCATCATCAGAAGTTGGATTCCAAATTCAAATACCTCATAGTGTTTGCTTCAAATATATGTCAATACTCTTAAAATGACATTTTTCAACTTATGTTTCAAACACAAGAAAATGAGTAGGAATATTTTTGGAGAAAATATTTTCATGTCATACCAAACACACCCTATATCTTGGCCAGGAACCAACAGAGAAGAAAACTTGAACCCTATCAATCTCTTTGGTTCTGTTCCAATAACTCTGCTCCAAACCAAATAGAGATTTGCATGAAAATAAATAAGAAAAAGAAGAATTAAAGAATGATATATTCTCCAATAACTATTCTACGTTCTACATGACTACATCACGAGAATTTTTCAAACTCCTACGTAATAGTATATACTATGACTCTGGACGATCTATATATTCGAGTTCTTACTCAGCCACACCGGACTCAAAATGGTACAACTTTATTATGGGGTCAAGAAGTTGCGTACACTTTTTATTTTTCTGAAGGTCAAAAGAGTGATGTTAGGAGGGATATATAACTTAGTTTGTGGAAAACCAAGACACATGATCCATGCATCCTCAACACCATAACCATGTTACTTCAGTACGTGAGCAAGAATTGAGTCAACAATATAATGTCTACGTGATTAGGTTAAACCCCCTAAATTATCACTTTTTCTTGAAGTTCAATATTTACATTATTTGAAGAGAGTCTTGGCGTAACTAGTAAAGTTGCTACCATGCGACCGGGAGGTCACAGGTTGAGCCATCGAAATAGTCTCTTGCAAATGCAAGGTAATACTACGGACAATAGACCCCTTGTGATCCTGCCCTTCCACGGTCTGCCTTTTATTTTTTATATCTAAATTATTGGGTGTTTACAAAAATCTTTGAACTACCATGAACTCATTAAAATACGCTCTAGATGAATATGACATGCTACGTGAACATCACGTTCCTAAAACCCCTCCAAAGAATTCCAAGTAACAATACACGTGGAATTATTTTGAGCATGAACTCAAGTAGACACATTCTTTTAAAAAAATCCATCACATACACATCTCAACAAGTTATCCCAAACATTTCACTATATATTCAACTCCATGAGTGGAAATAAGGAGGATTAAATTCATTAGATCAACCTTTAGTCACTGATCTCGAAGGTACTCATGCGAACACCAGAGCGGAGATAATAACAGGATTACTGTTGTTCCATGTGTACTGCTCCTTCCAAAAAAATTAATACAACGATCTCCTTGCACTGCATTATTTTATTTTTGGTTCTTTCCATTAAATAATAACGTCTCTTTGTAAATAGCAGATAATTAAACATATACACGGTAAACTATTTTTCATTAATAATCAGAGAAAATAGAAGCTATGCTGATTGCTGCTGCTACCACCTCTGATACCTCATCTTTAACGTCGATTATACAGGGTGGTGAGACGAGCTAAAATGCTCAAGCAACAGCTACTTGAGTGTTTTGTTTAGCTTCAAGTGTCTTTTCATATTCTTCGATGGATCTAAAGAGCTCTGAGAAATTTCCCTTACCGAAGCCTCCACATCCACCCTTCTGATAAAGCTCTCCTTCCTCGTTTTTCAGCATGCACCCTATTCTCTGGATTATTTCGATAAATAGTGTAGGCCTGCAGGAAATAAACACGACCAATTAAGCAATTATGATCACCGAAATTATTAGTTTAATCAGTGTCTGACAACTGCCAGCAGCAGCAAAAGTTTTTCCTAAGCTTACTTGCTATCTTCATCATGTTCATATTCTATTAACAACCCAAACTAAGTCCAGGTTATAGACTCTTTCACTAGAAGTTTAGTAGCATAAACAATCTGAGATTATTGCAATCATCTATTGCCATTTCTATTAAGCATCTAGGAGTAACTGGTCAAGACAATAGACAGCTGCCTTTGTACGATACCAAATACAAATAGCATGATATTAGTGGCCCTTAAAATGTGTGAACAAGAAATATGATTAAAACCAAGAAGATATAATTAATTAGTACGTAATTAACCAAAGCTTGGTCAACTCTCCTTCTGAATCTCTAGCACTCTGTTCATCCCAGTGTAAACGCTGTAAGGTTACAATGAGACTTTTAACTATTGAAGGGCGAGCATCCCTCCAGAAATAAACTAGGCATGGGTATAAATCCTTTTGGTGCATCTCATGTGAATTGATAACTCACCCAACTCAACAATAATACATTCAACTTTTTAAATACAATCTAAATGCTTCTTAGAACCTTAAGGACGGCATTAGAATAAGCATCTTCACTACTCTAGCATATTTTCTCATTACTAATTTCTGCAGATAAATACAATTTTCTTGTTTTATCTTTCTTCTCCTACATCTAAGAATGCCAGATACTTCTTGGCTCAATCCTATTCATTAGAAAAGTAAGCCAATGTATAACAAAAAACTATTTCAAATGTTATTCAGAAAAACCAACGTCAAGTGTATTCACGAGCTGTCAATCACCGACTCATTTTGCTCAGCTAATCTTTCAAAAGCATGTCTCACAGCTTTTCAAAAAGCCAAAAGGTTCAGCTCTTTCTGCTTCCCAGTTCCCAGTTCCCACTCCTGCTTTGTTTATTATTTCAAAGCACATTAACTGGCGCAGAATTATCCATGCCCGTGATTTAAAGCAAAAAATTCAAGATAACTATCCACCCAAGTAGCTTGAGACAAACAGAGTGAGAGAAGACTTGGCTAAATGAAGAAGTTCTTCTAGTGTTATATTGGACAAAATGGCTCAATGAAGATTGAGAGATATCTGAGAAAAGCTTTGTCACAATGAACACAATGCTAATGCAGTAAGAAGCATATTTATATCATATGTAGCTACGAATAAAACAATTATATCAAATGTAGCTAACAATCAAAAAATTATATCGAATGCAGAAAAAGACAAACCAGTGGTGAAACAAAATGATAGCAGAACTATGGAGATAGTTCAAAATAGTAGCAATGACTAGTGTTTGGCAGAATATGTCGTGCTCCCTGTTTAATCAGTGTTCACAACTACAACCTGCCTCGATGGAATCTCAGAAGTCTGAAGTTTCTGCTTATAGTCTGAAATCAAGACATGCAAGACAAACAATATTCTGTTGTGGTTACTGTGGTCAGTATAGAGATAGGTTCAAGGAGGTGCAATCACCACTCAACAAGAAAACAATGCTTTTTCCGTTTGAAGGGGTGAAAAGCACTCAGAGACAATGATCTTGTTAGTTAAAGAAAGGAAATAAAAAAGTTTTCCATATGGCATCAACAACATCTACCAGATATTCTGCCCCTTCATTAACAGTGACTTCAATCTTGCAATCAAATCATCTTCGTGATGTCATCACTAGGGCTGGCAATGGATTGGAGGTGGATCGGGTGGAGCTCAATCCGCCTCCGCCTCCGCCTCCGCCTCCGCCTCCGCCTCCGCCTCCGCCCGCCAACCATCCATCCACCACCCGACCCATCCATCACCCTATTTTTTCTTCATCCACATCCGATCCACCCATCATCCACGGGTGAATCGGGTGCTTCGCGGATTTATGAATTTTGATTCCTAATCTAATACGTAATTAGTCAAAGAGTCTTCAATCCGCTATCACGTCAAAATGGATTAGAATTTGTAACAAAGAGTCAAAAAAAATTGTGCTTGTCAAAATTATCAAAGAGTCTTTTCATAAGCATTAGAATTTGTAACAAGGCAGAATGGATTATTGAGCTTTCTTCATGAAATGATGTCACTTTTATTGTCCGCATCTTATTTTGGTAACTAAGTATTTATGATATCCACCTTGCACCATATATAGACTGTATCGCCCAAGGAGTTTGCACTGTTATGGCCTCCTACTCCAGCTGGAATGGAGAAACAATGCACTCTCACTGTCATGACTTCTCTTTTGCCGTCGTGGCGATTGGTGAGGGTCCATATTGTGAAAGTGGTGGTGATGATCCAGAGCTAAAAATTTCATAATGGAACAGAAATCACAACCTTTGTTGCTGACAGAGTTCCCACGGTGACGAATTCATATAAATAAATATGATCTAATTGGATGTTCAAATAATACCTCTTTAAGTTCACTGAATTCTTCAAGTTCACTGATTCATATACCTCTTTAAAATGTAAGATTTAAAATCTTGAAATAAGATATTTATATGCCATAACATATAAATATGATCTAAATTTGTAAAAATTATTTACACTAATAATTATACAACTTATACTCATATATATAAAAATAAAAAAAATTATAAACGGGTGGATGGATGGGTCGGGTGGTGGGTTGGATGTATGTCCACCCGGCTCCGACCCGATCCGTCACCCGATTCATCCGTCACCCGATTAAAATCCGTGTTTTGTCGGATTTTCGTCCATATAATCGGGTCAGGGTGAAATTGACAGCCCTAGTCATCACTAAAGGGGTCCTTCCTGGTAGCTACTTCTTCTGAAAGCATTTCATCCTTTTCGCATGGGAAAGAAATATGTAAACTAAATTATGATGGTCAGGCACACTAGAATTTAAGGTAAAGAACCTTTAGGGAAAAGCAATGCCACGACCAATAATGGCAAGAGTAGAGAAGTTGGAAGTACAAATGGACCTAAAAACAAGGTGCTTCGAGAATATAGTAACTTTGGTTCAAAGGATAACACAGTCTTATAGAGGAAAATGAATTGAATCATCTTAACTGAATAAAGATGATATAAACAAGTCTGCAAGATCTCTAGCCAATAACGAATCTCACGTAGGAATGAAGAAAGATGATGAAATAAAATAAGGAACAAAAAGATTAAAAGATGCAACAGGAAAGAACAGGTAAATTGTCCAACCGTTTTTAGAAAAGAACAGGTAAAGGGTCCAAATTATCACATCTAATAACCCAATGCTTATTCAAGAACAGCGACGATGGGTAATGACATCAGAAAAATCAATAAGGTTGTAAGGATGTAACAAATAGAAACGCTGAGGCCCTTTAGGGAGGAGTATTAAGTAGTGAGGTGTGGAGTGGACCAACGTGGCATGAAAGCTCTGAAGTTACTATTCACGATGTGAATAACAACAAAGAGATCATAAATTACCATTCCATTTGATGAGTGTTCCATATTATTTTACTACGAAATCAACTTAAGATTGGACAGCTGAAAGCAGAAGGGAAATGTCCTAATCACGGAAGGCAGTTGGAGTGTTCCTGATGTGATAAATTGGGAAACAATGTAAATACTTTATTTAATCACGAAAATCCAAACCAAAAACAATGGGAAAACAGAAAGGGAATACACAAAGAGACTGCTCATATTCAGAGACCATATTGCCTCCATCAAGATATCCTGTTTCTTTTGGTCACATTGTTCTGTGACTCCAGACTGCTTCCTTATGCTAGCCTGCTACTCCAGCTGCGACCATTTCAGAGCCTCTTTTCTTCCTCCACCTCAAGTTCTCCAACCAACAGACATATGAACATGCCCTAGGATGGACTCTAGACACTTGGACAACCAAACAAAATCACCTGGTTAACCTGATCCTAGTGAGTCAAATTACCCGATCTCCTGCTTCCTAAAGCCACCCACTCAGCTCAACTTAAAGTCCTTATGGAGCTCCACTAGCTAGAATTAAGAAAAGCAACTAAACTGTCAGCAGTCCGCCTAAGTTTCAATTTAGACTCCACCCTTCTTATCATAAGTTCTCATATGATAGACTATGAAGTTCATACCTTTCTGCAACACCACTGCCTGCACCCTTATCAATTTTTTTCATGAACTTTCAACCAGACAACCATACTAATCTTGATAATTCATACCCTTAGTAGTCAGGATTCAGGAAACCCACATCCTTAGGACCCAATCTTCAATATATATTTTTTACATTACATAATAGAGATTAACTAGATAACCCTCTAAATATAACAGAGTCAAATTTCTCTATAACAAACATCCTCTGTAACAACGTTTCACTATAAAATCCAAGTTTTCTTTAGAACGAATTTCAATGTTATGTTATATTATATGTTCTCTATAACAGTATTTCACAATAGTAGCTAAAAAATATCCGAACAAACGACGTTGTTATAGAGAGGTTTGACATACATGTTGCTTGGTGAATATTTGAAGCAAGGTCCCCTGATCATCCCTATCCACCAAGATTTCCAATTCTTCACATTCATGTATTTGCTCATCACTCAATATATCCCCTGCCCTGCTCTTCAAATTCTTATAGTATGTCGGGGGAGGCGAAGGCATGAATTCAAATCCCCCAATACCACTCCTTCTCCTCATTTCCCTCAAAGTTCTAAATATATCCTCAGTTACCAAAGCTAAATGCTGCACCCCTGCCCCTTCATTGTGCTCCAAATACATCTGAATTTGATTCTTCCTTTGCGTTCCATACACCGGTTCATTCAACGGAAGCAAAACAGTTTCATCATTGTTTGCCAACACCACAGAATTCAGCCCACTCTCAGCTGTACCAACATCTTCAGCCGTAAACTCCGCAAATTCATGAAATCCAGTAAACCTTTTGATATACTCGACAACGGGACCCAGCTACGGGACATTCCCCACGGCGTGGTCTAGGCGGAGAATACCTGTTGGAGAAAATAATTCAATGTTGTAGGAAACCAAATTTGTTTAGGATTTGGTATTTTAATTCATGTCTAGTTAGAATTTATAGTTAAATTCATATAGGAATAGGTTTTCCTGCTTTGAGTTAAAGTAGGTTTCGTACTACTCTCTCCATTTCAATTTGCTTGTCTTACTTTCCTTTTTAGTCCCGTTTAAAAAAAGAATGTCTCTTTTCATTTTTGGCAATTACTACCACAAGATTAAAGAGTATTTTGATACATTCTACATATATTTAGTTTAAGACCACAAGATTCAAAAGTGTTATTTACTTTCTTAAACTCCGCGCCAAGTCAAAACGTGACAAACAAATTGAACACAAGGAGTATTATAAATAGGGTGCTGCTAGCTACTTTCCTATAGTGGAAAACTGTAGAGACCATTCAAATATATATGAGTTAATGAATAACAAATGAGTAATTTTCTTCAATACCATAGTCAAGCTACTGATACGACGCCGTTCCTTCCTCCATCAATTCAAAACCTGGAAGAAAAACGAATAATCTATTCGAATTCGAATCTTTCAAATAACTAACAAACCCCAAAACGACGTCGCCATAGAGATGAACTTCAGCAATCACAACTTGATCACTCAAAATTACTGGTTCCGAAACAGGCTTCGCCCCGTTAACAACACTGATTGTAAAATCCGAATGCGCGTTTTCGACTTCCAATGCGATCGCTCTAACACCGAGACCGTGTGTAGCAGTGAAGGAGCGATGAGAAGATACGGAAAAAGATGGAATTGATATAGAAGAAGAAGGGGTAGTAGAGATTGTAGGTGAATAAGGAGCAGTAAAAAGGAAGTTAAGGAGGTATGAAGCATGTGTGGAGTTTCCTGATTTTGCAACAATTGGGATGCCTAGACCCCAAGAAAAGCGACGAGCAGTGTTTGTAGCATCGCCACACCAGAATTCTATGTGGTGGAAGCGTTTAATAGGGAATAAATCTGAATGGAGGTTGGTAAGGGTGAAATTCTTGAAACCAACTAGCTTGAATCTATCAGTTTTTTCTATGCCCATTACTTGTTCGTTGAACTGTGTGTGAAGAACTAGTGTGGGAGTGTTTGGAAGGGCGGAATTTGTATGTTTGAAACAGGGGTGGCCAGTGGGCCGGGTTCGGGGCGGGACCGGTCCTCCGTGACCGGCGGGCAGGATCGGGATTATTTTTTTTATTTAATTTAAAAAAATAATATATACAAACATTTTAATAATTGAACAAAATAGTGTAATAAAAATATCACAAGACTGTTTTTGTGCCTCTTATATTATTTAATAGAAATATAGTTTTTTTGTAATACAATTTCAAAATTGCAACTTTGTGGTGTTGTTTAAAAATTGCAAATCACATAGTAAAATTGCATTTAAAAAATTACATATTTATAAACACATTTTCTAATTTCTTCACAATGTCTTGTGGTTCTTCGGTTGGAATTGAAATTTGTTGGTCAAATTGATCGACGTCGCTTCCAGCTCCGTCGGACAAGATTTCGTTGTAGTTTAAATCGTCTTCTTCGTTGATCTCTGGTTGACCGCACCTTCTACGCTCCGCTGGTATCCAATCTCTGAATAAAACTGCAATCTCCAAGCTGTCTCCCGCCAATGAGTGTATGTGCTCTCCTATTTGAAATCTTCCGACAGAAAAAGCGCTTTCAGACGTTGTTGATGACACTTGAATGTTCAACACATCTCGGGTCATCTTTGCTAGTGTCGGAAATGTCTTCTCATTTTCCCTTCAGTATTTAAGCAACTCTTCGCGTACTTCTTCAGAACTGCTTGGTACGGTACAACACCCTGCAAAACAAAAACATCAAACTCACTAACTTAATTAGATCAACTATAATCTATCATCAATATATTTATATACTAAAATACGTTTTTGCATAGACCAACTATAATCTATCCAATGACATGTTATAATTAAATAATCATTGACGTTAGTACTACGGCCTATATCAAAAGTGATATATACTTTGCCAGGAAAATGAAATAATGAATAACGTAATTATTGTTGATATTCATTTGCAAATTTAAAAACGTCTCTCCTAACAATTGATCTAGGAAACCCGTTAAAAGCGGGATTATACATTTCTCTAATTTAATGAATAAAACCAGGAGAGGAAGAAAATGAAAAAGGTAAACCCTCCACCGCAATTAATTTTGTTATTGCTTCTCTATCTCTATGTTTATCGTATTTATGACCTACAATTCCCCCGTCATCAGGTTAATTTGACCATGTACTTGATCCGGAACACTATGTGAACCTTGTTCCGACTGAAAACGCATTGGCGCACCCAACTTTGTAGTCTCGTATTCATCTCACCTAGCTTTGTGAAAGCTTTGTACATGTCTCAATAAACCTCCCGTCTCACCCTGACCTTTTCCCATTTTAAATTTATAAACATTTTTACAAATTTTACATCTAACTACTTGATTCTCTTGGTCCCTGTCAAAAAAATTCATGCAGCTGATTTTAATTTTCGTTGTGTTGGGCCTCGTCTCATACTAGGTGGAATAGGAGGTGTTCCAGTTTCAGTTTGAGGCTGAGACTCAGTCTGAGGTTGAGGTTCTTCAGGTGCACTAGTGGGTGTGTCATCTAGATTATCTTCTAAATTAAAGTTTGGTTCAGTTGCAGAATATATCTCATCATCTAATGGTCATTAAAAAATCAGTTTCATCTATATGAGTGTAATCAATCAAATCATCTTGTCTAGGTATATGATGACTAGAAGAAGAACCCTGCCCTTGTTACCCTACTAGAAGAAGCACACTTATCCTTACCCTTAATCATACGTCTTAATCCTTTCATTTTAATTATGTAAATAATTAATTAAAGATAATGAAATTAAGTGCGATAATTAAAATAAAGTAACAATAATAATTTAAAGAAGGAACGAATGTATCAAACGCCGACGTAACGTCAACGTGTAATCGAGGTTGAAAATTGTTTGCTCGATGGATGATACTCACGCTAGTTGTCAACTTCAGTCCCAATTTTTGAACTTTGATACAATTATTGACAGCAAAATATTATAATATCTAATAAATGGGTAATACACACATTGGAATAATGCTCTACGTGATACCTAAATACTACTACTTAAGGAAAGGGGAAGAGGATATGGAGAAGATAGCCCCCCACCTCTCTCACGCACAGCACGATAAAACTCCACTACCTACTAACCTTCTATCATAATCCTCAACCTCCGAATCTTCCTAATCTATGGTCATATCCTCAGTCAGTTGTATTAGTGCAATGTCATGTCTAACCATTTCCCCTAAGTTCTTCTTCGATCTACCCATACCTCTCATAATGCCTGCGACCGCCAATCTCTCACACCTCTTAACTGGCGCATCCTCACACTTTTTTTCACATGTCTAAACCATCTCAATCACGTCTCTCTCATCTTATTCGACGTGGAGGCCACTCCAACCTTGTCCCGTATAACTTCATTTCTAATCATATCTCTTCTAGTATGACCACACATCCATCTGAGCATCCTCATCTCCGCCACATGCATCTTCTGAATGTGAGTGTTCTTGACTGACCAACATTCTGCCTCATACAATAATGCTGGTCGAACCACCACTCTATAGAACTTACATTTCAGCCTAGACGATATTTTCTTATCGCAAAGCACTCCAGAGGTGAGCCTCTATTTCATCCATCCTGCTCCAATACGGTGTACAATATCCTCATCAATCTCACCATCCCTTTGTATTATGGACCAAGGTACGTGAAGTTTTCTCTTTTAGGTATGGCTTGTGCCTCGATCTTCACTTCCACATATGTCTCGTACATCACATCACTGAAATTGCACTTCATGTACTCTGTCTTAGTCCTGCTTAACCTGAACCCTTTAGATTCTAGGGTCGTTCTCCAAACTTCCAGTCTCTCGTCAACTCCACTACATGTCTCATCAATCAAAACTATATCGTTAGCAAATAACATACACCATAGCAGCAAATAACATACACCACGTCACCTTCTCTTGAATATGTCGCGTCAATTCGTCTATCACTAAGGCAAATAGAAACGGGGCTAAGGACTAATCCCTGGTGTTACCTCTTCACGATCGGAAATTGCTCTAAGTCACATCCCACTGTCCTAACCCGAGTCTTGGAACTCTCATACATATTCTTAATTTCCTTAACGTAAGCAACAAACACACCCCTAGACCCTAAACATCTCTAAAGTATGTCCCGAAGGACTGTCATATACCTTATCCAGGTCAATGAACACCATATGTAAGTCTCATTTTTTGTCCTTATACTGCTCCAACAATCTCTTGATAAGATGAATAGCTTTTGTAGTCGATCGCCCCGGCATGAATCTGAATTGGTTCTTGAATATCGATACATCCCTTCTCATTCTCATCTCAACCAATCTCTCCCAGACTTTCACAGTGTGGCTTAGTAGCTTGATACTCCTATAATTATTGCAGTTCTGAATATCGCCCTTGTTCTTGTACAACGGGACCATTGTACTCCACCTCCAATCCTCTGCCATCTTAGTTGTCCTAAATATGACATTAAACAACCTAGTCATCCACTCCATACCTGCCTCCCCTGCCCTCTTCCAAAAGTCTACCGGGATCTCATTTGGCCCGATCTCTCTCTTTTTCCTCATCTTACGGATAGCCCCTATAACCTCTGTAGTCTTTATGCACCTACAATACCCAAAATTTCTACGGCTCTCGAAATATTGTAACTCCTCCAGCATGATATATCTACCACCTTCTCCATTCAAGAGCTTATGGAAGTACGTCTGCCATCTTTGTCTAATATGTGCCTCATTTACCAACACTTTGCCATTTTCATCCTTGATGTACTTCACTTGGTCCAAGTCGCGAAACTTCCTCTCTCTTATCTTGGCGAGCAACTATATTAACTCGTCTTGTTATAAAAATAATGTTATGTATATTACGTGTATAAGAGGAGATATAAGAAAAAGTGATTATATTTGTATCGATTTGCATTGATTAAAAAAAGATCGATGGTTGTGACATAAGTTGAGTCTACAACATCCTCTTTTTAATTATTAAGTCACCTTGTGGTGGAAGTGTTTGATATTGATCCTCAGTCCATATCTTGTGTTGGGTTAAAATAGCCCAAAAATATTTTTAATATGGTGTGATATTATTTGCTTTGGGCTATGGTGGCACGGTCTAAGGCCTCACAACATTAAGAATATCTAACACATTATAAGTAGGTTACTTTTCTTTTTAGCTATTACCGTGGGAATTTGTTCACATACACGGTACACCCAACAATCGCCCCATTGAATTAAGTTTCACATGACGCATCATCGTTCACAGACTAATTTAGAGATTAATTGTGTGTCACCCACATCAACCAAGTATTTATGACCACTAAAGTCCACTAGCTTCTTTTTTGTGTATGCATCTTTGAAGTTGCTGGTAAGTAGCAAACCGGCTGATATGATGTGGCCTCCAAGAATCTTCTTTCGAACTTTAAGGTGGTCCTCTAGCCTAGAGTAGTCAAACTAAGGTTGAATTCTCTCGATATCATTATTGTTGAACTCAATGCCTACATTGCATTTGCAGATAAAAGAGTAACTGAATAAACATTGAATAAAACAGTACTCGAAGGTTCACAAGTAGTTGAATACATATTCCAATAGGGTTTATTCGGCCTAATTGTACCACTTAATCTTTTAAAAAGCGTTGTGAGTGAGTTATTTAAGCTCCAAGCTTTCCTACATAGGGATAATTGCTTGATTGAGAAACTTTTATTTCATAATGAGATCAGAGAAAGTAGGTGGCGCTACTTCAGTGTAGAATGTTAAGTGTGAAGCTACAGGCAAAGGCATTAAGTCGGGTCCTACGTTATCACTCCTCCATCTCCATACTTGTCTCGCTGAGCCATGACTCTAATAAAGTTGTTGAGCTAAAACAGTCCAAAGATACATCTAAATATGGTGTGATATTGATAATTCAACATCCAGTTCATAGAGAACTGCCTACTCCCACCTCGACCGAGAAAGAGATCTAAGGCTTCTTAGTGTTCGCTTTACGTCAAGTCCATACATGTTTACTCAAAAGGTCTCACACCATTAAGAGTATCCAACATTTTATAAATAACTTACTTTTCTTTTCAGCTACCAATATGAAACTTTATTCACACATACGCAATACATGTATATTAAGAACCAAAAAGTAAAAAAGGGAACATAAAATCGAACCTCCTCAAAAACTATATGTATGTCCAACTCAATACAATTTGGATTATGGTGCATGTTATATAGTGATGAATCTAAAATATGATAGAGAGGAGTACTCCTTTTTTTTAATCTACCAATAAATATCGTCTCCATTCTATACAGAAGTGAAGTATGAATCTGTGCACTAACTTCTACCTATCCTTACAAAGTATGCACTCGTCGTGGTTCATAGATGAAAATCAGTCTTGTTTCTCTTCAAAGCTCGATATAGTGGTAAATGCCATATATTGACTATTAGTATGCATAATACCTCCAATTTGATGGGGGAAGTTCCAAAAAACTCAACGTGAAATTGGTTGTATGATAATCAGCAGCTCGATTAGTCTTTTGTAGCTTTGTTGCAAGTCAATCTCACTAATTTCTTGATTTCTTGTATCTATTTGTTATTTTGGGCACGTGAATTCACAGTCTTTCCGCAAAACTAGATATTTTATGTTCGATTTTTAGAATTAATCTAATATTACCTGCTAGCACTCATGTTACAAAAGACTTAATGATGCACTTAGTTAAAAGCTTAGCTCTTTACTAAGATGAACAAGGCTCTAATCCCACATAATGCATTTTTTCTCTTCTTTTAGTAGTGCACATATGTTCTAGAAATCCTACACCCGTCTTAGTACAGCTGAAGATTGAAATCTGATTCAACTACTATGTGGCCATATGCCCATATCCTTTCTCTTGCACCAAATGAGTCATTAAAACAGTTGTCTTTGCCCCATCCCAATTTTCTGGAAACATGGCCCAAATCTAGAGAGCAAGCAAATTTATCCATGAATATGATCCTAATTACTTACAAAGTGAATAGACGGATCAATCCAATTAACTAATTTAACGTGTCTTGCCTCCCAAATTAAAATTGATCAGTGTTGAATGATGTTTGTCCAAGTGTTACCGACCTTTAACTTTTCGCAAAAATTGGTGAATGATTAGCTTAAATGAAAACAAAACTAAGGGTAAGCTCTGAAGAATCTGCATATATATTAAAGCAAAACATTACGGGATTGTTGATGCTCGAGATTCGTTTTTGTATATGATGTGCAAATGAGCTTGTCCTATAACGATATTATATATTTATATTGTAGCATTTTACACAACACACGATGTGTTAGTTCCAACTTCCATATTTTAATTTTTTTCTGCATTTTGTAATTTAAAGAAAATTATAAATTATAGAACATTAATAAAAGATAGGATAAGTTTATACATTGATATGGTGCCGACATTCTCAAATTCTTACATCCATAATTAATTACTCTTTTATAAGACAGACTTGCTCCATTTAGCACATTTAGAGTACACTATTTTTCTTCACCTTAAAATCACACATTTTAGATTGGCTATCAACAGTTGCATATAAAGCATGGAACAATAACACAAGATACAAGTGTGTGTTTATATAATAGTACGATGAATATAATTAATAAAGTTATCATCGTAGAGGGTTGTGGTGAAATTGATCAATTAGCTATCAACATTTGCCACTCTGTTCGACAATAAAATCATAAACTAATTATTACTTTGACCAAAAACTAAAGAAAAAGGGAAGAAAAGCAGAACACGAAAAAATTGAACGTAGGGTTGAAGCGGAGGTTCGGAAACCCCACGAAAAAACTTTCATTGTGCCACATGATTCTTTCGCGAACCATTGTTTCCACTTTTGCCTTCGGCCATCTTTTGTTTGCGATCGACTTTTCAGTTTTGTTCATTGACAGCTAAATATTTTAATCTAGTTCGATTCATAATCACATATAACAAAGTGAAAGGAGACAAGATTCACCTCCCAACTTTGTCAATCAAGGTCCTCTCGTCTATTCTATTCTCAAAAGCGTGTAGACAGAAGTTTCATTTTTGATTCATTTTTTAACTACTTATCATCAATTCTATTTATCCATTTTTTGTGTGATAGGGCTCCAAGAAACAAGCAATTCTCGTTTTTTCCCATTAGTCAAATAAAATTTACGTCGACCAAGTACATTGAACAAGTTCCATTGCGTGTTTGGTATGCCACCATTTTCCAATTTGACCAACTTATTTCGAATATCCTTCTATTATCTTTTGGTTAAAAAAAATATATCTGATTTAGCTTGAAAAATGTCTTCATTTATTTTCTAGACTAAAACAATCACCCGGTGTAGGTAGAACAGATTTCTTCTTCTTTTTAATTTTTATTTTCTGTAATTATTTTATGAAAACAGTATTTATAAAATTAGCATGGTTTCTAGTTAGAGGTAGTAATTTTCCCATGGATAATGACTTAAATAATTGGATGCGTGAGTTTCAAGAAAATCAGTCATTCGACGGTGCAAAAGAGTAACACCTTCATGCCATAAAATAAGATTTTCACTTAAACATGAATATAAAAGACTGTGATTTACTATACATTTTCTTGTTTGGTCAACCTTTCGTAGTGGTCAATATTCTCATGAGGAGCTTCATTTTCGTTGCAGTTTACAGAAATTACTTTAAAATGATACCTTGATTAAGAAAATATTTACAGAAGAATTTTTCTTAGAAAAATCGTTAAGCCTACCCATTTGCGACTTATTTGGATATAAAATATATTATCCTTAAACGTCGGATTTGTGTCACTTGAAGTGTACCTATAAAATTCAATTAATTTTAGGGTCAACCGTCAATCTTAATCACAAAAAATTGAAGATTAATTTAGTTGTCCTCAGTCAAAGGTAATCTTCATTCAAATATGTTGGCCCTCAAATATTCCAAGTGCGTTTGGTTATTGACCATTTGCAATATATATATATAGGCCAAATCCATAGGCGGCCTTTTGTGGTCGTCAACATCTTTCACTTGGATAGCTTAATTAAAATTTGTTCCATTTAGACATATGTGATAGGTTTGACTGTGTCATTTAGACATTTTTCACTAAATTGGCCAAATATGTAATGTCTGTGTAACACACTCGCTGATTAAATGACAAATTAAATTATGACATGTATCATTTGATCCCATAATAATATAAAAATAAAGTTTGAGTAAACTAATATTTCAAAAAAGAAAAAAAATCTATTTTCTAAACCCTACACATTATTAACACAAAAAAATACATTTACTAACAAAAGAAAATTTTTGATATCATGTTCTCGGTGTTCTTCACCATTTCATGTGTGTTCTTGTTCCAACCATGATTTTGATCCAAAATTTAAAAAAAAACTCCTCCAAATGTGTTATAACTTCAGCTAAAGATTCTCCACGAAGACCCGAAGACAACACCAACAATAAAAGGGCAGCACAGTGCACTAAGCTCCCGCGAAGGGCCGGACCATAAGGGTCTATTGTACGCAGTCTTACCTCACATTTCTACAAAAAGTTGTTTCCGCGGCTTGAATCCATGACCTCCTGGTCACTAAAGACAACACCAACATTAATTTCTCAAAATTTTCATCAAATAAAGTAACACATTTCAAAATTTTCATCAAATAATATAGGGGGGTGTATTTCAATAAATTTTTCGATAAAGGGGGTGCAAATATAGGTGTGTGGTCCTACTCAATACTCCCTTCCCGTTGTAACTCTTCTTTATGTTAGTTGTTTCAATCAAATAGCTATCTCCTGTAATAATTAAAAAAAAATTAATTCTGGACTCTGTCCAGTCACTAGTCCTTAATTACTATTCATCATCTCTGTCATTCATCCTTGGTTACTGTTATGTTCTAGACTGCTTTATACTTTTTTATTTCTTCCTCTGAACAGTTCATCTCTTCTTTTAGACCTTACCCCTATCATGACAGTCGTCTTTAGCTACACCCAATTTTCAGGCCAAAACAGTCCTTCAACGGACATCAACAGGCCAATAATCAACCACCGTTGACATAGGAATTTACAAGCTAATCCATTGAGGTCATGACGGAGTCCAAAGATAACCATATACTACGTTCAGAAGATAACCATATCAAAGCATACTGAAGTTAAGATTACAACAGTAATTTCTAGATTTATGGCATAAATTATAACAGTAATTAAAGATTCATGATGAAAATAACAACATCATATGAACATTATATGAACATGGTTCATGTATCTCTACAGGATTTCATTAAAACATTAAAACATAATATACATGGTAGAGATAACTACTGAAAGAAAAACTTACATAATTAGGAGTACGGGGAGGTTTCCCTTTCGGGAGTCCCGGAAACTACTGCACACTACTGAAAACTTGCTCCAAAATAAATATCTTACATATGGTGGTTTATACAGTGAGGGGGAGAAAGAGGTTTTGCATTCTGGGGAGTGGAGTTTTTTCTGATGCTCTCTCTCTCTTCTTTCGCTCTCTTATTTTTCTCTTCTTCTGTGTTTTTTTTCTCTCTCTGTCTTTGTGAGTTTCTTGAGTCTGCTATTTATAGAGTCTTTGCGGACTTCAATTCCGGATTTCAAATGAATTTGAAGAATCCTTTTGAAAAGTCTTGGCCGGGTGCGCTGTGGGCCCCATCGTCACTTTAACTTTCCGTAAAGTTGGTTCTTCTTTTCTTTGTCTCCTTTATTGCTGTCCTGCTTTTTCTTTAGCATCTTTGCTTTAGCATCTTTATTTCTTGTCGTCTTCTGGATCTGGCATCTGCTTTTCTCAAAGTCTTTCTTTTTCTTTTTGAGATGATGTCCTTGTTGTCTGCTATTTTCGACTGCTTTCGGCCAGTCTCTTTCTTTCTTTTTATCTCGCCTTCTGCACCGTTCTTTTATTTGTGTTGTCTGTTTCTGATCTTAAGTATCTAAATTGTGTAGAGCTACTGAATCAAAATTCATGCCTGAATCGTCGTTCTCGTTTGGATCCTGAGCATAATTGGATTCTAAAAACTCATTGTCTGACACTGTATTAGATACATGATCTACGTTATTTTCGTCTGAACTACCTTCTGTGTTTTGTGCTTGAGTCCTTGAAGTCTCTGGATTTATATGTTTGTCCTTACTCAAGGTGTCTGTTTTTTCTCTAAATATATTTTCTAGAGTTTCTTTTATGATCTGTTCTATTTTTTTATTTTGTCTTTGTATTGGTTTGCTCCTTGTCTGGGATGTTGATCCTGTCAAAGTTCGAGGGAGCCTGCGTCTGTTCTTTGAGGATTTTTCTTCCTCATTTTCACTTTTTGGCAAAGTGACAGCCATTAACGGGTTTGATAAGTCTTTACCGGCAATCGTTTGCACCGGACTAGTTGTACCTATACCTGGTACAATAGGTTTCTTAGCATTCATTAGGGAATGCTCACCTATCTTATCCATTTTTGACGGAGATGGAGAACTCTGTGTTTGTCTGAGTTGGAGTTCTAATTTAGAGAGTTGTTCTAAGAGGTGTATATTTTGTATTTGGAGTTCTTCTTTTGTCTGGTTGAGTCTTTTGAAAGCTTCGGTCATTGTACTACAATGATCGCAAAAAATTATTTTGTCTGTATCTTTTTGTATTTTGTACTGAGGAGTCTGTGTCTGGGTATATCTCAGAGCTGGTGATATGTAGTAGTTGGGCCCAAGGGTTCCTCGAGCATAGTCTAGAGCTTCGGTGAAAACATTGAAGCCTTTGAATAATGGAGTCTTAAAATCTTTTATAGAATCTACTACTTCCAACCAAGTTTGAAAAATACCATTTGTTTTACCATGGACAACTACGTAAATTTTAAATTTTTTGTCCAGGTTCTTTTCATTTAAATAAAAACAAGTACTATTTAAAGTAGCCACAAAGTGACTGGCGTCTTTTCTGTTGTGGGCTATCCACAAGTTGTCTATCAGGCATCTTTGCTGTCTGTCTAGCACATAATCTGGCAAAACTTTAAAAGTTAAGTTAGACTGTGGAAAAGATACTAAATTATTCTTACCAAAATAAAGTCTTTCTAATGTTGGAGTCTCATGAGCAGTTATAGGCCTGAAATTCAGATTACCCAATACTGTTTGTCTATAATCGTCTTGGGGTTTGGCTGGGCCCTTCCCCTTGTCTTTTGGATTAGTCTTTGATGAACTCATTCTGCTAAGAGATAAACAAACTGATTAGTTTGTAGTAATCTTTAGCCTACTAAGTTGATCTGCTAAGCTATTGTATTTTCCTTTTATATGTTCGAATACTAAATTATAAATTGATATAGTGTCTAAGAAGTTAAGCCATCGTCTTCGACTACTATTCTTATCATTTATCTTCTGGTTAAATTTAACTATGGCTTCACAATCTGTTCTAATTAATGTTTCTGGTTTATTTAGGATATATAATCTAAAAGCATTTAAACCGTATACTACCGCTAATATTTCTGAGTCTATGCTACTCATATTTCCTTTTTCCCTATACTTACCGCTTTGGTAAGCGCAAATTTTTTCTGAGGATTTACTACTATATTTATTTGTTCTAGCTTTTAACACTGTTTCTATGATTAAGTAATCTGTTTCTAAAGGCATACTTAAATCTGGGATGTTCTGGATCTGTTGTTTTAGTAATTTTACTATCTTAATGTCTTCAGCATTGAAATGTTTTTGTCATGTGGAACCTGTCTTAGAATACAACGGTCCCGCTGTTTTTCCTAAGTCTTTAATGAAAGTTCTGGCCTAATTTAGTATTCCTAAAATTTTTTGTAAATCTTTAGTATTGTCTAGCTTATCTGGCATTTCTAAGGCTTTTTTAGCTATGTGAGGCTGTAACTTTACTTTACCTTCTCCTATAGTTACTCCTAGGAAGTTTATGTATTTTTTACATAACTCCATCTTTTTCTTGCTAATTATAATTCTGTTACTAACAAATAGTCTAAAAACTGTCTGTAGATGTCCTAAATGTTCGGTCATATTATTGCTAAAAATTAATATGTTGTCTACATATACTATCACGAATCTTTTATAATCTCCAAAGATCTCATCCATTTTCTTTTGAAAAATGGGTGGAGCAGTCTTTAGGCCGAATGGCATAACTAACCATTCAAAATGTCCTTCTGGACAAGTGAATGTTGTCCATTCAATACTGGCTGGATGCATCTTTACCTGCCAATATCCTGATTTGCAGTCAAATTTACTAAATATAGTTTTTCCTTGTATTCTATTTATTAATTCTGATTTGTCTGGCAGCTTATAACCATTACTTCTAGTATTATCATTTAGTCTCTTATAGTTTATCACCATTCGGGCTTTTTCTCTAACTATTTCCGAATGATTTCTCACTATAAAGGCTGCTGACCTATGTTTCGACGTTGATCGCCTTATGATTTCTAAGTCCATAAGTTCTTTAATCTGTAATTTAAAATCTTCTATGTCTTTGTTAGTTGCTTCTATTGAGGCAGTTCTTATAATATATTCTGGGTTTATGATTTCTAATTCACATAAGATTTTATTGTTATTCCAATGTCTAAGTGGTTTTTCTCCTATAATTTCTAATTCATCTAGAATTTTTACTATATTGTCTAAATTTGTTTTATCTTTTATTATTCCTATTTTTTCTATTCCATTTTTAAAATTATAAAATTCTGTTTCTAAATCTATTAAAGTATAATTCTTTTCTAATACTTCATAATCTTCTTCTAAGATTTCTTCTAGTATTAATTTTTTGTTGTTTTGACAGCAATATTTGGCTCCATTGCTACAATCTCTACAACAACTATCTTCTTTATTTTTTAAATTTATAGGTGAAATCTATATTATTTTAGTCTCAGTCTTTTGAGTCTGTACAGGTGTATAAGTACTATTCTTTTGGAATAATATTCCATCTCTTGTAATGGTACAGCTTCCATTATTGTCTAATAAGAAATTTAGACCTATTATAAAGTCTGTATTTATATTTAAATCTCTTACTAATATTTTATTCATGCTATAGCTAGGATTATAAAAAATTTCACAAGTATTTATAAAACTAATTGATGCTTCTTGCAGGTAATATCTATAAAAGTTATGGGTTCCGTCCATCTGCATTGCTGAAGATGGCTTATCTAGTGTTTTTACTAGATTACTAGGAACAATCTTTTTATTTAAAATACTTCTTGTACAACCTGTATCTACTAGTGCTAAAGTAGTGATCTCATAGTCTTTTATTTTAACCTTTGTTAATAATCTTAATGAGCTAAACTTTTTGTCTTCATTACATATTAAAACTTTTTCTTCTGAATTTATTAGTTCTGAGGCTACTTCTGTAATTAATTCTCTTTCTAGCTGGTCTTCCTCTAGAATCTGATCATTTTCTATATCTTTCTGTTTTCCTTTTTCTAGTTGAGCTAATCTCATTTCTAAAGTATTTATTCTAGTTTCTAGAGTTATTAATCTTATAGCTATAGTTGTATCTTCCTGAATCTGTTTAACTGGTTCTTTGTATCCTATAGTAATTCCTAATTCTTTCTGGAGGCAGTTTATACAACCTTCCATACAACATTTTTTTACATTTGACCATTTTGCTTCTGCTAGGGAACCATTTGCAAATGCAACATGACGTGTTGTCTAGACCTTTATTTCTTTCAAATAAATGGTCGCACTCTACTACAGTGTTTACTAAGTTGTTTAAGTCTTCATTTATATCTAGTTGTTCTATTCCTATTTCATTAATAAATTCGTCAGCTTCTGAGTCTGAGGAGTCTAACTTATTACTTTCTCCTGTATCTATACTTACTATTGAGTATATACTTTCTGTGTCTGACATATATTCATCTACATTTATTAATGTTTCTTGGAAGTCTTCTATCAACTGAGAATTTCTAGTATTATTATTAATTCTTTTTGGACAAGTATTGGCTAAGTGTTCTATGCTACCACAAGTAAAACATTCTAACTTATTTTTGTATGTCCTATCATTTCTATATTTTCTTATATGCTTATTTCTATCTAAATATGGTTTTCTGGCTGATGATTTTCTAAGGTAATATCTTTTCTTTTTATACTTATCATAGTTCTGATAACCATATTTCTTATTTTTTCTTTTTTAACTCTTTCTTCTTTGGGGGTCTTTATCGTAGCTTTGTGTGGTATATATTACACTTTTACAGAAATTCAACTCATTCTGTTTAAGTTGTTTCTGTATCTGTAAATGAGTGCATTTTTCTTGTAATATTTCCATCACATGCTGGATTCTATGTCCTATAGACCATCTAGCGTTTGGATTTTGTATAATCCCATCGCGCTTGTTCCAACGTTCTTCTATTTCTCTACCTAAAGCTCCTGGTAATTTATTAAAAAGTTTCTTACCTAAGTCTTGGTCAAAAGAGTTACCACTAATTGTACAATAATAAAAGAAATCATTTAAGAATTTCTTTATGTATACCCAATTACTAATACTTAATTGTTCTAGCTTGATTAGCGCATTTCTTTGTAATACTACTAATCCACTATTTGGGTCTTCACCTGTAATTAAAGTGTGTATCTTATTGGTGAAGTTGTATGGGTTTGACCCCATGGATACCAACTGGTGGAATTCTTCTGGAAAATCTGTTTTATAAGCTTCCCATAAAGCCTTAGTAGATTCTCCTAAAAAGGTTTCTAAGTATTTATACATTGTTTCTGGGTCTGTTTCTACGTAGTTCTGTATATAGTCTGCTACTACTATTCCCTTCCATAAATCTATTACGGAGTTCCATCGTTGTGGATCGTGGGCAGCTATATTTAAAATCTTTCCCTTGTTCCCTCCTTCTTGGAGAGTTATGGGTTCTTCTAACGGCATTCTTCTTCCTGAAGGTTTAACATTTTCTACAGGTTCTCCTGCAGTTCTAAATACTCTTCGTCTAGGTATATTACATGTACTAGTGTCTACTGTAATATGTTCTCCTGTAGTTCTTTGGAACGGACTGGAGCTAGATGCGCTAGCTTCCATTAGTTCTTTGTGACTGACTTCGGAGTTTGTCTCAAATTCTTCTTCATTGTTTAAGGCGAAATCTTTCCATATTTCTTCAAACATTTCTGTTTTTTCTTTGGAAATCTTTTCTTTCTTATATCCTGCATTATCTGTTCTAATCTCACACATTTTAAAATGTTCTATTGTTTCTTCTAATTCCATATTATCTTTTTTACAACCCTTACATCTAAATAACATCCATGATTTTTCTTTTCTCAGGTCTTTAGCTTTTTCTATGGCGATGTCTACTTCATATCCTTCTTGGATTATTTCTATGTTCATAAGATTAATTTCTTCTTCTTCTATTGTACTTTCTTCTTCACAGTTCTTCTGTGGAGTGTAATTATAGTCTGTAAATCTTATAGAAGTCTCTCCTTTAGTGTTTGTATACTCTAGGTGTGCGGCTGGTTGTAATACTTTCTTTTTATTATTAAAGTCTTCTAATTTCCATTCTAAACCTGCGTATTCTTCAGGCTGGATCTTTGTAGGTTTTATTAAATTAATTCCTTTATTACTCATTAATTCTACTACATCATTAATCTTTATTTTAAACCTTGTATTACTATTTGTTGTCATCTTTCCAAGAAATCCTAAACATAACAGTAAGTTATTGCCGCTATGCATTTCTTCGTATCCTTTAGTTTGGATTCCGATTTTAATATGTTTACCAAATTCTGCTAAGTTCATTAGGAAGTCTGGGCTGATATAAAATATTCCTCCATTATCTGTCATATCTATTTCGGTCATACCGATAATGGATTTTTTCATATCTTTCCATCTGTCATCATATATAACTATGAGGACTTTGCTACCTAAATTTTTTCTAGTTAATCCTTTAATTCCTATAACTATTAATCTCATATGCATGAGAGTTTTAGTTGTCTTTTTTACGTGCTTAAAGGAATCTTTATTTATTAATCTAATATTTCTTACTGTATTTCCTAACACTGATAATTGTTCTTCTCTATAATGTCTGTAGAGTTGAGCTGTAGACGAGAAGCGTCCAGCATTGTATAAAGTCTTAGGATTCAGTAAATTTAATTGGTTCTGTTGAAAAATACTTATGTCTTTTTCTATATTTATAACTTCGCTAAGTTGTCTATTTTTTTCTTCAGGTGTCTTTCTGTTTAGAATTCTAGAAATAAAGTTATTTCCTATTCTATTTTCTGAGCAACTTATTCTTTGCCCTTCGTCTTCTCTTCCCTGTCTAGTTGTAAAAAGGTCCATTTTTGGGGTTTTCTTACTATTTTAGCCTTTTCTTTTTGCGGAGTTAATTCTATTTTATTTAACTGATCTATTAGATTATCTATTTGATGGTTTGCTTGTTTTTCTTTATCTTTTTCTCGAGTTATTTGATCTCTTTCTTTTGCTATTTGTAGAATGTGTTCACTTAACTTGTCTACTCTATTTGCTACCGTATCTATTTTTCTATGTAGATCTAGTATTAAAGTTGCTAATACTATATTTTGCTGTATAATTACTTGATCTGCCTTTTGACTAGGTATATATTCTTTATAGTCAGCTGGTAAAGGAATAGATTTTTCTATTATCTTCGCAACTTGTTCTTGAGCACTTATTAATCTGCTCATGAAAAAATTGCTATTTTTAATTCCTTAACCGATTCTTCTAGTTTTAGAAATCTCTCGACAAGCTCCTTTTTAATTTTTAAATTGTCTTGACTAACTTTTAACTCAATGTCTATTAGATTATCTTTCAATACTCTTTCTAAGTCTTGTTTTGTAGATAATTTTTTGAAATCACAGTTGGTTACTAAATTATTTATATATTCTATATTTTGTTCTGATCTTTTAAAAATTCTTTCTTGTCTTTTAAGTATATCTTCTAGTGTTTGTAAGTTATTTATATAACTAGTATTACTTTCTTTTACCTTTTCACTTAAATTTATTATTAAGTGTAACTTTAGTGTAGGAGAACATACGCTCCATAGCGAAGAAAAACATTATCTTTCTTTCTTTTTCCTTTTATTTCTTTTTCTTTCATTCTTTTTTGTTTCCTCCAGTCAAATCGTTTTCTTCTTTATCAATGATCTTTAATTTGTTGTATCAGTCTCATTTGTTTTGTATGTATTAAAATTTTCCATTATATACATTCTTATTATAATCACTATCGTCTTTACCAAGTTAATACAAACGGCAAAAGGAAAACATATACTCCTATAAGGGAACACTTACCCCTCTGACTCGACAATATTTAAATTCTTATTTTCTTACATAAAAGATTTGTACTTTCTTACATGAGGAAAATATATTCAAACTTCCGCATGTCTAGATTCTCAATTTTTATTTTTTTTCTTCTTCCTGGAGGGTGGATGGACTTTGGACTGTGTGAAGGAGAAGGCTAAAAACTTCTAAGTATACGTTGTACTAAATCAATGAATATAGAAGTATATTTTTCATAAATTCATATTTTCATAAGTGTGGAGAGGAGAAGAGCAAAGCTTCACATTTACTCGGTGTTTGCATCAAATCAATAAATGAAAAAGATACATCTTTCTTAAACACACATTTTTACTTTAATTTTTAACTATTAAGGTTAAATTACTTAATTTGGTGCAAATACCAGTGCAGATATATAATATTTACTAGATGAGAGAAGAGGTGGGTGGGTTCAAACAATTTTTTGCCACATATGGACCAAGTACTCAAACAATTATGCTTTTAGTAATTGTTGCTGGTGGGGGGGAGGTATATCACGCAAAATTAGTCGAAGTGCGTAAGTTGGCCCGAACACTACGATTATATAAAAAACTATGCTTTTAGTAAATTTCTACAACAAACAACAACAACATACTCAGTGATATCCACAAGCGAAGTATGTAGGAGAGTGGGATATAAGTAGACTTTACCCCATTTTTATGGGGTAGAAAGGTTATTCCCGGTAGACCGACCTTCACGATGTGTTACCACAATAGGCTATAAAGAAAGATAAACGAAAGTAAAGTAGCAAGATATACATAATACACCGCCGATGAAGCAACATGCTTTTAGTAAATCTCTATGGGTCATTTGCACTTTTATTTCATTTTGCAGTGGTCTTTAATTTTTCCCCTCATAACAAATAGGGAATAACTTTTTTGTGAAACATAAATTTATATTTTCGCATCATAATATTTCACAAATTATGTTTCGTTATCTTAAAAAACTTATGTCCAGTGTCCTTAAAAAATATATGCTCCGCTAGACATAAATTTGCGTTTGAAGTAAAAATTAAAGAACAACCCATTTGAAGGGTACAAATTAAAGACCAACCCATTTGAAGGAAAATCGTGCAATTAAATAAATCTTTATGGAAAATAATTGCCAAAGGAGAATTAAAATAGAAAGCAAATTGTTTGCCCCCAACCCTAAGACCATCTTCGTCGTCGTTTTCTCTTATCTCTGTACACATAGTCCTTGATCGGTCATCGGTCATCGATCCTGTTCTTCGCTTTATCTTTGTTTGATGGGACTTTGAATTTCTGAATTTTGAATATTTTTAGACATATAATATATGTTAATGGCAGACAAACATTCATACTTCTACTCTTGGTTTGCATTCCACCAATATTAACGAGTCCGGAACTTAAATGACTCAAATAAAGATTAAAACAACAAAAATATTACAAAAATATTTTTTGTGCAGAAATTTACTGTGCAAAAAGACTTAACCATAACGGCGCGGTTAAGTCCTTTTGCGCAGGAAATTCCTGCGCAATAGGGGTAGTAATTCATTTTCCAACACTTGGTATTATTTCAAAGGTTTGAAAGTCACATTTTTTTTTCATAGTTTGACCTAAGATTAGTCATATCTCAAGACTCCGCAATGTCAATATTTTATATAGAACCTGATACTTTTTTCGGCGAACAATAATGCAAGCTCAATACATCAAGGATACCTAAACGTTTGGATTGTCGCTTTAGGGATTGTAAGTTTTGTTTGGAAATTTGTGTACCATATTTTATTTTTTAGGGTTTTGATTTAAGCGTTTTATTGTTTAGTCAAGGCATAACTTTATTTCAATTATGTCGAGATTTTGTTTCCTAATTAATTTAGAATGTCACACGAGTTAGTAATAAACGATAATAAAGACTAAGATAACTAATTATCATTAACAAAATGATACACAAAAAACATTATATTAACTTAAACTATAGAATTTAATTACATATACACTATCTTTAATGGGTCCCACATGTCGTAGACTTTAGAGTAACATTAGGCCTGAGACTAATACGATCCCAACCACCTTCGCAATCGTCTCCATCTCCATTTTCCCTCCTAATAGCATGGCGCTCTAATCCATGATCATCCGCCACCCTTTATTCCTTGCCATTCTTCGGAGTCCGGACCATGGCGTGCACATGATCAGAGCCAATCTGTTGGGATTAGTACGATCAAAATCATCAACATCATCATCTCATCATGAGACGGGATCACACGCGCAGAAGGGTGAAGCTGAAAAAATATATAAACAATTAGTATTAGTTCTAATTTACATTAACTTTTGTTAAAAATCAAACTTATGTGTCAACGGGATCCTAAGCGGGCTCCTAAGAGAGGTCTGGTCTAGAATCCGAAGTAGTCTCATAAATGGGGTCCTTAATGGCTGGAGCTGGAGGAGTGTCCTATTCGAGGTCCAAATAAATGTTAAGAAAATTAAAGTTATATTCAACTTATATAAAATTGAGTTTTACTAAAATTCTAACATGTGGCTCGGAAGGCTCGTGAGCAAGCTCTTGAGTGCGTAATGTCGATGAATCCTAAGATATGAAAAATTATGAAATAATCAGTATAAATATTTTAATGTATTAAAATAAGTATTTTAAACCCTAACCTCTAGTATAAGAAATTCGTCGAAGTCTATGAATGACAAGTCGTAGTTCAGCTTCCTGCCACCCTCTACATTTTGAACTAGCCGCTCCCCACGCATTGTTGCATCATAAGAAGCCCAATCCATGTCATCATGTACACCGACGTACGCATTTGGGCTTGATTGAGATGAAGACCCGGGTATATCCGAAAATAGACATGCCGGTGTATATGTAGGTGTCGACGGTCGGAAAGAAGTCGACGGGTGATCTGAAGTCAACGGAAATTCTGAAGTCAACGAATGCTGCTGGGCTGGAGCGGGATCGGGAGCGTGCAAATCAGGCTCATATACTATCCAGAGTCCTTTGTTGCCACCTACTCTGACACCACTAGGGCTGGGCATAAATTACCGAAGCCTGAATTACCGAACCAAATCAAAAATTTCAGTAATTTGGAATTCGATAATTCGGTATTTGGTACGATATTCGGGAGTAAAATTTCAGAATTATGGAATTCGGGTTGGGGTTCGGTACGAGATATTAATACCATTTGGTAGTTGACATTTCCTGAATAACGAATTATTTATTGAATAAAGGCCCACCCTAATTCTAACTCATATATCTAACACTGCCATGGAATTATTTTTTGGGTTTGTGTAATTAAAGTCCTTTGCTAGTATTAGGAGTAGTTGTTTTATCAGTTATGCATTTCTCTGTTGTTGATTTTGCTGAACTTAAAATGTATTTGGACAGAAAGATTCAATATGTCTTTACCCTTCAGTAGTCATATGACAGAAAGATTCAGTAGTTGCTGACTTTACTTCGGTTAATTATGTCAATGCTCTACTTACACTTTAGTATATAACTCTTTGTTCCGATATGTATGAATGGAGGTTCTAAAATGTCCATCTTTATTTTATGAGACAAGCTACGTGATCCTCGTATATTCTTCTAATTTGAGCAACTTTTGACTTCCTTTGTCTATGGTGGTTTTGCAATAAAAGTTCAAATACGGTATTATCGAATACCGTACCGAACCGAAATTTGATTTACCGATTACCGAATTTGTTGGAAATTAGCCTTTGGCGGGAGTTGCGACCGACCAACTTTAACGGCTTAAACACTAGTGTTACGTATGTTGGAGAATCCGGTTCTTCACACATGCATGATGTACTAAGTACGTAGATAACCGTAGGGCCAAGAATCGTCAAATTTCATTGAGAAATGAAAGAGATATTGGTTCACGAAGTGAGGTGTTTGAAGCATGGAAAGTGTGGTGTTGTGTTCAATTCTCCCTCATCGGTAGAGGAAGAAAGAATTGTTGTGTATATAAGACTCGAAATGTGTTTGGGGTTTGGGACCCCAAGGGGTATCCCATGTGTTTAAAGGAGGGAGGACGTAGATGTGCTTCGGTTCAAGGAAAGACCACACGCGCGCCGGCTCCGGTTCCGGGTTCCGGATTCCGGGTTCCGGGTTGGGCTGTGGGCCTTCTGATATTATCTTTTTGGGCCAGAAAACTTTGTCAGAAGTACAGTTTGATCCTAGAAGTTTCAAGATGTACAGTTTGGTCCCTGAAGTTTCAAGATGTACAGTTTGGTCCCTGAAGTTTTTCAGAAAATTAGAATTTCGACGGTCCAGCAATGTAAACGTTTCAAAGACTCAATTCACCATTTATTTTGGCTGAATTACACCTCCACTAATGGCCAATCCGTTGGCAATTTTCTCCATTTATTTGGTGGCTTTACTACCTCCATAATGGTCATTATTTGGCAAATAATGGTCATTATGGAGGCAAACAAATTTCTCTTCCTCCTATATAAACACCCCTTACACCATTGTTGAGGGACACTAGACATACACGAATTTACACAAAGCGTAAAGTAAAGCAAAGCGCTTTCTTCCTAATCTTCCAAGCATCATTTCGTTATTCAATATTCTTCACGGTAGCTTTTGAGTTTCCTTTGATCAATAGTTCCATTCTTTGTTTTATCTTGGGAGACGAATTGTCCGAACGTATAAAGGATACATACGGGCAATATTGTCTTAAGGATGAGTGTCACACTCGACTCAAAGAAAAATCAAAGCAGCTTCGGTCTTCTTGTTCAACAAAAATTGTAATTTTGGTTTCATTGTTATATTGTAATTTCCAGCTTTCTAGTTGAATTGTAATTTCAATTCTTACTTAAGCAGTTACTTGTAATTTCCGTTTCTTGCAATCCTTTGTAATACCAACAACTTAAGACAATATCTTGCTTACGGTAACTGCAATAACATGGCTGGAAATATGACCGATGTTGCTTCTACTGCTGCTGCCTCTCGAGGCAACGTTGTCGCTTTCCCCATCGCTGCCGCTCTTGGCCAAGGCGATAACCCTCCGCTTTCACCGCTGCATTATCGCTCAAGGCAGAACATCGCCGCTTTCCCGATTGTTGGAGCTCCCTCTCTTCTTTCACCACCATGATCGCCTGAAAAGTTCATGGGATCGAATTTAAAAGATGGCAAAGAAAAGATGCTTTCTACTTAATGATTATGGGCATGGCCCGGTTCCTTACGGAAGATCCTCCACAAGGTGGAGATGAAATGGACTCTTCTTTCTTTGAAACGGGTGAAGGGGCCTTGGTATCCATGTCGTTAACGGCATGAAGATGGTTCGTGATGCGTGGAATCATAGCGATTTCATGTGCAAGAACTATATATCGAATCGCTTGGCAGACCCTCTCTACACGGTATATTCTACCGCTGGCACCGCCAAAGAGCCGTGGGAAAATCGCAAAGAAGTACAACGCACAAGACGCGGGTACTAAGAAGTTCATCGTTGGGAAATTTCTAAAATTCCAAATGGTGGACAAAGAAACAGTTGATGTCCCAAGTCCAGGAATTCCAAATGATTTTACATCACCTGGATTTGGAAGGACTAAAGCCAAACGAGCAGTTTTTGGTTGCATCGCTGATTGAAAAGTTACCTCCTTCGTGGAATGAGTTTATGAGTTACTTGAAACTCAAGACAAAGGAGATGACCTTTGAAGAGCTTGTTATCAAACTGCAAATTCAGGAAGATAATAAGAAGATCTTGCCAAAGGGTAGACAACATTACGAGGCAAAGGCGACCGGGCCGAGGCCAAAGGGAAAACAAGCAACAAGCGGAAGTTCCACAAAGACGGCAAAGCCCCCGCAATGAGACGCTCGTGAGGTAATCGTCATCACCGTGGGAAACCTGGTCACAGGATCAAGGAATGCCGCAAGCTCAAGACTGAGCAACAGCGTAAAGCCAAGTCGAAAGGCAAGGCTCAAGCTAACGTCGTCAAGGACACGCTCTGGATGACATGATTGAGGATCTCGGCCGTGGTGCTAGAAGCCAACTTGGTTGAGAATCCGATGATGGTGGGTGGACACAGGTGCAACAAGACACATCTGTTCCAACAAAATGCCTTCTCCACGTACACTCGGTCTCCGACAAGAAGTCGTTCATGGGCAACAACGCTTCCTCGGATGTGCTAGGGGTTGGAAAGGTGGTCTGAAGATGACTTCCGGCAAGGAACTCACTCTGAAGGAAGTGATGCACGCCCCAGATTAGAAGAAATCTAGTTTACGGACCTTTATTGGTTAATGCTGGTTTTAGGCTAGTGTTTGAATCAAATAAATTTGTACTCACTAAAAATGTCACATTTGTGGGGAGGGGCTTCGTGTGTGAAGGGCTCTTCAAAGTGGATGCCAAGTCTCTGTTGCGTCAAGGAAATAAAGTTGAACCTTCTTCTTATTTGCTTGAGTCTTCTAATTTATGGCATCATAGATTAGGAAACGTTAACTACAAGTCTATTCAAAGGCTGGTAAAGATGGAGTTGTTGCCGTCTATCGACGTAAACCCTCAACATAAGTGTGAGGTGTGCGTAGAGGCAAAACTTACTAAGCTTCCTTTTCGATCCGTCGAAAGGAATACCGCTCCTCTAGAACTTATTCACACAGATATATGTGATTTGAAGTTTGCACAAACTAGAGGGGGGAACAAGTACTTTGTGACATTTATAGATGATAGCACAAGGTATTGTTACCTTTACTTGTTGAAAAGTAAGGATGAAGCCTTTGAAGCGCTTTCGACGTTACAAAGCAGAAGTTGACAATCAACTTAGCCTACGGATTAAATCCAATCGTAGTGATAGAGGGGGAGAATATGTAGCGCGTTTTGAGGAATACTGTGCCCAAGGACGCATTATTCATCAAACGACGACTCCATACTCACCTCAATCAAGCGGTGTGGCGAACGTAAGAACCGCACATTAAAGGAAATGATGAATGCCTTGCTTATCAATTCTGCCTTCCCCAAAACATGTGGGAGAAGCCGCCCTACCGCTAATATGATTCTTAACAGAGTCCCACATAAGGGTAAGGACAAAACCCCATATGAATTATGGAAGGGAAAGAAACCCACCTACAAATACTTTAAGGTGTGGGGTTGTCTGGCAAAGGTTGAAGTACCCAAGCCAAAGCAGGTCAAGATTGGGCCTAAGACTGTAGATTGCATATTCATTGGATATGCAAATAACAGTAGTGCTTATCGCTTCTTAGTGCATAAGTCAGTTATTCCAGATATCCACCAGGGTACAATAATGGAATCAAGGAATGCTTTATTCTTTGAAAGTACCTTTCCTAGAAAGGAGAAAGACATAACCTCTCTCAAACGAAGTTATGCACAAAGCTCTCAAGAACCGGGAGTCCTTGATCGCCTCGGATCCGAATGGTTCAGATCTAGCGAATCTCGAGGTGGTGAACATCCGAATCTAGTGTTCCAGATTCTCGTGACTTGGAGACTCGAGAGATGGATCTAAGGCGAAGTAAAGGGCCAGGAAGGATAAATCCTTTGGTCCCGACTTTGTAGCTTATATGGTTAATGATGAACCAAGGACAATTGCTAAGGCGTTGTCAACTCCGTAAGCACCGCCTGGAAAGAAGCTATTGAGAGTGAAATAAGCTCCATTCTCGCACAACCATACCGGGAGTTGGTTGATCTTCCTCCGGAAATAAACCGTTGGGGTGTAAGTGGATACTCAAACGGAAATACAAGGCGAGATGGGTCTATAGACAAGTACAAGGCCAGGTTGGTAGTCAAGGGCTATCGATGCATGTAAGGCTTTGACTACTTTGATACCTACTCCCAGTATCTCGAATGACATCCATACGGGTATTTATTGCGATCGCAGCTTTGCGTGACCTTGAGATACACGGATGGATGTTAAGACAAATTCTTCCTAAACGGCGATTTGGAAGAAGAAATCTATATGGACCAACCCGAGGGGTACGTGGTTCAAGGGCAAGAGAAGAAAGTCTGTCGACTTATCAAATCTCTGTACGGGCTGAAACAAGCCCCGAAGCAATGGCACGAAAAATTTGATAGTACTCTACTATCGAAGGGGTTCGCCATTAATGAGTGTGATAAATGTGTTTACACGAAAGGTAACTCTGACTCGTTTGTTATGATATGCCTGTATGTAGACGACATGTTAATCACAGGAAGCAGTCCTAGGGTAATCCTAGAGACTAAGAACATGTTGAAACAATGCTTCGACATGAAGGATATGGGTATCGCAGATGTCATCTTAGGGATTAAAATCTCTAAGACGTCTGACGGGCTGGTCTTATCTAGTCTCACTACATCGAGGATGTTTTGAGAAAGTTTGAGATGTTAGACAGTTCACCGATAAAGTCACCAATGGATACAAATCAAAAGCTTGATAAAAATCTTGGTGCACCAGATACCAGAGCGATATGCGCAGTGATCGGTAGTTTGATGTATATAACAAACCGCACCCGACACGATATTGCTTACGCGATCAATAAGTTGGCTAGGTTCACCCGTAATCCGAGTGATAACCACCGGAAGGCGTTGAATCGGGTATTATAATACCCGAAATACACGTTAAATTACGGGTTACACTATTCGAGATATCCAAATTTGTACTAGAGGGTACAGTGATGCAAACCGGATATCCGATATAGAGAACACCAAGTCCACCAAATGGGTATGTATTTACAATTGGTGGTGGGGCCGTGTCTTGGAAATCCTCTAAGCAAACTTGCATCGCCCGATCCACAATGGAATCGGAGTTTATCGCTTTAGACAAAGCGGGAGAAGAAGCCGAGTGGCTTCATGACTTCTTAGAGGATGTTCCGTGTTGGAACAAACCCGCACCTTCGGTAATGATCCACCGCGACGGTCGATCGGCTCTAGGAAGCGGCACGGAATGCTATGTACAACGGCAAGTCTCGTCATATTCGACGGAGGCATAAGACCGTTAGGCAATCGATCACCACGGGTATAATATCCATTGATTACATCAAGTCAAAGGATAATATAGCACACCCATTGACAAAGGGCTTACCCAAAGATCAGATGGCTTGCCTGTCTAGGGGAATGGGCTTAAAACCCAAAATATAAGGACTAATACAGCGGTAACCCAACCTTACGAACTGGAGATCCCAGTAATTTGGTTCAATGGGAAAACGAAGTTGTAAAGGTTCAGTTGATCGCTTCGGTGGAAGTATGAGCACTTCGGATAGTGATTTCTGAAAAGAAACTCCAAATCCAAAGCCGTTCCCGCGATAGACTTTAAGTGCTATCTGCAGTGTGGGTAAAGGTTAAGTTTTCAAAACCTGTAATGCTCCTCAACAGTTGAGGTTAGGTTTTGGGAAACTTTTAATGGTTCCTAACACTTGTGAAGTGGGGTATAGCAGGATACCTTGTAGGAGACCACCTATTTAAGTGCGAGGACGGCCCGCCTCAAGATGAACGCACTTAAGAATCCAAGACGTTGTCCATGGCCAAAACGGACAAAACATTACGAAGAAGAGAGTAAGGGAATTTGTTGTGTTGGTACCATTGACTTGGCTTACACTAAACACTGACGGTTCAAGACATCACGTTCACCGCGCAGTAAGTAAGTCCGATGGTATTCAACTATGGAAGGTTCAAAGCTGATGCTACCTCTCCTTATGCAACATCGGTCCGCTGAAATATTGCTGGAAATGAAAAGACACCATGTGAGTGCGCCAAAATCTCTTTCAAGAGGGGATTGTTGGAAATTAGCCTTTGGCGGGAGTTGCGACCGACCAACTTTAACGGCTTAAACACTAGTGTTACGTATGTTGGAGAATCCGGTTCTTCACACATGCATGATGTACTAAGTACGTAGATAACCGTAGGGCCAAGAATCGTCAAATTTCATTGAGAAATGAAAGAGATATTGGTTCACGAAGTGAGGTGTTTGAAGCATGGAAAGTGTGGTGTTGTGTTCAATTCTCCCTCATCGGTAGAGGAAGAAAGAATTGTTGTGTATATAAGACTCGAAATGTGTTTGGGGTTTGGACCCCAAGGGGTATCCCATGTGTTTAAAGGAGGGAGGACCTAGATGTGCTTCGGTTCAAGGAAAGACCACACGCGCGCCGCCGCCGCGCGCCCGTCCGGTCCGGCTCCGGGTCCTCGGGTCCTCGGGTCCTCGGGTCCACGGGTCCACGGGTCCACGGGTCCACGGGTCCACGGGTCGTGAGCTGTGGGCTGTGGGCTGTGGGCCTTCTGATATTATCTTTTTGGGCCAGAAAACTTTGTCAGAAGTACAGTTTGATCCTAGAAGTTTCAAGATGTACAGTTTGGTCCCTGAAGTTTCAAGATGTACAGTTTGGTCCCTGAAGTTTTTCAGAAAATTAGAATTTCGACGGTCGAGCGTAAACGTTCCAAAGACTCAATTCACCATTTATTTTGGCTGAATTACACCTCCACTAATGGCCAATCCGTTGGCAATTTTCTCCATTTATTTGGTGGCTTTACTACCTCCATAATGGTCATTATTTGGCCAATAATGGTCATTATGGAGGCGATCAAACAGCCCTCTTCCTCCTATATAAACACCCTTACACCATTGTTGAGGGACACTAGACATACACGAATTTACACAAAGCGTAAAGTAAAGCAAAGCAGCTTTCTTCCTAATCTTCCAAGCATCATTTCGTTATTCAATATTCTTCACGGTAGCTTTTGAGTTTCCTTTGCTCAATAGTTCCATTCTTTGCTTTATCTTGGGAGACGAATTGTCCGGAACGTATAAAGGATACATACGGGGCAATATTGTCTTAAGGACAGAGTGCCACACTCGACTCAGCAAAATCAAAGCAGTTTCCGGTCTTCTTGTTCAACAAAAATTGTAATTTTGGTTTCATTGTTATATTGTAATTTCCAGCTTTCTAGTTGAATTGTAATTTCAATTCTTACTTAAGCAGTTACTTGTAATTTCCGTTTCTTGCAATCCTTTGTAATACCAACAACCTAATCGAAGTTTAAAATTATTGAACCGAATACCGAAATCCCACCCCTAGGCACCACCTACTCGGCCACGGTCCCCTCGACCACCATCTCCTCTGCCATCACCCCCTCTTCCACCACCCCCTCTACCACCACTCCTTCTGCCACCACCCCCTCTATCACCACCGCCTCCACGAGGTGCGCGTCCACAACGTGCCCGACCATCCGCTGCCTGATTCGGGCTCTCTAGAACACGATCATGCATACGTCTGACCTCTTGTGATCGTCGGGTACCCGACTCGGCTAACTAAACAACCTGCCCAGCAAATCTTGTTGTCTCGAGGATATAAATATGTTGTAATCCCATTGGCACACTTATTGTACGGTCACTAGCTGCATTTGTTTGCAAATATTAATAATTGAATAATTATTTAATGTAATAATTAAGATAATTAAATAAGTTTAATTGTGGTAAACTTACCAATGCCTCATACTGCCCCGCGAGTATTGTGTATCCTCGATCATCCGGAACACATATATATCGGGGTTGCCAATTAAATTGCATGTGATCTGCCTGTATCACTCCATGTAAATCCCGATCAGTGTCGTATGACCGACCTCCGCTATTTTCAATTAGCAATGCGGCTTAGAAAAGAATGGTTACACACTTATTTTTTGTTAATAAATTAATGTTCGATTTAATAAGATATGTGCATCATTTAAAAGAATACATTATTTAAAAAGATAATTAGCCTGCATATTATGATTTGTAATTTCTAGTTTAATTTAACAACTCTTAAATTTGACTTTTTAGTGGTATATATGCCTATAAAATAAGTAGAACAATAACATAGTTAGTGTAATCTCACAAGTAGGGTCTGTGGAGGGTGGTCTATACGGAACTCTATCCCTACCTTGTGAAGGTAGAGACGGTGTTTCCAATAGACCCTCATGCGATAAAAAGACATAAGGTATTTTGTGTTAGATAAAAGGACAATGTTTATAGACGATATCACGAAAGAGAAGCAGATAAAATGTGAACAGATAACTATCAGCCATGAGTATATTTTATTTTTCTAGAGCTTTATAAAAGAGCATATGTATTTTATTTCTCTTTTTTTATAGGTAAAAGTTATTCATTAGGAATAAAAATATTCCGCACAGAGACATTCTTATATGAACAAATTAAGAGCAAGAAATGTCTTACATGCTGCAAAAATAAACTTGCATTTAAGACCATGAAATAACTAAGTAAAAGAGCTGCAGATTAAAAATCAAAGCAAAAGCCGTAACAGACACTTGAACCAAAATAAATAGCTAGCAGGTATATGGATGGAGTATACAAGAAAGGCTAGTTATACACTTACTCGAGAGGATCTTTGACCACTTCCTCCATTACATCTTTAGGAACAGTGGGACTTATAGACCTCGGACAGAAAAAAAAAAAAGAGAAACTTAGGTTAAACCGTAAATAATATCACTTAGAATATAAAATAAATAAAAATATAGATATGAGAGAGTCCTGTTGAAGCAGAGGAGGGGAGGAAACGGTAGAGGAAGAACCAAATTTTTCCATATTCCACTTTCCAAAAGCAGAACAGACACTTGGACCAAAATAAGTAAAATATCACAAATGAATGGCAGATATATATTTATATATACTAGTGTTTGAGCACGTGAGTTAATAATTACACATGAAAAAGTAAAATATATATTTTTGTAAATGATAAATATGGATTTCTATGTATTAAATCGATTAAGATCAACAATAAAAATTTAATCAGATATATGTAATTTTTTTACTTAATTTGATCTTATGATGTACAAATGTATAATAAAGCATATATCACCTAATACTTCATATAGATGATATTCTTGATAAACAGTTGTCACAATCCCTTTTTAGGAATCGTGATGACATCTACACAACTTTCATTGGTAGACGAACCACTCTCGCATCATTCATATGATATAACATAATTTAAGCGGAAAGAACAAAATACTACATAATATGTCTATAATATAAATGCGGAAATAATAAGTCAACATCAATACAAAATCCCCCAAAGACCTAGTTTGTGACAAGAGCATTAGAGATCTGATACAAGTCTGAGATAGGCACGCAGGTCAAAACTAAATACATAGTCAAAATAAGTCTGACATGTCTCTCGAATAGCGAATAAAAGATTGTAATGAAGATAGAGCAATTCGGGGTATGTTGAAAGTAGCATCTTCACCCTGAAAGCTGGAGATCACCTACTCGGACTCAGCCTCATTGTCCTGCAGAGGTAGAAGGTACTGAATCTGCATCCAAATAGAATGCACCAAGTGTAGTATGAGTACACAATGTGCCCCTATAGGCATCATAGGTCGACAAGGACGAAAGATACATAAAAAGAAATAAATACCAAGTTAATACCACATAACCCTTTTCTAGTAGTTTAATAACCCAACACTATCACTAGTTCACCGAATGAGCCACAGAGTCAGCATAAAGCAATGTTCATATAAGAGTTCATGATCACATAAGTCACCCAGCTCCAAATAGTTCAATAGCAGAATTTCACGTATCAGAGTAAATAACATGCTTTCTTTATTCATAAAACCATTAAATTATCAATAACCAATCCAACATAAATTTATCATAGATATCCCATGACATGTTATGTATATGATACGAATGCAATGCATATGTCAGGTACATTTATCATCCAGTATACAAGCTATCAAGTTTTTATTATGGTCAGCTCACACATGGAGGGCCCGCAAAGTACATATACCCCTCCGGGATGTTTCATCGGAGTCCAGCTCTTGGCTGAATAAATATAATATTGCAGGCGTAAAACTTCGCTCTCTGCGTATCATCATAATTTCAGTGTTGCCATAATCTCATATTGTTCTTACCTTTCCAGTCTCTTGGACACACAACACATATCATGCCACTCCAATATCAATATTATCGGAACCATGCGTGTTTGAATGCAAATGACATATCAAGGCAAGAATCATGATATAATGAGATGCAATCAAATATAGAAATAAAATACCACATACTTTCAAGAATTCAATAGCACACATATATAATTCAAGTACAAATCAGGATATCATATCGAAAACATGTGTGATGAGTAAACACACAATAGCAAACATGGCGACAAACCCACATATGACGACAAGCCCAATCAATCAGCAGTCGAAACCAGTATAAGGTTGATTCTCCAAATCACTCATCATCACAATTCAACACTGGTACGCCCTCAAACGTTCATCACAATCATTTGAGAAAGACCTTCAAACACGCTCAATACCCTTCAATATTTATAACTAATTATGCACTTCTATCAAAGTTTTGTGAAAGTAAATCATGACCTACCTCTAGGCCGAACAGGAGCGCTAACCAATCAAGCCTCGGTGATAGCCTTGCCCTTCCGTTGTGCCTCGTGATAATTGAAGTCTAAGCATGCATATACTATTCGTTAATGAAGAGCTTATACAACATACGGGAATGTAATCCTTAATAAAGCAAGACTTCAAATATCAACCCCGGGCTCACGCTACCAAGACTCAAATTTTATTACCTAAAAACCAAGAACACATGCTAGGTAATCATATCCTTAAGTTAATTGGAAAACTTTACACATTTGAACATTCAATTGAACAATATATAAAAAGCCCAATTTGGAAACCCTAGAATTTCCCCTTGATGGGATAGGTTTCTCTATTCAAATTAAGCTCTACAACATGATTATCTAACAATTCCCATCACTAATTCAAAAAATCAAAGTCTCACGATGCGTCATAAGAAGCACAATTCATGTCATCACGTACACCGATATACACGTTTTGGCTTGGCTGAGATGAAGATTCAGGTATATCTGAAAATAGGCATGTAGGTGTCGACGATCGGGAAGAAATCGACGGGCGGCCTGAAGTCGACCAATGTTATTGGCAAGAAACAGGATTGGGAGCATGCAAATCAGGCTCATCTACTAGACGGAATCCTCTGCCGCCACCTACTCTTGCACCACCTACTCAGCCACGATCTCATCTGCTATCACTCCTTCTACCACCACCCCTTCTGCCGCCACCTACTATTGCACCACTTACTTTGGCACCATCTACTCGGTCACGATCCCGTCGGGCACCATCCCCTCTTCCATCACTCCCTCTGCCACCACCCCTTCTACCACCACTCCTTCTGCCGCCACCTACTCTTGCACCACCTACTCGACCATGATATCCTCTGCTATCACTTCTTCTACCACCACCCCTTCTGCCACCACCCCATCTATCAACACCTGCTCTTGCACCACTTACTTTGGCACCATCTACTCGGTCACGATCCCGTCGGCCACCATCCCCTCTTCCATCACTCCCTCTGCCGCCACCACCCCTTCTACCACCACTCCTTCTATCATTGTCGCCTTCACGAGGTGTACGACGTGCCCGTCCATCCGCTGCCTGATACGGGCCCTTTGGAGTACGATCATTCATACGTCCGACCTCTTGTGCCTAGTTTCTTCGTCTATTATTTATGTTGTCGCAGAGTTAAATCAATTTTTTTACAAACATACAACTTGGGTCAAAACTATTGCAGTGTGCTGAACTCGTGAGAATAATTGCAACTCATCCCCTGATTGCAACGGTAACTAGTTTGTAATAGGTTTGGTTGGTAGAGTGTGTAATATATATACTACTCGCCTTGTCACATTTTTAAGTGGCACAACTTTTTCTATTAATTTATCAAAAAAACTAACACATTTATAAGAAATATTTTAGACTTGAACTTTTCATTATATAAATTTCATGGTTGTTATAATTGTTAGATTATATTAATCTTCCTTGGGGAGTCTTTCATTAATATCAAGGTATATATAGAGTACAATATTCATCCCTTATACAATAGGAATCCTAAGCCTATACAAAAGAGGAATCCTAGTCTTACCATAATTATATTTATACAATATATAAAAATATTCTAATTATGGCTAGGGAATATATTGTTTCCTATATTTACACGTTTACACACACCCTCAGTCGGAGTGGGAGGAGGCCGGACGCTGAGACTGGATCTGAAGTCAAGAAATAACTGTCTGGGAAGTCCTTTGGTAAATATGTATGCATACTGATAGGATGATGGAACATGTAACACTCTGACATGGCCTAACACAACTTTCTCACGAACGAAGTGTAGGTCTATCTCAATATGCTTGGTTCGCTGATGTTGAACCGGATTATGAGAAAGATAGATGGCAGAGATGTTATCATAATACACAATAGATGCCTGACGCAAAGGACACTGAAGTTCTAACGATAAATTTACGAGCCAACAAATCTCGGCTACTACATTTGCAACGCCTCTGTACTCGGCCTAAACCTTTGAGCGAGATAGGGTAGCCTGTCGCTTGGCAGACCAAAAATCAGATTATCCCCTAAGAAAACACAAAAGCCGGAGGTGGAGCGTCGTGTGTCCGGACACCCTGCCCAATCTGCATCCGTATATGAAAGCAACTTGTCTGGTGCAGAGGGGTATAGGTGTAAACCATAATCAAGAGTGCCCTTAATGTATCGAATGATACGCTTAAGAGCAGTGAAATGAGACTCCCTGGGGGCATGCATGAATAAGCACACCTGCTGAACAACATAAGCTATGTCTGGCCTTATGAATGTGAGATACTGAAGTGCACCTGCAAGGCTCCTATACAGAGTAGGATCAGAGACTAGAGCACCATCCATAGCACTGAGCTTAGATTTGGAATCAACTGGAGTAGGCACCTCTTTGCAGTTCGCCATCTTAGCCCTGTATACAATCTATTCTGCATACTTACGCTGACACAAGAACATATGATTGGCAGACCTGGTCACTAATATCCCCAAAAAGTAACTCAGCTTCCCCAAATCAGTCATTGCAAATTCGGACTTGAGCAAAACAATAATCTCATTTTTCAATCCGTCGGAGGAGGCAGTAAGAACAATATCATCCACGTAAAGTAATAAGTAAGTAGTGCTACTACCTCGATGAAAAATGAAAAGTGATGTATCACTCTTGCTGCATACAAACTCAATCTGCAAGATATACCTGGCAAAGCGATCATACCACGCACGGGGGGCCTGCTTCAGGCCATATAGTGACTTACGGAGATGGCACACATAGTGAGGAACTGCTAGATGGGTGAACCCTGGTGGCTGATGCATGTAGACTGTCTCTCGCAGATCCCCATGTAAGAATGCATTATTCACGTCAAGCTGATGGATCGGCTAGTGTTTTTCCATGGCTATGCTCAAAATTGTGCGGATGGTAGTTGATTTGACAACCGGGCTAAAGGTCTCACCACAATCAATGCCCTTCTGCTGATTTGTGCCATTAGGCACAAGACATGCCTTATACCTCTCAAGATCTCCATTGTCTCTGAACTTGTGATGAAATAGCCACATACAACGAATGACATTCACCCCCTCAGGTCTAGGTACTAGATCCCACGTGTGCTGTTTAGTTAAAGCATTGAATTTCTCATACATAGCCGCATTCCAATTAGGGTCTTGTTTGGCCAATTTTGGGTTCTTTGGAAGTGGAGAGATGGTTTGGGCAGACAAGTTGAAATGGACTTTGGGTTTGAAGATTCCATGCTTTGAACGAGTTTCCATTGGATGGGTAGGGACAGTGGGTGGCGGAGTGGTGTCTGAGACGGGGGATAAAGTCGGATAAGGAGAAGGTGGGGGCGAAGCAGTCGGAGGCTTCTCTGAAGATTGACAGGCTTCTCTGAAGTTTGGGCGCCGCGGCGCCTCAGCACAGGGCTGCGGCGCTGTCGACGGTGTTTCAAAAGATTACTCTCTAGAAATCAGGCGTCGCGGCACCTCCCCTCGAGGCCGCGGCTCTGACGACGGAACAGAGGATGTGAGTTGTTCGATTATGAGGGGAGAGATGGAAGACTCGTCAAGAAATGAGTAGTCCTGTTTTTGGAATTTTGGAAGATTCGAAAACGGGAATGTGGTCTCGTCGAATGTAACGTAACGAGATATGTGGATCTGATGAGTCGACAAGTCATAGCATAGATAACCCCTATGGTTCGGCGGGAATCCTAGAAAGACACATGGAGTGGACCTAGGAGCGAGCTTGTGAGGGGCGGTGGAGCTAAGGTTGGGATAACACAGACAACCAAAAATCCGTAGATGATCATAAGAGGGGATTCTATGGTAGAGGATTTCGGTAGGGGTCATATTGTGAAGAGTGCTAGTAGGGAGAATATTTAGAGTGTATTCTGACATTTTAGCAGCATAGACCTAGAAGGGTGGAGGGAGGGAGACATGAATCAATAGGGTGTGAATCATATTGTTAATGGTGCGGATGATTCTTTCAGCTTTACCATTTTGTGGTGAGGTGTGAGGGCAGGAGAAGCGAAAGACCATGCCATTATTGGTACAAAAGCGGTGAAACATAGAGTTATTGAATTCACGACCATTATCGCACTGAAATGATTTTATGCCTTTTCCAAATTGTGTTTGAATGAACTTGCGAAACTCAAGAAATTTGACAAACACTTCCGATTTAAAATTTAAGAGGGTATAACCAAACGTAGTGTGAAAAATCATCAAGCAACACAAGATAGTAATTATGACCGAGAGAACTAGAGATAGGAGATGTTCATAAATCGGCATGTATGATATCAAAAGGAGCAAATGTAACACTAGTAGATGATTTAAACGGAAGACGAATATGTTTGCCTAAAGAGCAAGAAACACAATTTTGGGCAAGTTTTCTATTACAAGCAATGAAATTGTTGCCTCTAAGAAAATTAAAAACTGGGGCTCCTGGATGACCAAGCCTATTATGCCAAGTTGAAGAAGAAACAGCCGCTAGAGCGACGGGAGGGCAAGATCTGACAGCGGAGGTGGAAGTGAATGGATAGAGATCCCCCGTGCTATTGCATCTCGTAAGAGGTGTCCCCGTATGAAGATCCTTCACAATAAAACCAAAAGGGTCAAAATCCACGGAGACAGAATTATTACGAGTAAATTGGCGGACAGATATGAGGTTCTTAATCATGTGTGGGGCATATAGGGTGTTTTTTAGAAGGGTGGATGAGGAGGTTGTGTGTATGAGGTACCATAACCCTTAACTGGAATGCGTTGTCCACTACCAACGGTAACATATTGAGGATGCTTTAACCGAAATAGTTTAGGAATAGTACCTGCAGACTGGGTGACGTGAGATGTGGCGCCTGAGTCCATGTACCAAGTATTGTCAGGCTGTTGCACAGAAAGGGTGTTAAACGTCTGACCCAACTCAGTGGGTATCATGCCGGAGGAGGGCTGCGGGATTTGACCTTGCATAAAATGGGCCTGCTGTGGGGCTGGAGCGGGGCCTAACAAACCGAGGTAAGAATACGGATTGTATGGCTGTTGGTACTGGAATGGACTTGGCGCCGCGACTTTGAACTGGGGCGCCGCGGCGCTGTAGACGAACTGCTGAGGAGCCGCGACCCAGTTTTTCTGCGATCTCTGTTGTTGTTGCTGTTGTTGTTGTTGTTGCTGTTGTTGCTGTTGTTGGTTCTGTTGATCGCGACCCTTGCCACGACCACGGCCTCCTCTACCGTCGCGGCCTTTTCCACCCTTGCCGCCGCGGCCCTGCCGCTATTGGGAGTTGTCTGGTGGCGTCTGATCTTGGGGTTACGTGTCGACAGCTAACACCTGTTGGGCGTGCTCATCCTGCTTAGCACGACGGGTTTCTTCGAGCAACAATTATGAGCGAGCTTTGTTAAAACTCGGTAGCAGATCTGCCTGTTGAATAATGGTGGCCAAAGTATCATATTCGCCCTTAGTAAGGCCAGAAATCATTTATAGCACCATTTTATCGTCGATGTGAGCGTCTGCGATGTTGGAGAGTTGATCCGCTAGAAGTTTAAGCCGCTTGCGATGCTCAGAGACATTGGAGAAGTTTTCAAGACGTGTTTTGTTGAACTGTTCTTCCAAATACACGACGAGTGTGCTTGTTGTCTGAAAAATTTCCTCCAAACGATTCCACAAGTCAAGGGTGTGGAGTCGATTTCATGATAGTAAGGAGCAAATCCTGAGAGATACTACCATATATCCATTGTTTGGCGTCGGCGTCGAGGCGATGCGGATAGAATCATCAACCTCCGTAGGCGGCGGAATAGTGTCATCAATATGGTCAAGCACGTTATAGAGACATGCATGATTGCGAAAAAGTTCAACCCAGGGGAGAATCTTGGTTGTTTTCTTGATCAAGAATAATGGGAATATGGTTCTTGATGTTGGAAACTTGATAGGCGGGATGAAACATGGGTGATGACTTTGTGGTGGGATTTGTGGAGGTAGAGGCATCAGAAAGTGTGGAAGAATCAGGGATAGCCATTTAGAGAAGAGAAGAAAGGAAGAACAAAACCCGAAAAACAAGAAGAAAATCCGGGAGGGCACAAGGTAGGAGAGGCGTGTGGTCATGTGGAAGAGAAAGGTTTTTAGGGTTTTGTTTATTTGGCTCTTGATACCATGTTAGATGATATTAATCTCCCTTGGGGAGTTTTTCATTAATATCAAGGTATATATAGAGTACAATATTCATCCCTTATACAATAGGAATCCTAAGCCTATACAAAAGAGGAATTCTAGTCTTACCATAATTATATTTACACAATATATGAAAATATTCTAATTATGGGTAGGGAATATATTGTTTCCTATATTTATACGTTTACAATAATTACAAATTTGAGGACATATTTAAAATTATAAATTTATTTCTTAAAATCTAATTACTTCATGTATAAATATTGGAGGGTGCCATAAAACAGTAACCCGATAGAGTTGTTAACAAGTCATTTCCTTATATTAATTACCACAAACCCAACAACTCCACCAACAAGCGTTGTGGTGGATACGTCATTTCATTCTTAATTAAACAATTTGAGTTCGAACCTTAAATATAAAAAAATTATGTTAGGAAGTGTTTCCTCTTAAATGAATATTATATGGCATGGATTCAAATTAATCGAGAGTTCAATGCAATATCGGACACCGAATGATGAAAAAAATCAACAACCCCAAGCAAAAAGGAAAAGAAAAAAGAAGCAGGGAAAGAAATTACCATCCTTGCATTGCATGGCATCACAAGAAGGGACTGACATCGTCAAAGACAGCTAGGCAGAAGGACTTTCTTTCAAGTTGACTGTTTGTACAAACATGTTTTGAAATATAATTATTTTGTTTTCTATTTTCAAAGAACAAACATAACTAAAATATAACTTTTCAAATCTAATTCTCTTAACTCAAACAGAACAAATTCTTCCAATAATCATATATGACATACTTGTACTTGAAATAACCAAGAATAAATCAAACTTCACCGTAGGGCATTTCTTCACCAAGTAAGTTTGCCAGTAATCACAACCCGGTAAAAAAAGAAGCTCTATGAATAGAGCTATGTGTATATTTGAAGATGATCAATTGAATAACTTTCATATAGGGGTGATCACGGGTACAGGGTATCCAGATACCCGATCGAAACTGACACTAACGGGTAGGTTCCGAGTAAATATATTATAATAACGGATAGGTTTCGGGTAAATATACTATAATAACGGATAGGTTCCGGATAGTAAAATTAAGAACTGATCAATGTCGGATCCGGTTCCGATTCCGACAAATAGAGACAGAATACCCGGACTCGGAATCGATATCTGTGATCTATTACTTCTTGGTCATGTGATGACTGACATAAACAATGTGCAGCTCACTCTCAATCCTGACATTGATGATAGGCCAGTTTAGACAATAGAACGGAAAGGAAATTTCATTGTGGATTCTGCTTGGCACCTTCGGAAGAAGAAAAAAAATAAGTTTTAGATAAATATCATGACTTGGCATAAAAATATGCCTTTCGGTATGAATTCCATTCTATGAAGGAAGGTGAGAGACATAATTCCTACTTATGCTAGAAATGATAAAATGAAAATTGATATACCTTCAAAGTGTCGTCGTTGAAGAATTTCGAAAAAAGAGAACTTGAACATCTACTTTGCGCAGAAAATTATTCCTAAAAAATATGAAAGATCCTGTGTGGCCCTATTGGCATCCCTTGTACCAACATACCATTGAAGCAACTATGATGAACTGGTGGTAATGAAAAATTAAAATTACCAGTGTTGTTGTTCATGGTGAAGTGCATCCCTACAATGATTGTTTGAGAATTGTGGAGGGTAAAGTGTGGAGCCAAATATGGCAAAGAGAGACATAATATTCAAAGGTTAATTAGTTTTATTTTACAGGGTACCCGGGAACCTACCCGGAATCGCAGGGCCCGAGTAGGTTCCAGGTAATGATTGCTACCGGTAGGTTCCGGATAGTAAATTTAGGAACCAATCTTTTACTGGGTAGGGTCCGGGTAGTTCAAAAAAGTTAGGATACCCGGACCCGCTCACCCCTAATTTGGATGAGGTTTGTGGGGATTTAATCTCCATATAAAATCCAACATTACTTTATACAATGGGTCGGTGGTATTTTTGTTTTTCTCAAAAATAATATATATATATATATATATATATATATATATATATAAGTTGCGCAAATATCTATTATAATTTTATGCCAATAAAATAATGTATAATAAAAATATGATACTAGTAATATATGAACTATATTGCATACATTATATGCTAACTTTTCAAATTTTGAGGAATTACACTCGTGAGTATTTTGTTGTTGTACATTATATGCTAACTTATAATATGTCTTATTAAATACTCCACTCAATAAGAAATCAGTAATTCTTATAACTTTCGTATTAGTAATTCATACATATTACTATATAAGCCCACATACCCTTTGTCTAAGCGACAAGCCCTCAATCCTTTAGATATATATATATAAAAAGAACTTGAGAATGAGTTATAACTAATTTAAAAAGTGTCAAACATTCTTACCATTTAGTTTTTTTTCACACACTATAAAGAGACTGCAGGGGTGTTTCAATAAGAAATACACCATTACTACTATAGTTTAGGGGGTCAAACAACACTTTATGGATAAAGTATTAAACTAGCATAAGGTAGTTTAGGAGATTTTTAGTGGCCTTTTAGACTTTGGCCATGAATATTTGTTATACTTTTATCCGTAGTTAAATTTTAAAAATCATGTTTGGCCATGAATTCCAAATTTTTTAAAATTTAAAAAACACCAGAAAATTATTTACTTTTTTCACTCCAAATCCCTCACAAAAATGCAAAAACAATTCTAAAGTTATATTAATGGTCAATCACAACTCCAATTTTCAAATACCATCTTTTACTTTGAAAATAAAAATTACTTTTTTCAAATTTCACAATTTTCAGGCCAAATGGACCCTAATTAATATTCACACTTTTAAAAAAAAAAAAACTTAAAAGGTGTACTTCCATTATTTTTCCTTTTTTAAAAAAACTAAGTCTTACATTAAAAAATACCTGAGCCTTGCTGAAAGCGCGTAAGTGGACATTTGTAGATAAAAAAACTAGACGACATTCAAAGTCGTTATTCAAACTTCAACTCCTTCCATTTTTTTATTCCACATAGAAAAAGTTCATAAACCAACACCCAATTTCCTTTTCTTTTCTCCATTCCTTCAATACAAATTATACCTCATAATTTCCTATTTTATACATCTTGTTGAGTTCTAACTCAACTCATATTTCTTGTTTCTTGAATAGAGAAAAAAAGAGTATTTTGGGAGTATTAATATTAGTGATGGTGACAAAATTCATTTTTTTCATTTTGTTGTTTATATTCTTGATTTCCAATGGTTGTATAGCTTCTGTAGGATTTTATAGTTTAAGAAATGTGAATTCTAGTGCTTCTGGTATTGAATTACCTGAGCATCCAAGCTTTAATGGTGGTGCTTCTTCAACAAGCTCAGATTGCAACTATGGTGTTCCTGAAAAATCAAGAACTCATTCAATAGCTCAAGATCAAGAAAATAAAGAAGCTGTTAAGTTCCAGTTAAGGCATAGATCAGCTGGTCAAAGAATTGAGGCTAAAGACTCAGTATTTAAGGATTTGAGTAGGATACAGACATTGCATAGAAGAATTGTAGAGAAGAAAAATCAAAATACCATTTCAAGACTTGCAAAAAGTACTGAAAAACATGTTGCTCCAGCTCCGGTTCCGGCTCCGGTAGCCTTGTCTGAAAGTTATGAACTTTCAGGCAAGCTGATGGCAACTTTGGAGTCAGGGGTAAGTCTTGGTTCAGGAGAGTATTTTATGGATGTATTTGTTGGTACACCTCCTAAGCATTTCTCTTTGATTCTTGATACTGGTAGTGATCTTAATTGGATCCAATGTGTTCCTTGTTATGATTGTTTTGAACAAAATGGCCCTCATTATGATCCTAAAGACTCTAGTTCTTTTAGAAATATAAGTTGTCATGATCCAAAGTGTCAACTTGTTACATCTCCTGATCCTCCACAGCCTTGTAAGTCTGAGAACCAAACATGCCCCTATTACTATTGGTATGGTGATAGCTCTAACACGACCGGTGATTTCGCGTTAGAAACGTTCACTGTTAACTTAACCACACCGAGTGGGAGTGAATTTAGGAAGGTGGAGAATGTGATGTTTGGTTGTGGTCATTGGAATAGAGGGTTGTTTCATGGTGCTGCTGGTTTGTTAGGACTTGGGAGAGGGCCACTTTCATTTGCCTCTCAGCTTCAATCTTTGTATGGTCATTCATTTTCATATTGCCTTGTGGATAGGAATTGCAATTCTAGTGTAAGTAGCAAGTTGATTTTTGGTGAAGATAAGGATCTTTTGAAGCATCCACAATTGAATTTTACTTCATTGGTTGGTGGTAGCAAAGAATATCCTGTGGAGACTTTCTATTATGTGCAGATAAAATCGGTCGTAGTTGGAGGAGAGGTACAGAATATACCCGAGGAGACGTGGAATTTATCTCCGGAAGGCGTCGGTGGTACGATCATCGATTCAGGAACCACTTTGAGTTACTTTGCTGAACCGGCGTATGAGATTATAAAAGAGGCATTTGTTAATAAAGTCAAGGGATATCCAAAAGTACAAGACTTTCCTATTTTGAATCCATGTTACAATGTGTCTGGAGCGAAAAACGTGGAGTTTCCCTCGTTTGGAATTGTGTTTGGTGATGGAGCTGTATGGAATTTCCCGGTAGAGAACTACTTCATCAAACTCGAACCAGAGGATATCGTTTGTTTGGCAATTTTAGGGACTCCGAAATCTGCTTTGTCGATAATTGGAAACTACCAACAGCAGAATTTTCATATCTTGTATGACACCAAGAGGTCCAGATTGGGATATGCACCAACAAGATGTGCTGATGCTTGATCTTTTGTCTAGTATTATTGGGGTGGAAGGTGGGAAAATTGTACACATATAGTGGGATGGAAAAATTGTGTTCATTCTTTCCTTAACTTAAAATAGTTCACATACATTGTAGGTTATACTGTATTTTCCCCTTAATTTTTTTCAACTGTAGATGATTTTATGTTGCTTACACAAACTGGCAACTATGTAACAAATCCCTTATAGGAGCTTTTCTCACACTTTGGAAATCTGAATAATTGCTTTTGGAGTTTAATGCTTTGAATCTAGTTGTGTGAAGTGCATATCTGATGCCTAATGGTACTTGTTTTTATGATGATAGTGTCCGGGCAGGTTGTTCAACGTAAGTAATAATTCATCGAGCAGCTTAATAGCTCATGAGCACAGGTGTAGAGTAAACCTGTACACTGAAGTTGAAATAGATGGCTCACATGACACTGTATATGCTCTCTATTTATTTTTCATCGTGGTAGTAGCAGTGATTATTTATTGTTATATGTGGATGACATAGTGTTTACTACCTCCTCTGAGTTGTTGAAAAATGAGATTATTGCCTTGCTTAAAATTGAATTTGTTATGACTGACTTGAGCAAGTTGAGTTATTTTTTGGGGATTTCAATGACTCAGTCTGCAGGTGCTATGTTCTTGTGTCAACGCAAGTATGCAGAGGAGATAGTGTACAGGACTAAAATGGCAAACTGCAATATCATGTCTACTCCAATTGACTCTATGTCAGAGCTTAGTGTCGTTGATGGTGATCACGTGGCCGATAACTCTTTATAAGAGTCTTGCAGGTGCACTTCAGTACCTTACATTCACCGGGCCTGACATTGCATATGCGGTTCAGCAGGTATGCCTATTCATGCATGCCCCCAGGGAGCCTCACTTTACAGCCCTTAAGTGTATCATTCGATATGTTAAAGGCACCCTTGATTATGGATTACACTTATACCCCTCAGCTCCGACAAAATTTCTGCCATATACGGATGCTGATTTGGCACGCTGTCCGGACATGCATCGCTCCACCTCCGACTTCTGTGTGTTCTTAAAGGATAACCTCATTTCATGGTCTTCCAAGAGGCAAGTCACCTTATCCCGTTCGAGTGCAGAGGCATAATACAGAGGCATTGTGAATGTTGTTGTTGAGATCTGTTGGCTCCGAAACCTTCTTTTGGAGCTTCAGTGTCCCTTGCGTAAGGCGTCTTTGGTTTATTGTGATAACATATCCGTCATATATTTATCTCATAATCCGGTTCAACATCAGCGAACCAAGTATATTGAGATGGATATACATTTTGTTCGTGAGAAGGTTGCTCTTAGTCATGTTAAGGTGTTGCATGTGCCTTCTTCATATCAGTATGCAGACATATTCACGAAATACCTTCCTAGACAGCTATTACTGTTGGTACTCTCTATTGTACTTTATAAAGCAGTACGGGAAGTAAATAATTATTACAAGTATTCGAAAGGATTAACAAATATTCAATATTCAGAAATTGAATCTTGTTGAACAAATAAGCCAATCTTCTGAACTGCCGCAAGCTTGTTGTGTCTTGAATCTTGATAACCTGAAATCAAGAAACAACTAAATCTGGATAGTTACAACATTGTGTGTTGAGTCGAGGGATTGCCCTCTGTCCTTAAGTCAAGATTGCCCCGTATATATGCTTTTACGTTAGCGGGCAATAGTCTCCCAAGATAAAACAACACTTTAATCTCAACGCTACAAAGCCAATAGGTTGAGCCTGACGAAGAAAACAAATATGACTCGACTTGCTGAAGATATGGAATAGGAAGGAAGAGTTTCTCTTTACTCTTCTCTTTTGTCTCTGTGTATATAGTGTGTCTCTGTAGTGTATATCTTGTGTATATGTGAGGGTGTTTGGTCAGTGATTTTCGTCACTGGTTTGCAGTGTTTCTGCTCACTGTTTTGTGTGCAATATTGTTGTTTTTCCAGTCTATTTCTCTGTCTATTTTCTCCCAACGAATTGAGCCAAAAGAGGCTCGATATGTAGCATGGAGGAGGGGCTAAACAACTGCCCAAAACATGGTTGTTAATGGCCATTAGGAGGGCATTAAAACAACCAAGTAATGGTTGTAAATGGCCATCAAGAGGGGCTGAATTATGGACATGAAGGAGGGTGATAATGGAGGAGTTAATCAGCCAAGTAATGGCTGATTAATGCCTCAAAAAACAGTCCCAACGGTAGGCAGAAAGTTTTCTGCCTTCCGTCACCTTCCCAGAAACTCTGGGACCAAACTGTAAAATATTAAACTTCAGGGATCAAACTGTACATCTGGCAAAGTTTTCTGGTCCAAAAAGATAATATCAGCCCGAGCCCGGACGGGACGAGCGGGCGGCGGCGCCCGTGTGGGCTTAGCCTTGAACCCATGCACATCTAGGTCCTCCCTCCTTTAAAACACATGGGATACCCCTTGGGGTCCCAAACCCTTTACCAATTAGAGACTTATATAGAGAGCAATTCTTCCTATTCCCACCGATGTGGTAGATTTGTCCCACACCACATTTCCATGCCTCAAACACTTTAATTCGTGGACCAATATCTCTTTCATTTCTCAACGAAATTTGACGATTCTTGGCCCTACGGTCATCTACTCACTTCGTAGATCATGCATGTGTAAAGAGACAAAGCCTCCAACATGCGGAACACTAGTGTTTAATTCATCAAAGATGGGTGGACGCATCTCCCCGCCAAAGGCAAATTTCCAACAATTACTTGACTTTAGATTCAGTCTTAGCGTCCGACCTCCTCCCGCTCCAATTGAGGGGAGTATTAACGTGTACATCTATTTTGTATATTTTCCATATTTAGTAATATGTAATTATGATAGAATTATGATCTCTATTGTATAAAGATTCCACATTGTACACCTATATATATTTTGTATTAATGAGAAAGGCCCCAAGGGAGATTAATATATTCTTACCGTATTGTCAAGGGGGACTGTAAGAAGCTAGGCATCAAATTACCTGCTTGTACATTCTACAGTGTTTGCTTGCATCTGCAAAATCTGACTCTGCGGGCCTGCTAATTTGTATGTGTTTTCTCGGGCTGGCCATTTATCTTCCTCGTCTTTCGCCTAATGCGTTACCTTTAGGGAGAAGTGATGTCCTTTATGCTATCTACAGCTGATGAAGTGGAATTGACAAAGTCTAACTGGCCAAAGGACAAAGTATTTGATTGGTTCCTTGGGCCGCTCTTAGTCATGAAGGAGCAAATAAAAAAACTACAATTGGGAGAAGATGAAGAAAGTAGCCTGAGGAAGTTGGTAATGTTGTGCAAAAATGAAAGAACAGAGGAATGGGATAACCCGGGATTTCCATCCACCGATGCTGTGAGGAGGGCACAATTGCAAGCCGTAATTAGGAGGTAAGTCCATATTTATGAAGTGCTTTACAGACTTGTAATATTTAAACGTAACATAATTATTTTTTCTTGATCTCATCCATGGTGCAGTCCAGCCAGATTCCGTAATTTGTTTGCATATATAGGTGGACATGTATGATGTATCCACTTCATATTTTTCTATTAGGCAAGTCCATGCGCTTCAAGGTCTATCTTCGCGTACTGAACTTAGGCCTCTTTGACCAATGACATTTCACTATTTGCAGTGTTTTCAAATGCTGGCTTGATCATCAGTTGTATGGGGTATTTCAAGTGAAATAATGATTTTCACATGTTCAAACAGACCTTCTTGTTGCCAAATACTCTTTTTCCCCTTCAAATTCGACCAAATATTGTCCCACCTAAAAGTATATTTATGTCCTAAAGACAATCTATATTAGGACAAATGTACTTTACACACATTCGTATTATTATTAATGGAGATTAATATTTTGGCATTTGTAATTATTGAATTATTAATTAATTGTTTATAATATTCTATAATATGCATCCCTGGAGGTTACGCTGTTATTGATAATGTGAGATATTAATATTATAATGTAACTCTTAAAATAACCTCGACTAATGATCATCGAGAATGAGATATCGATGGTATGTAATAAGTCGACATGTGGTCTGCATCACATCCTTAAAGGATGTAGTATGTCTCACATGGTACGAGTAATGGCTACTCGTGATGGACACATGGATACTTTGAAAGTATTGGTATACCCTGCTGATATATTGTTTGTTATACTTATCTAAAGTATGATCAGCGTGTGGGAGATAGAAGTCCTTAGACTTGAGGTACAAAGTAATGTACTTTGATCCTGTCCTAAGCTCAAATGCCTTATAGGTTGAGATACGGCTTGTATTGGGTACATTACGATGTGGATTAAAGGTGGTAGTTGAGCCAAGATTAGGATTCATTCCTCGAATATATATTCGAGAGAACACTCAGATTCTCAGTGATATTAGGTTGACTAAGTCGTTGGCCAACGCAATAGACATATTTAGAATATGGTCTAGTTGTCAACTAATATAGATGAGATACAATGATTAAGCCATTTGGATAGACACTTGACAAATCTTAAGCTTGATCGGGTGTGTCATGAATGAAATGATTTTATCTTACCACATAGAGGTTAAGTTTACTGGATTCGTGTAAACGTACTTCACATATTGAGTTCGTTTTGCGACATCGTCTAGGAGTTCCGCGTAGACCTTAATTTGATTAATGTCAATATGTGAAGGCATGTAGGGTCACACTATGTCGATTGTTTTTATGATCTAAGGATGTATTGAGAGAGTATTAAATATTCGATTCAGAATCTAGATATTTAAATGAATAATGATTATTTATTAAGTCAAAATTAAATTTTGAATTTAATTAAGAATGTGCAGAAAATAAATTGAGACAGTGCAGGAACACGTTAAGCGTCGCGGCGCCCATACCTAGGGCCGCGACTCTAATGACCTAATCTGACTCGATTTTTGGGTCAGGCCCAAGGTCAAATCCTAATCCGGTTTGACCTAATTTTCACCTATAAATACAGGCATTCACTTCATTATTCATACACTTGATTTCATATCATTATTCTAAATCTCAGAGACTCAGAATTAAAATACTCTCTCGAACCTCAGCTGGATTTCCTAGCTTTCCGAAGGAGAAATACATTGAAGCTTAGAGCTTGCAATCGCAAGGGCATTCGCGTGCGCACCTATAGTAGATAAATATTCCAGATAAATACAACTTGTAAGTGTTCATGATTTATGATTATAGGTTTTGATTGTCATATAACCATACCAGAATAAGTTGTTGGGGTAACTAAGAACAAAATTTTAAACTTCCGTTGTGCCTTACTTATGTGTTTTGGACCCAACAAAACCCTACACCAACACCTAGTGTTTGAATGAAAGAATACATCCATTGTCATTTCAACTGGTAAACTTTTGCATTTCTAACATTATCTTGAAACCTAGAGTGAGGATTGAACTATGGTTTCATGAACCAACAGGTTGCAGGGCATTGTTGGTTCATTATCTCGGGTACCGACGTTTAGAAGGCGTTTAAGAATTTAGTGAAGGCGTTGTATTTAGAAGCAATCCGGATTGGTCTTGTGGCTGATACTGATGGTGGAAGCTCAAAAGCTGGAAAGGGATGGCGACAACGTGTAAAGGGACAAGAAAAATACAGATGAGGGAGAACAAAGTGAGCAAAGCAGCAGAGATGGTGATAGTATTGTGTGACAGTTCTTTAGGTAAAATGTCTTTCATTGCAGGTCCATGTAATATGTGTAGTACTTGGGCATTTACTAAGCAGCTTTAATTGTGTACGTTTTGGTTTTTGAGTAGGCTTCTTTTTGTTTTAGCTTCTCTTTTCTGGTGTAGGAAGCATGGTAGAAGCATTTTGGCTATTATGTTTTACTAGTTTTTATGTTGCAGACAGTGTATTTTCCTGATGAATTTCCCTGCAAATACAAGCAGTAGGTGCGTGATTTGCGTCTTTTTCTTTTCCCACACTTCCTGTTGTGCAGAGGAGAATAGAACTGAAACCAAGGATATATCCACTTATGATCATGACCCGATTTGTAGGTTATAAGCAAATGAGGATAGTCATTCTCTTTCAGTTTTACTGGCTTAAGTCATGAAGTGCTTGTAACAATGCATTTGATGTTTCACCTCTAGCTGCATTCTAAAGGTTGAAGAGAAGAAGAATATACTGCCTTGTCTATTATTCATTATGTGCAAAGCACTTTATATACAATCGATAGACCAAGAATGACTCATAAATTATAGGAGTATAGAGATGTAAATAACAAGTTAATATACAGCTGTAAATAACTACTAATATACAACTAATTATGCACTAATAAAGAAAACAAAATCAGCACAATATTCTACACATATTCTGCACAATCAATCATGTGTCATTACATTATTAATGGATGTAACCATTCTAGTTATGCTTTTAGGTTGTGGGTGGTGATATTTAACAATGACTAGTGGTGTCTACAGCGATAGCATAGTTGATAGTGATGAGTAGTGGTAGAAGCGATAGAATAGTTGATAGTGATGGACAGTGGAAAAAATATTCCACGAATAAACTTGATGAACTAACATCTTTGTAGAAGTTCACGTCTTAATGATATTGACTTTGTTACAAATTTTAATTATTTAGATCTATTCAGACTCATTAAGTGACTGCAATATAAAAAGAAAGTATATATAAGGGTTGTTGGTTAGAAAATGAACTATTTATGTAGGGAATTACTTATGTATAGAAACCAACATAACTAATACTAACATGTGTGGTAGCATTTTTATTCCTATGTATAATACTCAGCATATTAAGTATAATTATCATTTACAATCCTCCATAACTAATACGTTAAATTCAAAAATTTATACTTTGATCATTTCTTAGATTTTTTGAATTGTATTGAATCCATTTTAAATTTTAAAGGGAACACTTATAAAATTAGCAGTCTGATTTTTAGATAGGGAAAGAGACATATGAGGGGGAGTTGGCTGTAATTGAGACAATTTGAATGGGTGATATGAATTTTTCGAGATAGTTAACCACCTTTTTAATTTTGAGAGAGTTGATGTAATTCAAGGTGAATTAAGGATTTTGTGCTTATATGGAAACGTGAAAATGGGTGAACGTATTAGTAGTCAAGCTAGTCACTTGGAACATAGGTATTCAATCAAGCCAACAAAAAGCAAAAAGGTATGAGATAAAATTAAGGCAAAAGTTATGAGAAAATATGCGTATTATTTTATATAAGGTAAAAAATAAAATAACTAATATATAAATAATTAAACTTTAAATAATTAATTTTTATACAATTAATTCATAAATTACTAATACATGCATAACTCTAACCAACGACCCGACTAACTGTTTAATATTTGCGTTATTAAAATTTAGATCTAATAAATATATAAATTTAATAATGATCGAAATCTGAAACTTTCATTAACCGCAAATAAATGAGGCATAAACTTGGAACAACTAACCCTTACATTAGAACTAGGGCATTGCATTGGATTGCAGAAGAAGAAATGAAGGTAGCCCCAAAAGTAATACTCCTCTTCAGAGATCCAACCGGCTTCGGCACCGCCATCTTCCATGCTCTTCAACCAAACCCTAATTCCAACCATCAAAGCCGGTAAGCACCCCCCGCCCCCCGCCCCCCCCCCACACCCTTCTTCCCCTTTAATCGAGTATTTTCTCATACAATCTATTCAATTGCAGACGAGAATCGCTTGATTTATCCTTACAACGTTACGGAATCAAACATCAAAACGTTTCCATCGACGTCGTTCATTTTCTAGATGGCTCGAATCTCGAGGTACCTGGGAAATGTTTTTCACTTTCTGTTTATTTTCAGTGGTTTGGATATTATTATTTTTCAGTCATTGGTTATGTATAAAAGTGTGTATTGTATTTGGTAATGTATCAAAATATGGTTTTAGTGATACTGTGGAGTAAACAAATAAAGTGAGAGTTAGGTTATTCATACCAAACAAACACTACTTAGTTGTATTTTTCAGATACTAAGGGTGTGTTTGGTCATGAAAATTGTCATTATTTGAAAAAAATGTAGTTTTTGTTTTCAAAGTGAAAAATGGTATTTGGAAATTGGAGTTCGTGTTGGCCATGAATACAAATTGGAGTTGTTTTTAAAATTTTGTGATTGATTTGGAGTGAAATAAGTGAAAACAACTTTTTGGTTTTTTTTCTAATTCCGGAAAATTCTGTAATATTCCGGAATTTTATGGCCATACATGATTTCCGGAATTCAACTCCGGGAAAAAGTAAAAAATATTCATGGTCAAACGCCATTTAGTTGTATTTTTCACTTTATTTAGTGAAAACAGGGTTTTTGGTGTTTTTCAAATTCAAGTTGTATTGCTTTATAGTCCCCTGTCGTTTGATGTATGCTGCTGTGTATTTTGTTTGTCTTATTTACCTACATTAGTTATTGATTCTTTTTCATAATCCGCTATCATGGCTTAGTCGCTTTGTTTGTCTTACTTTGTTTGTGCTTGTGCTTTGTATTGAGCCAAGGGTTTTTCGGAGACAGCCGATCTACCTACCAAGATAGAGGTAAGGTCTGCGTACACTCTATCCTCCCCAGACCCCACGTTGTGGTATTTCACTGGGTATGTTGTTGTCCAAATTCAAGTTGTATTTGGAATTTTCATTGTCAAACGCGGATCTTCAAATAAAATGAAAAAAGTAAATAATTCTCATGGACAAATGGGTATAAAGCGTAGCATTTCTTCCATACCCGTGCTAGACATTTTGATTTTGGGGATTACAGACCATAGTTTGATGATTTTCTTTTTCTTAGGTGTCTCTGTTGCTTCTGGAAAACTACGAGCCTCCAACACTTGCTTGTGCTCTCAATGAAGTTCTGGCGTTGTTAGCAGGAGATGGGTTGTCAAATATGCCCACAATTGTAGCCCCTTTTGTTGTGGCTGCAACTAAGCTTAAGATGGAAAGTAGAACTTCCGTTGCAGTTGACAATATCTCAGTTTATGGATTGCAAGTAGGTGCCTCTAGTGGCCTTACTAAAGCGTTGTTCACGAATTTGCAAAGCCCACCCCCGTCCTTGCAGATTTTCAACCAACAGTTGGCGTGTTTACTTCAGTTGGTTAGAGTCTTGAAGATGCCTACTTTTGTTATAATTGGCAAAAAAGGTCAAAATTTTCATCATGAGACTTCAGAAGAGGAACTTGAGGTACATTATAAATGTTATTTTCATGCTTTGAACATTAGAGCTGTTCCCTGTGGTATTATCTAGATTTTGGACATTGTAGTATTCTGGCTTCTTAGTTTCTTATCTAAATTTTAAGATGTAGTCCTTGTCCAAAATGTAGTCTTTTGAACAATTTATTCCTGGAAAATATTTATGCATGTGTTTTAAAATGAGTCGGAGGGGGAAGGGAGAAAAGCACTTTAAATAGAGTAAATTTAGCTCCGGTGCAGTTTCTATTGCTATATCCTATTGCAGCTGGCCGAGCTGAGTGGCTTATGTATTGCCACGCAGTAAGTTAATACAGCTGCAAAAGTCAAACCCAAGTGGCCAAAAAACCAGCTCTTGATTACTTAAATTCATGCAGATCAAGATAGACAAAGCCATAAATTGTCTTTGGTTGAATATAATCAACTTTTAAGTTTGATAACATTATTGTTGCATTTTCTGTGACAACAGAAAAACTAACTTGATTAAGGAATGTACTGCTGAAAACAGACTGAAAGAAAGCACTTTAAAGTTAACTTTGATATATCCTATTGCAGCTTGCCGAGCTGAATGGCTTATGTATGCCAGGCTGTAAGCTAATACGGCTGCAAAAATCAAATCGGAGTGGCAAAAACAACCAGCTCTTGGTTGCTTGAGTTCAAGCAGATCAAGATAGACAAAGCCATATATTGTCTTTGGTTAAATATAATCAAAATTTTATATCTTATATAACGGTAGTGTTATTATTTCTTTTTTGAGTTGAAAATGGACTGAAAGAAAGCTATTTAAATAAAATAATTTAGCTCTCGTGCTGTTAACTTTGATATGTCCTATCCCAGCTGGCCGAGCTGAATGGCTTATGTATGCCAGACAGTAACAGAAAAATAAATACTAGTAGTTGATTAAGGAATGGACTTGTGAAAATAGGACTTGGTAATGCAACTATACATTTTGAAAACTGGTAATTGTTGTGAAGTTGTCTTAAGCAACCAACATTGTGGTTTTATTAGGGATTTGATTGATGTAGTTAAATAGAGCTATTGACTTGAATATTATGCCATCATCGTCTGAGATTCTCTGACCAGAATGGCAGATTTACGTTACGGTCTACCTGTCTTTAATTTGATTAATTTCTGATCTATGTCCAAGCATTTTCTTGGGGATCCTCTCTTATCGTTTCTCTATCTCAGTGGAGGGGCTCGATATCCTCGATAGAACTAGCAGTTACTTTGCCTCTCTCCTCCCAGCGTACTTATCCAAAGAGAAAAGGATGGAAAAGAAAATGAAGTACTATACTAATACAGATCTCACTTTCTAACTTCCAGGTGATACATGAGATAGGACAGCATTTGGCTAGCTTCTCCTCTCTTCTTTTCTCAGGAGAAAAGATAGCATGGGATGCACCCAAGTCTTCAAGAGAAACTCAAGAGCCTTGGCGTGCATTATATGGCTGATTTTTTTTTTGCTGGCCACAATCAGGAGCCCCAAGCATTAATTCTGATTCATCTGCATGGATCACAATCGTGTCTGGTGTATCGACCCGGGAGACATCAATTGTTCCGAGAGGCAGATAATAACTTCTTGATTATATACACTCTTATGATTTGATCCTGTATGCTCACTAAATTGTATGCCTGTGAAACAAAATGCAAAGCTTCTTTCGTCCGAGATCTACTGCCATTCAAATACTGATACTCCATTCTCAATTTTCTTTCTTCATGTCATGTGTTGCTTAACCAGTGAACAAGTCACACATCTGATGGTGCCATGCTCAGTCATATAAATGTTTTCTTCCTTTTTCCGTGTATGTTTTTGTGTTACAGCGTGGAACCAAATAGGAGTCGTGGTTAATGCCAGACCAAGTTATATACTACCAAGTGTTAAAAGAAATGCATCCTTTAATATCTATTCCATAATGGCCAATAGGCGGATGGAGGAACTTCGTGTACCATTTAAAGGTACAGTAATTTTTTATTCTGCAGTATGACATAGATGACCTTGTCAATATCTCAAATTCTAACCATACAAATACTTGAGTGACTCAGTAAGCACTTGGAGGGAGAAAAGGAGGCCATTATAACATATATTTGCTTTCCAAAGAGCAACTCTATATTATATATATATATACACACACACACACACGCTCTATTTGTTGGACAATGTTCTATGGTCCGTCTGTAACAAAGCACTATTACTCAGCCTATTTTCAGATTTTGCAGAAAAGAGTAAGAAATCGGGCTAAAACAATGAAGATTTTTTTCTAATATAAAAGGAGATCAGATTTATGAGTAGTTCTTTGAATCCGATAATATAATACACTTTGATGTGTATTCAAATTGAGTATTTGTGCACATACCTTCAAGCAGGCAATCTTTCTATACTTTGGGTTGGTCAAGACGAGTTACCCCGTCTGAGACATTGCTTTGTGTAGATTGAGATGTATTAATCTTCGCTATTTTGTCACCTCCTAATTGGTTAATTCAACTAACCATTAACTGCATGGATAACTCATTTGTACTCAGTGAGCGATAGGTGTAACCAATAGTTACATTTTGTGATTAAGCAATACTTTTAAGTTTTAAACATTAAAATATTGTTCATAGAAGTTGGCTTATTTTTATTGGAAAAAACTATCATATGCTAATTTGGTCCACGGACAAAGTTATAAGGGATTACGGATGGCAAAATAGTTAAATTTAGGGTCATCCTCTCGACCCAACCCATTTTATAACAACAATAACTTATAACCGTTAAAACCGAAGTCTTCTAAATGATATACTTCATGCTGTGAAACTTGCATTTGTTGTTTATACTTGCTGGTGCACTGGAAAGAGTAAGTCAGCCCAACTTTTGTAACAAATACATCAACTCAAAGATTTTCAGCATTTGAAGAAAATTTGTTTTCTACTGCGTGCTATAATCTCATACGACACTGAATGTAGGTTTTGGTACACCTTAGAGCCAAGTAGTTCATATGGCTACCTTTTTAGAAGGGTAGATTAGAAACCTCAGGTAAAATGTCCGCCCGTAACCCAGCAGATAAAGTACATCACATAGTCAAGGGATTGACGACCTACTCATTCAGTCACTGGACGTTTTCAAAATGGAGACTATCGGGTAAATTCAATATAATAGATGTATGTTGGCATTTCAACCTTCCTTCTCCTTTCAGGGCCTTTCTTTGTGACTCAAGTATATATCCAGTTCTCATTTACGATGTTTGAGCTTGTAAATAATTTTCTGCAGATTTTTATTTGTCCCATTTGAAGCAATTGAGAAGTATATAACAATTAGCATGTCGGCCGACTATATATTCAATTCAATGGGATCACTTGGAAAAATAATATGCTTCTCCAGCTTACATATATACAAGTATGCATGCTCTCCTTCGACAGTTGTTGAAAATATAATTAATAATAGAAGTATGCTTTCTCTAATGACTTAAGTTTTTAGATGAGATTATCACACACTTTATTATGGTATCAGAGCAGACATAGGTCCTGGAATCGAATCTCATAAGCTACCCATGAAAAAAAAGAATCAGGCCCGCAAATAAGAGGGCGTGTTGAGAATATAATTGAATAATAGAAGTATTTTTTCTCTAACATCTTAAGTTTTTAGATGGGATGATCACACACTTCAATAACGATCTAGGATTGAAATAATCATCTTTGAGGTACTTTCCAAGTTGTAATTTGTAATGTAAATCAATGGAAAAATATAATGCGAGAAAGAAATTGGGGATTTTATTAGCTCAAATTGGTACAACATAGCTATTACAATCGTCTAATAAATTGGAAACTAACTAACAGTGGTCGAAATTGAGAGGGAAAATTAGAGGAGGAGGAGGAGAGAAATTGAGAGGGAAAATTGGTTGAGGATTTACCAGATTCAACATATGTGTATTGGCTTATTTAATACTTGGATAACAGATCTCCACCGTTAGATCTTTATTTAAGTGATCTAATCTGAGTTATGCGATCAAGTCTCGTGTCTGTACCAAATGCGCCCACGTGTCCCTTTCCACCTCACCTATAATCCCCAAATCTCTTATTCCAAAAGGTGGAATCTCCCACCCAGGAGCCCCCACACCCCGGTCCGACAGGTCTGTGAAGAAAACTAAGGTAGGGTAAACTTTTTAAAGTGACTGGTCCCACCGCATTACGGCCCCATACCCCAGAAAACCCCACCTCCGGCCTGGCCCTACGGATTAGTATACACCGCTTGCCCTACGCGTATGGAGGGATTTTTTTTGGGGGAACACAGTTCCACTCTCGCTGATCAGAGGACTCGAACACGGAACCTCAGACAGCAATACCCTAATGTATTGGCCACTGGGCCAAACACTTTGGATTATAATCCCCAAATCTCTAATTCAACTACTTTCCACGATTTGGCCCTAGAACCTTAGGATCCTTATAGTACCTTGGGTGAGCGGGTCCGGGTACCCTAACTTTTTTGAACTACCCGTACCCTATCCAGTAAAAGATCGGTTCCTAAATTTACTATCCGGAACCTACCCGTAGCAATCACTACCCGGAACCTACCCGGAAATCCAATTCCTTAATTTCATGGAGTCAAATATTAATCAATTTATCAATTTAGTTAACTAAGCATATCAATAATCACATAATGCACATAAACAGTGGAATTAACAAATACTTAAAGGGAGGGCATTTATCTTTTGTGAGGGTAGCCTAGGATTCGAGGTAACGACTTGAATCTTCTGCTTCCACACTCAAAGTACTCGCGCACACAGAAAACACAAGTTTCAGTTTGAAAGGGTTAATTAGGGCTAGTTTAGGATCCACCAAAGGGCTTGGTTCCAAGTTAAGCGATAATGAAATCGGCCAATAGAAAATCTTTTTTTTTTTAAATTTTGAATGGGACAAAACCCATAATGCACATAAACAGTGGAATTAACAAATACTTAAAGGGAGGGCATTTATCTTTTGTGAGGGTAGGCTAGGATTCGAGGTAACGACTTGAATCTTCTGCTTCCACACTCAAAGCAATCGCACACACAGAAAACACAAATTTCAGTTTGAAAGGGTTAATTAGGGCTAGTTTAGGATCCACCAAAGGGCTTGGTTCCAAGTTAAGCGATAATGAAATCGGCCAATAGAAAATCTTTTTTTTTTTAATTTTGAATGGGACAAAACCCATAATAATCACAGAAGAGAAAGATAAAGTGGAAGGTATTATTTACGCGACATACTATCAGAGATGGAGGAGAAGACAAGGGTCATTAAGACCCTTGCCAGATTTGACTATGCACGATCTGGCACAGGCGAAAATTCCTTTAAGCTTTTGCCATTTCAGACGAAAAAGGCAAAAGGATGGGGTGGTGGTTACTAGGGTTCACAACCCTTGGAGAGTAAAGAAGTGAAGTAAGGACGTTTGCCCTTAACCACTCGTTTAAAGGGTGATTGGGTTGGTCCTTATTGGATTAGGCTCAGCCGATTTTTTTAAAAAAGGGGTCCAAAATTGTTAATTTAAAAGGTTGAGAGTATTAAAGAGGAATTATGCAAATGTAACCACAAGATTAATTTAAAATGTGGCCACTTTGATATTCAGTTCCGGATCCGAATATCCTATCCCTATGTACCGGAATCGAAATTGGACCCTAATTTTACTACCTAACGTTATTATAATATATCTAACCTTAACCTGCCGGTTAGTTTCGTTTCAGGTCAGGATACCCGTGCTCACCCCTTACCTTTCCCGCACAAACGATCACTCATTGCCACTAGTAAGTGTAGTACAGTGAGCAGAACGAGCCCTAATCTGTAGGCTGCAACAAATTTCCAACTAATTCCAAATTTTTGAAGATCTACATCCCGATTCTTTACCATGTCTTCCCCGGCAGTGCCGACGGCTGTCGCCGGCGACGGCACCAGTGAGGACCGCCGGAAAATCAAAGCAGAGAACTCGGACGGCGGTACCACCATGGAGATGCAGAGAAAGCGAGCTCGAAGAGTGAGCTTTGCTGAGATGACTTCCATACACTTCTTCGACCGCGATGAAGAGTACGAAACCCCTCCGGACCTATCCGGCAAAGCTGAAAATAACAGTGAACGTGAAGAGATGATGAATTTAGGTTTTGATGAATTGGTGGATGATTCCAAAGAGTCAGACAAGGATAGAGAAGATGGAGACGAAGGAAATGATGAGGATGAGATGGCTTTGCCTAGATCGTTTCTAAGACCTGCAGAATCGGAATCACCTGGCAGCAATTTTGGTTCTGCTACTTCAAATGACGGCAAGTGCTTTCTTTCTCCGTCATTTTATTATATCTGTGCATTTATCTATGTCACCTTGTTTGGATGGTTGTTACATATTGTTTCATAATGTATCATATTATATTATATTGTATTGTATCCCCAGACCCCACCTTGTGGGATTAGTGTTGTATTGTATCATACTGTATTGTTTTGATAGATACAATGTTTGGATAGATTGTATTGTTTCGTGTTGTTACATAATATCATACATCGGATAAACCTATAAGAAAAGTAGGTTACTAGTAGAGCTACTATAGAAAGGCAGGGTAAAGAATAAAATAAGATTATAAGATAATAAGTAAAGAAAAAATGAGGAAAAAAAACAACCATCCAAACAATTGTAACATGTTGATAGAGATTTGTAGACAGAGGTAGACCTAGAATTTGAAATCTGAAGGAGAGTATAATCAGTTCATTTCGTTCTATTTTGGGTTAACCTTGATTGGTTTAATAGGTTTCTGATTCATAGATAAAAATGACGGAATCTCCTTAACATTTTTATTTTAAATCACATCTTAGCAACTGTTTAGAAAAAAATTTAATGAAGTTTAGCATGCACAATCTAACTGCTTAGCAATTTCATCCACCTAATTTGTCTACTTAACATACAAACGAAAAGAAGAAGAATGCATTCAGTACAATGTGTACAGTCTTAGCTAAATTTAAACTATGATGATTTCAGGCCATCTTATTAAATAATTAATTGAAAAAGCAACACAAAGAGTTCAATGTATTCTCTATGTGCCCATAATGAAATGGTGAACAATTGGCCCTGGAAGCTTATATGGAGAACAAAAGCACCCCCAAAGGCGATCTGTTTTGTTTGGATAGCATTTTATGAAACACGCCTAACCCAGGATAACTTGAGGATGAAATTTTTTTACTTGGCCAACAGATGCTACATGTGCAAACAGAGTGTAGAAACTACCAGATATCTTCTACTTCACTACCCAGTAACAACAGATTTATGAAATATGTTTTTGTCACTTTTCGGACTGAGCTGAGTAAAGCCTGGGAGTATTAAGAAAGCCTATTTGAGCTGCATTAACTGGAAAGTTGGTAAATCCATCAAAACTACACTCTTAAGGCTACATGTCTATCTTTTTTGTACAGCTGGAGTACCCTAACACCTGTAAACTCCCCTGTCATTTTTTTGTACTTTGTTAGCTACTTAACCCTAGCATAGGATGCACTATATGGGAGCTACTGAAATCTTTTGTATTTACTTCCTATTGTATTTTTGCATCTTCTTGATGCCATCAATGATATCACTTCATCAAAAAAAGTATTCTGATCAGAATGTGATCTATTCAAATGCTTATGATTCTCTGGAATGAAATATTACATTCAAATAACACATCATTATAACCAAAGTCTTGAAAAACAAATCTAAGTCGATTCATGTTATCTGCTGATGCTTACAACACTTGCATCATGATTTAAATGCCAGAAAACTCAAAAACAAATTGAACACCATAACATTTTTTTTGAATCTAATAAACTTTTCAATTAGAGTTCTCAAAGAGACCAACAATTTTCAAACTTGAAAGATGGAAATTCTAATTCAATCAGTAGTTGGGGATTCGGTTTACGTATGAGATTTCAAGTGTTTTAGGTCCTTTTATGTGTCTTTTCGGCAAGGTTACAGTAATAGAAAGTAGAATATGAGAAGAAAAGGGAAAGATGAAAAAACAAATAGATAGAAAACTATGAAGTCTGGACAAAGAATGGTATAAGAAAATGAGCAAAATGCTAAAAGAAAGAAAAAGAGGTATACGAAAATATAAGAAGCGAAATCCTGGATAAACGAAAATAGGAGCTTGACCGATTCAAACTTTTCTCCTTACCGAAATAACATTTAAGGTCACTCTCAACCTCTGCACCTATTCATCTTATCTGAATGCGGGTGCCAACTCAAACTATATAGCCAAGTTTGAAAAATATCAACATATTTTTTGTAGTATTTGCCAAGTTACAATCAGGGATTCCTACAACGACCTCAAGTTAATATATAATAATATTGGGTTTCCAGTCAAAATATTTAGTGGATTTATTAATACATATACGGGGTTTGAACAATAGCTATCGGGTTCATGTGATCCCACATGTTGCATTGTGGATCCACCCTTGGTTATATGTTCCATGGCACCCCCACCCATCCACATGGGTCCGCCCATGTCTGTAGAACGTACTCTATTTGTTGCACAATGTACAACAAGATGTGTGTACCTTGCATTGATCATCTTCTTGCTAGATATAGGAAGATATTATGTATGTCTTTCTCAAAATAAGGAAGCGGTTATGTATGAGACATAGGAAGAGGTTATGTGTGGTCTTTATGGCTTGAATTCTTGTTATTTTGAGAGACTGAATAACTAGGATTTTGGCTCCTTTTTTTTGATATGTTATCCGTATCCTTTATTGCCCAATATTTTGTGAAAGGATTTCATATCAGGATAAATGTTTTTGCTTGTGAACATGATAATAGATTTGCTATCCTGAAGGAATTTGTGGTCTTCGTGGTCAGTCAATAGGAAATGGAAAAAGAACCATCTTTCTGTCTAGTGGTTTAGAATTTTCAGTTCTGAGAGGTCTCTTCCACTAGACATAATTATGTTGATTTGATATGATGATGTCCATTAAGCTAGTTTTGGGAGGGACAACTTTTAACATAATTAGTGCATATGTGCCTTAGGCAGATTTGGCGGAAGAGGACAAAAGGCGCTTTTGGGAGGAGTTGGACGAAGTTGTGAGGGGTATCCTGCAGACCGAGAAACTAGTGATAAGAGGAGATTTTAATGGTCACATCGGGTCTACCTCAGGAGATATGATGATGTTCATGGCGGGTTCGATTTTGAGATAGGAATGAGGAAGAAATCTCCCTTTTAGACTTCGCGAATGCTTTTGAGTTGGTCATCGCTAACTCGAGCTTTCGGAGGAGGGAGGTGCATCTGGTGACCTACCGTAGTGCGGTGGCTAAGACCTAGATAGATTACATGCTCCTCAAGAAGGGTGATAGAGGTGTTTGCAAGGACTGCAAGTTATCTCGAGCGAGAATCTTACAATCCAACACAAGCTCGTGGTTGTGGACTTAGAGATCAAGATAAAGAAGAAAAAGAGGGTTGCTTATGATCGGCCACAAATTAGATGGGGAGGCTTGACTGAGGTCAAAGCTCAGGAGATAAGAGAGAAGTTGGAGGCTTGGGGAGTAGTGAGGACGTTGATATTATGGGGGCTAAGACATCAGAATATATCAGGGAAGCAGCTAGAGAGGTGCTAGGAGTCTCGAGGGGCAACTCTGGTGGACGTGAAGGGGCCTGGTGGTGGAACGAGGAGGTCCAAGAAAAAGTAGAAGCCAAGAAGGCTGTGTATGCGGCGTTAGTGGAAAGCGTCGACGAGGAGGACAAGAGGAGGAATAAGGAGAAGTATAAGGCAGTGAAGAAAGAAGTAAAGCTAGCGGTCACAGCCACTAAAACAACAGCTTTTGAGCACTTGTATAAAGAACTCGAGTGTAAAGGCAGGGATATGAAATTGTATAGGCTCGCAAAGATGAGAGAACAAAGTCTCGTGATTTGGACCAAGTGAAGTGCATCAAGGACAAAAATGATGAAGTGTTGGTAGATGAGGTGCACATTAGGCGGAGATGGCAGACGTATTTCCATAACCTCTTGAATGAGGAAGGGAACAAGGATATCTTGCTGGGGGAGTTAGAGCAGTCCGAGAGTCGTAGAGATTTTGGATATTGTAGGCGTATAATGGCTCCAGATGTAGAATAGCTATCCGCAAGATGAGGAATGAGAGAGCGACCAGGCCAAATGAGATTCCGGTAGACTTCTGGAGGAGCGTAAGGGAGGCATGTATGGAGTGGTTGACTAGGTTGTTTAATGTCATACTTAGAACGGCTAAGATGCCAGAGAATTGGAGGTGGAGTATAATGGTCCCTTTGTACAAGAACAAGGGCGATGTTCATAACTGCAATAACTATAGAGGTATTAAGGTGCTAAGCTGTACTATGAAAGTCTGGGAGAGGGTGGTCGAGATGAGGATGAGGAGTGATGAGTCGATATTCGAAAACCAGTTCGGATTCATGCCAGGGCGATCGACTACAAAAGTTATTCATCTTATCAGGAGATTGTTGGAGCAGTATAGGGACAAAAAGAGACTTGTACATGTTGTTCATTGACCTAGAGAAAGCATATGATTTAGGTCACTTGGAGATGTTTGGAGTCAAGGGGTGTGCTTGTGGCCTACATCAAGGTAATTAAGGACATGTACGAGGGTGCCAAGACTCGGGTTAGGACAGTGGGAGGTGATTCAAAACACTTTTCGGTCGTGATGGGGTTGCACCAGAGATCAGCTCCTAGCCCGTTTCTATTTGCCTTAGTGATAGATGAATTAACGCGACATATTCAAGAGGAGGTGCTATGGTGTATGCTATTTGCAGACGACATAGTTTTAATCGACGAGACACGTAATGGCGTTAATGATAGGCTGGAAGTTTGGAGGACGACTTTAGAATCTAAAGATTTCAGGTTAAGTAGGACTAAGATGGAGTACATGGAGTACAAGTTCAGTAACGTGACACACGAGACATATGTGGAAGTAAAGATAGAGGGACAAGCTGTACCCAAAAGAGGGAGCTTCAAGTATCTTGGGTCCATAATACAAGGGGACTGTGAGATTGATGAGGATGTCACACACCGTATTGGAGCAGAGTGAATGAAATGGAGGCTCGCCTCCGGGGTGCTTTGCGATAAGAAAGTGTCGCCTAGGCTGAAAGGTAAGTTCTACATAGTGGTAGTTAGACCAACATTAATGTATGAGGTAGAATGTTGGCCAGTTAAGAACGCACACGTTCAGAAGTTGAAGGTAGCGGAGATGAGGATGCTTAGGTGGATGTGTGGCATACTAGGAGAGATATGATTAGAAATGAAGTAATACGGGATAAGTTTGGAGTTGCCTCCGTGGCGGACAAGATGAGAAACGCGAGTGAGATGGTTCGGGCATGTGAAGAGTAGGGGTGCGGATGCTCCAGTTAGGAGGTGTGAGAGATTGGCGGTCGCAGGGGCTAGGAGAGGTAGATGTAGGTGGAAGAAGAACCGGGGGAGGTGATTAGACAGGCCATGGCAACCTCCAGCTGACTGAGGACATGACTGTAGATAGGAAGTTGCGGAGATTGCGGATTATGATAGAAGATTAGTAGGTACGTGAGTTTTGTATGTGAGGGAGGTGGGGGGCTAGCCTTCCCATCTCCTCCTTTTCTTAGTAGTAGTATTTAGGTATGGCGTAGATCATTATTTCTATGTGGGTATTACTTTATTTGTTCTATATCTTGATATTTTCTGTTGTCTTATTTTCTTGCATTGTTGTATTGACTACGTTTCTTTAGCCGAGGGTCTATCAGAAACAATCTCTCTGCCCCACAAAGGTAGATGTAAGGTCTGCGTACATCCTACCCTCCCCAGACCCCACTTTGTGGGATTACACTGGGTATGCTGCTGTTGTTGTTGTTGTTGATCGGAATGTTAAAGTCTTTAGTGTGTGACAGAAGTGTTTTGTTTGACCTTTCTTTTGTGCAGAAGATAATTTTTTCGGCCCAATATCTCCCAATTTTATAAGGGCAGGCCGGCTATCAGATTCAGCAGCGTCAGACGAAAATCATGATATTACTATGGATTCAACAGCTTTCTCCATGCACTTCCGTAGATTTGTTAGATCAGATTCAGGGATGGACTTGAAGACCCCAACAGAAGTATCATTCGAAGAGAAAACACCGACACAGACCAGTCAGCGTAGTTCCATGGAACTGACAATGGCCAAGAAGCCAATTTCTCAATCTTCTATGCCCGTTGCCAATTTTAGTGGCATTAGTGATTCGAGTGACATGAGTCTGATTGGAGAAAACTCGCGAAGATATGATTACGGGAGACTCTCTCCTGATTTAGAAGCTCTTTTAGCAGAAGGCCGAGAGAGATCACATGCAGTTTCTGTTTCAGGAGATACCAGTGTTCCAAAGTCACCAACAAGCAATAAAATGGAGGTTAGAAGTACGATGACGGATTTAGGTGGAAATTTAGAACAAGAAGCAAATGTAGTTGTTAGTCGTAATATGTCACTTGAACTTATGTGCCAGAAAATTGACGCTGATGATGGTTATAAGTTTCTTTCTCATGTTATTGATGGTGATTCAGTGCTTAGATCCACTGTTCCACTTCCAGAAAATTATGTTGATAGAGTAAATCAGTCGCCGAAGCAGTTACGTAATGTAAGTACATGAGTTATGGTTTGTTAATTCCGTTACTTAAATGCATAATCAATAGCTACGATCTGTTGTGTTCTTTTATTTACACTATCTTGGTACACCACATGGTTGGTGCTTGTCTACACCTCAGTTCTTTAGTGTACACATGTAGATACTTTATCATTTTCCATTTGCCATTATGTTCATGCCCGTAGTCTTTCCTGCTCTGAAGTTCCAGATGCTGAGTTTATTTGACGATAAGATAGGTGATAGAAGATGGCTTCAAATATGAGATATGATCATTTACTTGCCATTGCCAATAACAAAAGGTGCATCCGACCCTGCATCTCGTTCTCTAATTGCATAGATTAAAATATGACATATTAACATGGTCAGAGTGATTTCTGTCTCAGTCACATTTTACATATGGTGAAGGCCATGTATCTTCAAATGCATTTATAATACTTGGTCATTGTGCTTCTGTATTGTTTAGTGATGCAGCATTCTGCAGTCTTGTACATGTCATATTGGGGCTAAGGTCCTTGTTGAATTGTCAAGTAGTTGGTGTCTTGTTTAGGGATGCATTTTTTTACAATCCTGTACATGCCACATCGGGGCTAAATTCCTTGTCGAATTGTCAAACAGATATGCTTGTCCATGTCTGTGAGTGATTTGTTTCAGTGAAATAGTTATGGTAAATGTTTTTGGTGGGTCAGGAAGTTACGCTTAAACTACTGTTGTTTTTCCCAATGCACTGACTTCTTGTTTTTTTGGTGTATAAATTGCAGGACTTTGGTGAAAAAGATACGTCTGTCAAGGATGTTGGGGAATCTCCGTTGGTGGATTTAGCGTCCTCTTCACCAGCTACGCCGAGACTAATAACTATGCGTAGTCCTTCACCTGTCAAATATAATTCAATGGCTGTGTCTTTCCTGGAAGATCCCATTTCCTTTTTGAGCAATGAAAAAGGAGGAACTTGGAAAAGTTCAGCATCCCTCCAGAGGAGCATTTCCAAACTTGAGAGACTTAAGGCTTCTGCACTCTCTTCTTCTCGTGGTGACAGAATCCCCAATATGGGCATCAGAGCTTTAGAATTTCCGAAGACACGACCTTTGGATTCTGTATTGAAGAAAAGGAGCCTAGATATAGGAGTCAAGTGCCTGGATGCCTATAGGACTTGTACAGAGGAGCAATTTTCAGATACTTCTATGAAGGAAGGAGAAAGAAAAATGTTCACATTGGGTGGTAGTAAAAATGAGGGTCTTTCAAGTAGTGATGATGTAATTCAATGTGACCAATCTCATGGTCCTGAAAAGCAGGGGAAATCTCTCAATCAGCTTGATGCTTGTATAATCCCCATATATCAACTGGTGAAGCTTACAGACCCCTCATCTTGGTCAGGGAAGAAAAGTGACACTTTTACACCAGATGGCCTCAGGCACAAGACATCACTGATTTCTGGAACTGATTCCCCATTAGTTGATAATTTAGGGCAGGAGAAAGTGACTGCTATTGCTCAAAAGTTGTTTTCTTCTCCAAAACAGTATTTGCAGTCAAAGTCATCAACATCGACTGAGCATCAGTCTAGCCCCTTTAAAGAATCAAAGTTGCATGATGAACATGTGAAAAGCTTTGGCCCTGTAAAAAATGCATCTTCAGTAGGTTATGTGACAGATGGACCTTCTTCGACTGCAACAGCTGGCAACTGGCATTCTTCCTCCACACTAACTGAAGAACAATCTGGTTCACCAGTTGTTGAAGGCAGCAAAGTGTTAAGGCAACCAGACGGGACTGAGAGCATAGAAGCTAAGCTCCGTGATCAAATGAATGAACTGAGAAGCAATGAGGACTCAAGAATCTCTGGGGATGGGAGCTGTCATCTATCTTCAGCAATACAAGATGAGAATATTCAGAGTGAAACAGGCCTCCCTAGACTTGAAATTGATCCTCAAGAGCTAAATAAGTCTTCTTCTGCTGGCGCTGCTTCTTCCTCTATTAAGAATCTAGAAGGGTTGGCAGTTGAAAAGGTTAATACATCATTCTATACCCTTATGAACTATGCTGTGGTGTCAGTATGCAGCTAAACCTATGTCCTAGATTAGCCATGATGATTTGCTTATTTACAACTTCCCTAAGGTTATTTTCCCCCTTTATTTTAGTCACTTCTATCAATGTGGTGTTGTCCCCTTAAAAAAAGCTACTGTCGTTGCCAACATGTTCTTCCTTTTTTGTTAATTTTAGAATATTGAAACTGATGTGCGGACATGGGTCGATCTTTTTCCATTACAAATTTGGTGTTTCATTTAATTTATAACTCCAAATCCTTATTGTGGCTTCTATGTACGCACGTGCTGAATGCCTTTTTTGTTACTTTTTTAGATTGAAACTTTGCGACTTGCAGATATTCACTTATTACTTATATAACCATATTCTGCAGACTCCTGTAAAATGGTCTTCACGAAGTCCATCATCAAAGGGGCTTCACTCGCTGGCACAATCCAACACTGCACATTCCTCTGTAGGTGAAACTATGCAATCTCCTACATTCAATCAGTCAATTGGAAGACCTAGACACTCTTCTGCCCATAAAAGAAGCAGTGAAGAGTTGGCATTTGGAGATATGGAACACACAGATGAAATTATCACGTCTCAAAGGAGCCCAAAACTCCAGAGAGGTGTCGGTAATAATCCAGGAATCTTGGGACATCCTGGTGATATTGGAAAAGAAATGGTCACAGCTCATCTTGAACTCAGACAGTGGAAAGATGTAAGATTGCTTTATGGACTTTCTATATTACTTGCCTTGATGGCACTCTTTCAGAGAAAAGGGCTCAGAAATGAAAAAGCTTCCTCTTTACCTTGCAGATTAATTCCAAATTTATGGACGATGCAGATGAGTTGATATTGTTGCCGAAAGAAAGGCTTAATATGCCAGCGGTATAGTCTTTTCACTTCAAGATATGCTTTAGAAATGTCTGTGTTGGTGGAATTTGCTTCTAGATATAAGATAACCAGATATTCAGTTCATGTTGTCTTATCGTCATTATTATTTGCTTAAAAATTGATGTAGATTGAAATGGTGGAAGACATTGTCAGCGGGATGCAGAAGGCAAAAACATATGACATTTTGCACAGTCAAATTCTCACTCAGGTTTCTTTTCTTGGAGATACACCGAGTCATGTTTCAGAAATAATGAAAAGCAAAATAACAATAGATAAAAAATTATATGCATTCTTCTTAATACCCGGCCGGGAAATTTTAGTAGATATTGACATTGATTTCCTCATCTTTTCAGAAAACGTCAGTTTCCAATTTTCAGGAGAAAAGGTAAGTTCTCGTTCCACCTTTATCTTTCCAACATAAATGATGTTGTTTTCATTTTGACATCTGATTTGTGTGTGCTTGAAAAGTGTGTCGTCTATCTAATTTGTGATGATAATGCAGAGCTGTTGAAGCAATAATGTTGTTATGTCAGCTTCTACATGAGAAAGCAAAGTTTCACTTGAGGCCTGTGAAGAAGGAGAAACTGCTGGTACTATTTATGCTCAATCTCTATTTTTATGATCTCATTGTCAATTTTTTGACATAATTCACTATTGCATACAGGAAAAATGTCAACTGTTGAACTCTGGAATTCAGAAGTCTCAAATGTCAAAGATCAATCATTCGCTTCATAATTCTGCACCTGTCTCAAGAGGCACCCAGGGTGATGCAATTTTTAGCGAGAGCTCATCAGCCCGTGAAAAAGCTGTGCAGGAGGTACTCTACAGAAATCAAATTTTGATTACATTCTGTTATCTGGTGTGCCGGTCATTTCCTAAGACACTTCCAATTGCTGATTATATTTGCCGTCTAAAAGAGGAAGGGAATGTTCAATAAGGAATGAAACCAACATGAACACTTCCCTTTTCAATCTCACTTTATTTGCTAGGACCGGTATTCATTTATCCATTCTTGGTGTTCCTTGTTCAGCTGAAAAATTGGTGGTGTAGCTAGGTTATATTTGTTGATGTTTTGAGTATGTGTATGTCATTAACTGTAAATTGTACTACTGAAATCACCCATCACTAAAAACTTGCAACTGGATTTCTTGACTTACTGATCAACTTCCATTGGTCTGAGACTTAATATGTCAATCATTATCCTTTCTGTAGTTGGATCTCGACATCCATTTTATTGACAGTTGCAAGTGCTGTTAGTTGTCCCGGTCAGTGTACGTGGTTACTCTACAGTTATGAGGGCTCAACCATCAGTTTAGTTCCTTTTTCTTCCCAGTTGAAGTTCGTCTTCTGTCTATTGTAAGGGCATGAGGTCCCTAATCATCATAAATCCTTAATCTACTGATTTATCTGGTACAGTCTGGAGTTCAGGTCTATTCATCAGAATTAATTGTGGCACACGTGAAAGATGGCAAGATGCAACAGCTTGTTTTCTTTGTGACCATGCTTCTAGAATAACGAGTTAGTGCACTTCATACCTTCTAATATTCAAGAAACTTTCTCATATTCCAGATTCTGTCTTTGTAGAATGAAGACATTAAGAACAATTGTCTTACAGTTTATCATCCTCTATGCGTGCGCATGTCTCTGGGTGAGGAAGGATGTAAACATGTATTTTTTTTCCGTTTGCTCATGATGTAAAAATCCTTTGATAATTGTTTTTGCCTTCTTTTTTTAAGAGGACCCAAAAGTTTGAGAAATTAAAGATAACATGCTTGATGTTAGCAAAAAACTGTTGTATATTTTGTTTGTTGGCTTATATAATGCTATATTCCTCAGCTCTTTTCCAACTCGTCATACTTGATATGACCAATTTAATGTAGTTCTAGTATGCAATTACTAGTGACTTAGACAATTTGATCTTCTTATGAATTGAGTACTATACAGACGGTTTATGTAATGCAGGTGCCTCATAATAAAGTGGCCTCTATCAAGGAGGCTTTGGAAATTTCAGAAAGAAAAGTTGCAAATTTGACTAGATCTTTGCATTCATCCTTGAAACTTAAGGGAGAACCGAATTGTGCCGATACCATCATTTCCGTTAAAGAACATTTAATGAGGAGGTCGTGTTGTAGATTCCTGCGTCAAGATATGCAGGTCTCTTCTGTCCTGAGCTGTAATTGTTAAAGCTAAATCTTCTTCGACTAACACACACCGTTTATTGTTTTTAGATGTGTGTCATTCAGAATGTGAGGAAAAGGAATGGGCATTACGATGTCATCCTCAACTATCTTGGTTTGCTGGTTCAAAGGTTTCTCTTACAATGTTCCTACTAGTTTTCATGATTAACGTTTTGGAAGAAAGTTCTGTTCTACCTCTATGTCGTGATGTGTTTGGATTTTTATTTGTTTGATAATTCCAGCTTGAAGGTGACTGTTGGTCCGGACTCCAGCATCATCATCTCTAACAATATAAATGATCTACTAATAACTAAGGTGAGCAGGAGGTTATGGAGTAACTGGTAAAGTTGCTGCCATGTGACCAGAAGGTCATGGGTTCAAGCCGTGTAAACAGCCTCTTGCAGAAATGTGAGGTAAGGCTGCGTACAATAGACCCTTGTGGTCCGGCCCTTCCCCGGACCCCGCGCATAGCGGGAGCTTAGTGCACCGGACTGCCCTTTACTAATAACTAAGGTAAAAGTCATGATTATGCCAAAGTTTTCTTTGTACTTCCTTTCCTAGACTTGGTTTTATGTTGATGTGCTACATTTGACTCTGTAGAATTTCCCAAATATCAATGCTTGTGCTGCATTGAGATTTGTGTTAAAGGCCGAGATTTCAAAGAAACTTGGTGTGAGGACTCCGGCGCAAGAAATGCAGGTAATGTACAACTAATGTATCCCCAAAGCAATGGTAGATGGCTTTGTATCTCTCCTTAAATTACACCTTTCTCACATTGGCAATAGTTTCGATAAGGTAAAGCGCGCTGCTTGTGTCATCCCAGTAATGTGCACAGCCCACTGACACACTGTTGCTGCATGCGTCCATTTTCTTTAGGGAATAGGTAACAACTGACCGTCTTCCTGAAAAAGGAACATGAAATAGTTATACTAAGAAAAAAAAGTAAAGGATCAACTGCAAACATGAAGTACCTAATAATATATGGCTCCTAGCAAGGATTGTGTTTGGAACTTACTTGATAACCCTCTGAAAGTGTAGATGGAAGAATTGGGATCTTGTGAAAACTGATACTCTTTGTGCCCTAATTTATGTGACATACTCTCCTTTTTAATCTGTCTAAAAAATAGTGACACCTTTCTAAATATAGAAACAATTTAATTTTAAAAACTTCATTTTACCCTTAATGAGATGATTTATAGTTGTGCAAATGTTTATGACTTTCTTTAGACCATAATTTTCAAAAGTCTTTATTTCTTTATTAAACTCTTTCCCAGTCAAACAAGACCACATAAAATGGGGCAGAGGGAGTAAACAATTGATCTAAAGGCCCAGGTATTAATATTGACATCCTTTTAAGTTGTCCTTTTAGCCCAAGAATATGTAATTGCTGATAAAAATATTTTTAATTGGCTTATGGTGTCTATGTCACGCCCTGAAAATAGGGGTCACGTGACTAGTACCCCATGGCATAACCGATATTGGGCAGACCTATCAGCTTGTTCATTAACATGAAATTAGATGCATATGGAGATCCGGGCATCCGCGTACCATCAAACACATGGGAATACACAGTCCCGTACCAACAACAACAACATACCAGTGTAATCCCACAAGTGGGGTCTGGGGAGGGTAAGATTTACCACCTTACCCTTACCTTTGTGGGGTAGAGAGGCTGTTTCCAATAGACCTTGGGTAAAAAAAAGTGTAGTCAAAACAGGATAGAATGGAAAATAATGACAACAAAATATCAAGATAAACACAACATATGAAGCAACAACAAATGAAGAAGTTACAGCGGACAGGGGTAGCACATTTCAGCCTCATTATATGGGTTTGAGCCCTAGGCTATCAAACTATGTTTACATAGCTAAGGGTAAGCTCTTGACTCATCCATCCCATTTCCACTATTCCAGATAGTCCATTAACAACTTTGTGATCACTTACAGTCATTCATTACAATCAGCAACCTGTTAATTCAAATCTGTTTAATTTATCAACCACCATTAATACCCCTTGAGCTGAGCACCACTCCAACCTGCATTGAAATGACTAGTAGTTACCGTACATAGTCTTCCCATATCACATTGATACTAATTTATCAAGCCAAAGTGGAGAAATTACCTTAAAAGATCAAAATCTCAACTCTCGTCTTTTTTCAAAGAAAAAAAACTCTTAGTCTTTTCTAAAGAACTTGGTGGGTTTTAGCAATCTAAGCAAAAAGAATAGGCTCTTGATGAGTATTAACATTTATGAGTATTAAATAACCCAAATACTCATTAATGATCTTACCTTGTGGTATGACGATAGGATGTTGCGGTGGATGTCTGTGCATACTAGAGAGATAGGATTAGAAATGATGATATCCGGGATAAAGTGGGGTGGCATCGGTGGAGGACAAGATGCGGGAAGCACGACTGAGGTGGTTCGTACGTGTGAAGAGATGATGCCTGGATTCCCAGTGAGCTATGAACGGTTTCTGAAGAGGTAGAGGTAGACCAAAGAAGTACTGGGGAGAGGTGATTAGACAGGACATGGAGCAGTCCCAGCTTACCGAGGACATGACCGTAGATAGGAGGTTTTAGAGGACACATATTAGAGTAGAAGGTTTGTAGGTATTTGAGTATTGTCACACTTATTTTTCCATACTAATAGTCGTAGTATTACTTTGGTAGTTTTCCGCCTTTCGATTTCTGTTATTATTTGTTGTTTCTTGTCCTTTGATCTATGTTACTATTTGTTGTTTCTTGTCCTTTGACTATTACTTTGTTTTCCTGGTTTATTCGTTATTTTTTTCATCCGGCCTTGAATTGCCTACCGGTAACAGCTCCCTACCAAGGTAGGGGTAAGGTTTGCGTGCATTCTACCCTCCCCAGATCCCACTTTGTGGAATTTCATTGGATATGTTGTTGTTGTTACCTTGTGGTTGGATCAAGTCTAAAGGTTAAACTTCTCTCCAAAACGTGTGTCCTAGCTCATGAGTTGAATTTTGGGACAAAAACCCGTGAAACTCAGCTTTTATAGTGGCTGAGCTCTCAAGGCATTTACCCATGGCGTGAGTAAGCCTCGCCTTAGATTCACCTTCGAGTGCTTGCCTTGCCAGACAGGCCTCACGCCTTAGTTGTGTGATGGTTCCCCATGAGCTGCCTTGGCAGCAAACTTCCTTGGGTGACGCCGCAACGAGGCTAACGCCTAACCTGGTCGACAACTAGGCATCCTTCACGCATTAGTCTCACAGTAGAGCCAAACTGAGCTGACTATTTTCTTGAACACCCCCGCCAAAACTCTGCTTCGCGCCAAAGCGTGACTACCGTGTGACTTGCTGGCCTGCCAGGCGATCTTAGCGTGCTAGTCATATAATGAGGTTGAAATGTGCTACCCCCGCGCGCTGAAACTTCTTCATTTGTTGTTACTTCATTTGCTTTGTTTATCTTGTTATTATGTTGTTATTTTCCTTTCTATCTTGCTTTGTCTACACTTCTTTTCAGCTGAGGATCTATCGGAAACAATCTCTCTACCCCACAAAGGTAGGGGTAAGGTCTGCGTACTTCCTACCCTCCTCGAACCCCACTTGTGGGATTACACTGGTATGTTGTAGTTGTTGCATTATGCACGCCATGGTGTGATTCCCCTTAGCCTCCATGCACGGGCACGTTATAGTGCGACCAATCTGTAGCCTATATAACCTTTAAACTTCAAAAAATTTACCTTTTCGCGATGATTACAATCCCGACTCATCTCCAATTCATTTCTAACACACAAGTCAATATCCACATTAACATTCAAACAGTGGAATCAATTATCACCACATAACATCAACAAATTGGCATGTTTTTAAAAAGTATGAATCTAATTTAAAACACTTAGAAATTTATAGGGCATTACAGACTAATTCCACGGATTATTGTTGAACAATAAGCCAGTTGGAGATGTAAATACTGAATACAGAATGGATCTAAAAGTTACGTCAATACAAGCCAAAGGTATAGTCTTGTGTTTTTGCGGAAACTTATATCTGACTTCAATGAGGTGATCAGGTCCTTGATTTAAGGAAAAAGTTCTGGGATATATAGTGTAGAAATGCAACTGCTTGTTTCCTGTCAATTTCCAATGTTTGAAGTGCCAAAAAAAACTTTGATTAACCCTGTTGAATTTGATTGCTGATTTTGGTGCTAGCTATGAATCTCTTGGGAGTGGAACCATAGGCATATGGAGGATCTTTTCATTTCCTCGCTTTCTGTATTTGTTGGGTTTTTTTTTTGGGGGGGGGGGTGTTGATATATGAAGGAGGGTGCCTATCATATCTGCTGCTTTGGAAGATTAGAAAGAAAATGCTGAAGCAACTGATATATTGACGCACAAATAACTATAAAATGAATTGAAAGACTTGCATTGGGCGATTAATTGTTGTGCAGCAAATGAGGAACTATCAGTGAAACGATTCCAAACTCTAATGTTTTTCATGTCCGGAACTCTCCCAGTACTTGAGTTTAACAACTTGTGCTTTAAAAGCAAAATTTAAATGGTGAATCTCGCTGAGCTACATTTTGAATTCATACCAAATACTTTAAGCTTCTTGTGATTGATATTGGTATATTATTAATATGTGCAGGTTACCCGTTCCCTATTAGGAAATTCGCTTGATGTGGTTGCAGAGGTGCAAAAGGCTCAAACGCAATTTCGTAATTTGACTGATATTTCCTTCTCTACCCCAACTGGTAATGTTGTTGGATTCTTTCTTTCATTTCTTACCCACCTGTTGAATTCTGCTTATGATATCTGTTTGCAGTTCGGTCATTTATTACTGAATTTCAGTAGTTTAGAACTAATGTTTGGGGTTGTTTAATTGTTCCTTCTGCCCTATATTATCTGACATTATTTGATTAGATACACAACTTTAACCTGCTAATTTTTCTTTTGGATTATATTGATGCTGTTAACAAATATTAAAATAATCATGTAAAGCTAATTCGAGAGACAATTTGAATAGTTTTATTACTGCAAAAGCCTGAAATTTGCCAAAGTTACATAGAGTATATCATTAATGGAATGGTTTAACATGTTGGGATGTTTCAAAATAATGTCTCATGTAAAACAGAACAGTGGAAATATTTTGTTTCAGTTCTTACACAATATTTTAATTTTGTTGGAATAGGGGTAGTTAATTCAATTTTGTATGGATTCTTATTTTATTTGGTCGCGTTGTTTCTTATCTTGCAAGTTTGGTCACAAAAGGTACTGTTGTGGGAAGACTCATTCTGTCCTATTTAATTTGAGTTGAATTTTAGATTAACATTTGCTTTCATTGTTTTTCTGTGTCTCCTTCCTTGCAAGGGGCTATTGTTCTTTTCACCCACCTTAGAAGTTTTCTATCTCTTGTCTTGTTAGTCTCACATCAGGCTGTGCCACCTGTTTGTTACGCATCCTTTTTGTATTTAAATGTATGTGTTTCTGATGATTGTTGTCATTTTTCATGTTTTCAATTCGTTGTTCTCCTCTTTCACACTACATTTCATATAGTAGGTTTCAAGCATGGAAATGTACTAAGAAATTGAAAATTAGTGACTGGTAGCTATCGGCTTTGCTGTCCCCTGGAAATGAATACTGTTTGTTTGGTTTGAAAATAAGTTATGCTGAGATTAGTTATGCTGGGATTAGTTATGGTATTATTTCTTATTGACTGTTTGGTATGTTGTATTTAAATAAACATGCATTACATAATATCTAAGCAGAAGTTATCTGTTTACAACAATACCCTCCACCTTATTTAGCTTTTTATCTTTTCTTCTAGAGCTTTAGTTATTCATTCTAAAAAAAACAAAACCTCCACCTTATTTAGCTTTCTATGTTTTCTTTGTATAGCTTTAGTTAATTAATTCTTAAAAATAAAAACAAAAAGGCTTTGTATTCTCACTTAAATATTTTACGTTTTCTTTGCCTATCAAAGTATGCTATGCATCTGCAATGCTTATTGTACCGACAATGCTCAAAAGGGACAATGCTCAAAAGGATGTTGCCATCAAGAGAGTTGTGTCATCACAGAGAATAGGAAAATAGAAAGCTTTGATTCATTAAAGAATTTTAGGAAACACCTACGGGAGAAATGCTAGAGTGGAATAACAGATACTAAACATAGCAACAAAGAAGAAAAATCAATTTAATAGAAAGCTTGATTCAGGGGTACTTTTGTCAATTTCATTGTTTTATCCGGGGATATAATTAGTCCTGGGATTATTATTCCATCCTCTAGCAGGTATAAGTTATCCCAGCACTATTTTTAATCCTGGGATACCTTATCCCAGAATTAATAACCAAACAAGGGATAAGCTGGTACCAAATTTTTATCCAGGACTATTTGTGCTTATCCTTTATACCAAACGACCCCTTAATTCTCATCTTCGTCAGCATGGTTTCATCTTATGATTCTTTAGTGCTTTTATCACCAACAAAAAGGGAAATATGAATTAATTCATATTTTAGGATGGATAGTCAGAAATAAATTTCATGCCTAGATGACACATGGGTACTCCATGCCTTTACTTTTACTGCAATTTATCAGAAATTAAAGTCTTAAGCAATAAAAAGTCAATTTGCCTTATGGAGTAAGTTTTTAGTAGTCACTGCTATTGGCAGATAATTTAAACTATTTTGGTGGTACAAGCATGGTGCACCTTTGTAACGAACAGTTGACATCACGTTTGCAGTTGAAAAACTTGAGTTGCAGCTTCATTTTATGAATTTTAATACTGGCAAGAAGGTGAAACTGACATTAGACATGTCATGCTTGAATAGGTACAGTTCTTTTCTCTACAGCTTCGTTTCTTTTGCTTTCATCTTTCTTACAAGATGGTATATGAACTAGTTCATATTTGTCATGTTTTCTGCAGGATAAGTTATCTATACTGTGCATTATAAGTGCCCTTTTACTTCTCAAAACCAGAAGAAAATGAACCCAATGTTGAAATAATTTGATAAGTTGGTTGCTTCCATAGGTAATATAAGACGAGCAGAGTTAAATACTTTAAGCTGGTTTGGACACCAATCGATCTGATCTCGATTTTTCTTGTCTGGTTTCTCTTTCCCAGTTAGAGACAAGGAGAGCACGAGTTGTTTATGATAATTTTTTTGAAATAGGAGATTTGAGTATCATCTCAACATAATAAGCATCGTCACTCTCCTTTGGTAGCTTTTAAACTGCTTGTGCATTTGGGGCACAGGCTAAGCAAAAAGTGCACATACAATTAAATCAAGCAATTAAGGTGGTCTTGTGACCAAATGTGGCCGCCCAAACACATTGCTTTAGAACACATTTCTTATCTTGCCATGTCCAAAATTTTACTGGAGTTCTGAACATATCATTTTATAACCTCAGTGCTCCTTACTGGTAATTTAGTCAGAACTGTTTTCTCTAATGGAAGTAGTTTTTCAATCATCTTATAGGTTGTGTTGATTGGTAGTTTATTCTGCTTTTCATTAGTTCTTTATAAGATTATCAGCCTACTTCTTTTTGATATGTGACAACATCTTCATTGTGTGTCACAAGTTACTGACAATTGTGAGGATTTTGTGACAGAGGGGTCTATCCTTCAGAAGTTGTTCCATCCCAGTTTGCAGCTCTAGCTGTTCCTGCGGAATATTCAGATGATCCACTACTTGGTGAAATTAGAGATGCTGTCAAAAGCCTTAGAGCTGGATACATGAGGATTATACGGTTATGTGATTGTATTTCGCAGGTGGTTCAAGCCTCGGGTGGATAACTTCAGCAAAAAGGAAAAATTAAACAGCTTGGATGAATGGACTCTTGTTGGGGCTTCCACTGCATGGAGTGCGTACGAACTTCCCCTTGCGTGCTGCTATAGTTGTCAAATTGCACAGGTTCTACATTGTCACAGATCCTCTACTGTGGCAACAATCCCCTCATATGTCAAATGATGATGGGTGGTATATAGGGTGAGATTATAGCTGAATGTATAACTTGCTTCCTTCGATGCTGAAGTATTGTCGGGGCATTCTCCCAGGTCTTTTTTTCCTTATTTTTTCTCCGAACCCTTCTGATTTTCTTGTTTTTCTTTTTGTGGACGAGGGATATGTGGGAGGGGGGGGGGTCTGAAAGGGTGAAAACTCTGACGAGGAACTCTATAGTTTGCCTACTTTAGCTGTATGGGGTTCATACTTTCCAGCTATGGACGTTTTGCCTCTACGTCTTGATGCAAATGTATCTAAAAGTGTAGTAAATTTTTCGAAATGTAGATTTGGCTAGGGATGGTTAGGATTAACTATTCATGATTGCAGTTACTTTTCACAGGTTTGTTTGGTCATGTATTCTATTAGTTGTCCTTTACCCTTAGTTAGAATACCACCACCAAGTTGGTACTCTATATACGTTAAGTACTGGAGATCTGATCTGATGATGTGCGAGACCACGTACCATTTCTCACGGAACTTTATCTATAAATAGTACATGCGCTTCGTTACTTGGGGTTGATTATTTGTATCTTATCTTTCGATATTCAAAGGATATATCATAGTGACAATTATTTTGACCGTTAACTTATCGTAATCTTTGTACTTTATCTGGGTTAGGGATCGTCTACTTTGCAATCACATAGACAGAGTTGATGTCATCGGTAAAACGAAGAAATTAAATGTGTGTTTTAACGGATGCATGTAGTTTATCTGTTTTTGCGTAATGAACTTGAACAGAAGTGCAGTGATAGAGTTCTTTCATCTAAGTTTTGTTGTGGTTTTATGGGATTACTTGATGAGAAGTGTTCAAGGCTAACTCCTACTTTGGAATGTGCCATGAAAAAGGATATTTGAATATTCTCGATTTTTAAACAGGAAAATTCTTTATGTTCAAGAGAGGAGAGTGACAAACAGTGAGTCGTAATCCATGATTAACTATAACTTGATTAGCCAAGCTTACAAGATGAATTCGGATATCTGAATTTTTTTGTCATTCAGTGTACGTCCAATCAAGTTATATAGTGCTTTAAAATAAACAACGTGACTAGTCAAATGAAAAAGAGTTCTTTTTTAACAACGCGGGCGTGTTTTTTGGTAAAACATAATTAAGTAGTCTTTTTTATATAAACTGAAATCACATTACTGTCAGTGTCTGTTGTTGTGGTCGGATATAAATAATGTTATGTAATTCATGTTTCTGTCGGGATGGTTGTAGAAGTTACTTTAAGAAAATAAAAACAGAGTATAAATGAAACTTTTCAATTATCAAAGTAAAAATAAAAAAGAAAACCCCAGAAAAATCTGTTTCAAAGTGGGACTTCTGGTTTCGTAATTACGAAGCAAACTCTTACAACTCTCAAAGGTCCTCAACCAACATAAAAAATTGACTTATTATAGATAATAATTTCGTCTCAACAAACCATTAATGTGAAGGTCCCAATTTCTCCACTTTTTTTTGTACAACTTTTTAATTATTGTTACAATTTTGTCAAAGCGCAAGTATCATTGAAATCCCCTCTTTTTTCTCTAAAAAGGAAAGGTCAAATAGAGTAGTCAATTTGAATGTAGATCACATTTCAACTTCCCCACCATAAAGAGAAGGAAAAAAAACAAAAAGAAAGAAATAACGACTTTGGTCAGGGAAGGCCTTTGGGTAAAGCTGCTAAAGCTCGGGTAAAGACCTCTAATTTTTAGAGGCCTCATTTTATACCAAAATAGTTAAGTTTATAAGTTCTTATTAAGAAAAAAAAAGGTATTACATCTTTTGACCGAAAAGGAAGATATCTTTGGGACTTTATTTTGACTAAAAAGTAGATCTTGAAAAAGACATTTCAATATGAAAATTTGAGTGGTTGAGTAGATCTTATTGAGATCACTTGAAGATGAAAATTTGAAAAAATGTCTTAATCTTAAATATTTTGTACTTAGGGACATGGCTGAGTGGTTGGGAGGTGGGACTCCCATATGGGAGACCCAAGATCGAAACCAGCCTCCGTCTGCTGCTCTCAGCCATTATCTCGTCACATGAGCTTGTCTAGTGCAGCTTACATCTTCTGTGTGGTTTGCAAGTGATTGCACAGTGAACAGGTTACCACAGAGTGCTCACCCGAAGGGCAGAGGATGTGGCAGAAGCTGTGGTTCCCCTGAGGGTTCCAAAATTTTCTTTTGAATATTCTTTAAAATATAACAATTAATCTGATATTGATGATTTGGGCTTATTTTTTAAATGAAAAGTATTAAGATAGATAGTACAAGTAAATGATAAAACTTTAATCGAATCATATAAAAGACTTGATTCTTTTTCAAATTAAATGCCTATATTACTTATAGAATAATGTTAACAGTTTCCACAATAGAAAGAAGCTTTTCAAAACTAAAATTGATAAAATCTTACTTAAGATCAATAATGTCTCAAAAAAATATTGAATGAATTAGATATATTATCAATTAAAAAGAATTTATTAGAAGAAATCTATTATAAGACGATTATTCATAACTTTGCATTTCAAAAAGTAAAAAAATAAATTTTATATAAAAATATATATTATGACTTTTTTTGAAAAAAATATATTAATATCTCTCATCGAAATTTCACCTTATGCCATCAATAATATTGAGCCGCCCCTCATTCTCGTAAACAACCAAAGAAAGAAAGGGAGCAAGCCCAAACAAAATCTAGTGTATTTGATGGAGGTGTTATTGTCAAACGCACATAAAATAATCACTTCTACGGACGTTATGGCGGTGCTAAATATAATTTTATACCTCGAACAAAATAAAAACAAAGTATATTTGATGCTTTAAAATATTTTGTTGTCCACGTCCAATGACCTTCTATTGAAGCCTCGCTGGTTAGATTTATATCTTACTATGATATCGAGTTCCTGAGTATAGAGTGGCCTTTATTAAAAATTGCTTTATTTCCAATGTGAAGTTCTTCGGTGTGAATTTAAATTTTTCGGGCCCCAATATGTATACCTGAGTCGGAAACAAACAAAGAGTAAACAATACAGAATGTTTACTTTTCTTTAAAACAGTAGGAAAGGGACAAAATATATTAGAAATTGGCATCTCAACACGACAGTGTTAAGTTGAGGAAATATGACACTAAGTTCATACATTTCAAATTTGTGAATCTATACAAGAGATCATAGATTAGCTACGCTTCTATATGAGAGCATTCCAATAAAAAGTAAAATACAAATAAGAGTTCTGGCCCGAGACGGGAGTGGGGACGGCCCTACGCGCAGGCAACAATAGCACTGGCTCTACAAAGTCAGAATCGAATCTTTCTGTTGGCTTTCTCAATTCATTCGTGAATAATAATTCAAGGGCGTGAAGCAAGTACTTCTAGCAACTAGAGTTGAGGCTGCTTGACGCTCTTCTCCTTTCGAGTGAATTGAATTACTTCGGCTCGGATGTGTTAAATATAACGGTATATACCCGTGATACCGTGATATACACTTTCCATACAAAGTGTATATCACGGGTTATTGGACGAATTTAGGACAATATTTACTGTGAATAATTGTATTGTACACTTACCTTAATTATAGGAGTCTTGTACTACTAGAATAGGGTTTTGGGTTTAGAATAGGAATTGGTTTTCTATTATGGTAAATTGTAAATTATATATATACTCTTTCATTAATGAAAATAATCAAGGGATTATTTCTTTCATGGTATCAGAAGTCTAGGTTAAATTTTCCTCTCCCAAAATCCTAAACTTTTCGTGCACCATATCCGATTTCCGAAACCCAACCTCGGGTTCCGTGCCCACTTTCTTCCTCAAATTTTCTTCCCCAATCTCTTCATCATGTTGTTCATTGCTATCATTGCTAAGAACACGTTTCACCCTGCCCTTACAGTTTCTAACATCAAGAATCATATCCCTCTTATTCTTGAAATAGAAAATGTCCAATATGCGACGTGGGCCGAACTCTTCAAAATTCACGCACGTTCACATCAAGTCATCCATCACAAAATCCCCGCGGCTCCTGAGGATACGGAGATCCCTAAACGCGAGGATGATCCTAAATTGTGGACGACTCTTGATGCCACCGTCCTTCAGTGGATTTACTCCACTATCTCTATCAACTTGTTGCAGATGACTATTGAGCCTGACGCTATGGCAATGGATGCTTGGGATAGACTGCGTGACATATTCAAAGATAATCAAAATTCCAGAGCTGTTACTCATGAGAAGAAATTTCCCCACGTCAACATGGAAAATTTCCCGAACGTTTCAGCATATTGCAAAAGGTTGAAAGAATTGACGGACCAACTCCGCAACGTTGGTGCGCCTGTTAGCGACGATTGTCTTGTTCTCCAGATGGTTGCTGGCCTCTCAGAGGGCTATAGTGGCGTTGGAACTCTCATTCGTCAAAGTACTCCTCTCCCGAAGTTCTATCAAGCACGCTCCATGCTTACTTTGGAAGAAGTCGGCTTGGCTAAAAAGGTGGCTACGAGTGCTAGTCATGTGATCATGATGACGTCCTCCACAAATTCTCCGGGGTTTGTTGATAATTCTGGCCAAAACCGGGCTCACGGTAATGGCAAGAATACTCGGAAAAATAATGGCAAAAACCGCGGGGGAAAACACGGCGGTTTCGGTGACAACATACCAGCAGTGGGCCACGTCTAGTCAGCAGTGGGCCACAGCCCCACTGGTCCCAGCCATGGGCCCCATGGTAGTGGGACTGGGGTAGTGGGCCATGGCCCAACAACTCTTATTTTCCAGGTCCTTCATCCAGTGGGCAGTGGGCTGGACAGCGCGCAGTTCAGGCCCAACTTTCAGGCCTCTCATTCCAGATTCAACACTGGGTCGGGGCATCAGGGCGGACTGCTTGGGCCTCGGCCCACACATACATTCTCAGCAATGGGCCCCACACCCACTTAAACTGACATTGAAGCCGCACTTGGATTAACTCAACCAGACCCGAATTGGTACATGGACACCGGCTCCACTACCCACATGACATCCGATCAAGGTACTCTCTCGTCTTATTTCAATTTGAGCAACCATCGTGGTATAATTATTGATAATGGTAATTCTATTTCGATTCATGGTTGTGGTCATAAAACTCTGTCTCTCCCCCATCCATCCCTTATCTTGAAAAATACCCTTCATGCCCCAAATTGATTAAATATTTGGTGTCTGTCCGTAAATTCACCACTGATAATTTCGTGTCTGTTGAATTTGATCCGTTTGGGTTTTCTGTGAAGGATTTCAATACGAGGATTCCTCTCATGAAGTGTGATAGTAGGGGAAATCTTTTTCATATCACGCCAAGTTCCGGTCTCTTAAGTCAAGCCTTGCCATCCACTTTTACAGCCCTTGCTCCTTCCTTGTGGCATACTCGTCTAGGTCATCCGGGGTCGTCAATTTTGTCTTCCTTAGATAAAAATAATTTTATTTCTTGTAAGGATACGCGTAGTACTCCGAATTGTCAATCTTGTTCTTTAGGAAAAATCGTTAAGTTGCCATCTGTAGACTCTAATTCTCATACTTTAATTCCATTCGATATTATTCATAGCGATTTATGGACATCTCTTGTTCTCAGTTCTTTGGGTCATCGGTATTATATTCTATTTTTGGATGATTATTCTAATTTTTATGGACTTTTCAAATAGCGAAAAAATCTCAAGTGTTCACCGATGTTGGGCCCCAAATTATATTGTCCACGTTCCGGTTAACGAGGTCTGGGCGTGCGTGGGAATGTTAAAAGTCACATATCGGAAATGAAATGGGAACATGGACTTATTATATGAACTTGGACAATACTCACCCTACAAGTTAGCTTTTGGGGTTGAGAGATCTATTCTTTACACAGATAATTTAAATTACCGAACGATAAAAAAACAGTCAAATTTTCAGACTACAGTAGTCAAGAAAGTAATAAAATAATTATTTATTTTTATAAGTAGTTTTCTACTACGGTAGTCGAAATATTAAAAGAGTTAATTAATTATTTAATTAATTTTCCGATTACGGTAGTAGAAAATTTTGGTATTTTATTTTTTGAAAAAAATATGCTGCTTTATTAGCTACACCACCTGCCAAAACAACCATAACCTAAAAATCAAAACCAACCAATCAAACCTCATAGAATTCAAATAACTAAAGCACTAAACAATCAAATACTACAAATGTCATAATTTGAAAACAATACATTTTGAAGGAAGAAAGTAGTTAAGAGTTCATCAAAAGAACTTAGGGAAGATATACCTGGAGGATAATAAGGTAATCAAGTGTCATAATTTTAAATTTAGTATCATAAGTTCGAAATCGATATATCTCTTTTTTTAGCTGGGTTGCTTCCTTATCTCCTTTATTAACTGCTCCGATATTTATCTATCTATTATGAAAGTACGAAATTGAACATGAAATGTTGTTTGATTTTTGTACTTTTAAATAGTTTTATATTTAAAAAATTATATTTAATTATTTTCCTAATATTATGATTTTGTATTAAGAGTTCCACATCGGAAATGAAATGGGAACATGGACTCCGTATATGGACTTGGACAATCCTCACCCTACAAGCTAGCTTCTGGGGTTGAGTTAGGCCTAAGATCCATTCTTTACATGGTATCAAGAGATAAAACCTTAACCCTAAAAAAATCCCTACCTACCGTCGCCGGAACCCCCCCACCCCACCCTTCTAGGCTGAATTTTTTTTTCTTTCACGGGTTTCTGTGTTTTTCGTCGAGCCACCATGTCTCCTCCCACATCTCCTAATGCTTTTGTATCCTCCACAACCGTTGCGGATACCCCCCCCCCCCCCTCTACATTCCCTTTCCATCTTGCTTTCACCGTCTCAAATATCAAGAATTTCATCCCATTAATTCTTGATCAGGAAGACGGTCAATACTCTTCGTGGGTTCAACTCTTCAATATCCACGTTTGTGCGTACAACATACTTGATCATATCGACGACTCCATCCCTCGCCCCCTAGAAATTGCAGACTCGACGTGGCGTCGTCTTGACACTATTGTCAAACAGTGGATCTATGACACCATATCTAAAGACCTCCTCCACACGATCATGAAAACAAGTGTCACGACTCGTGAATTATGGATTTGATTAGAAGAGATTTTTCAGGACAACAAAAATACTCGAGTAGTGTATTTGGAGGAATAATTCAATAATACACGTCTCAGAATTTTTTCCAACATGTCCGAATATTGCAGACAATTGAAATTAGTTGCAGACCAATTATCCAACGTGGGAACGCCCGTTTCCGACACTAAGATGGTCCTACAACTTGTTGCGGGTTTACCGAAAGGTGAATTTGATACTCTCGTAACCATGATTAAACAAGCCGACCCACTATCGAGTTTCAACAAGGCACACTTCCAATTACTTTTGGAGGAAACCAGACGTTCCAAACAGGACGAACACAACCAAAAGGCGTTAGTAGTTGAAAATACGCCGCAACATTTACTATATAGGTGTGCAATGTTGAATCCTTCTATAATAAGGATCTCAATTCTATAATAATTATACAACACAAAATATGGTAAATACTGCCTATGTACACATGCTAATACACCCCCTCAGTCTGAGCGGGGGGAACCGGACGCTAAGATTGGATCTGAAGTCAAGGAAGAGCTTTCTAGGGAGGCCTTTTGTGAATATATCCGCATACTGGTATCAAAGTCAGGCTCATTCCAATTATATGTTCACCGATGTTGGGTCCCCAAATGATGTCATCCACGCTCCAGTTAACGGGATCTGGGCGTGCGGGGGAGTGTTAAGAGTCCCACATCGAAAATGGAATGAAAACATGGACTCCTTATATGGACTTGGACAATCATCACCCTACAAACTAGCTTTTGAGGTTGAGTTAGGCCTAAAATTCATTCCTTACTTTGAAATCAACTAAAAATTTGTCTACTAAACTTTTCTTATTTGAACTATGTAGGAGATTCTAATATTTAAAAACTTAAAATCAATTAATATTTATCTGATATACTAATAATAGAATTAATACTAATACCACGAGTAAATAACACTAGATAATTGACTGAACGGATTTATATAGACTTCTAATTCCAAATTCAGTTCCAATTTCATGCGTTAATTCTCTTGGAATAAATAATTTATTCTTCTTTTACCAAAAAAATGTAATAAACTATTCTTTACATAATAATAGAAGAATAAATAATTTGAGTTAAATTATAGTTCTGGTCGCATTTTAAGCATGTCAAGTTGATCGGTTGATAAACAACAAGAATGAAGTTAATGGAGATATTAAATTTTCAATTGGAAGGTCAATAAAAGGAACACATGACATACGGTAATTCGTGCTTCTACGATTACACTTATCATCTCTTTTATTGACTTAATTTCAGTTATGATTTTTATTTTTGCATGCTCTGATCTCTTATGCATATATATATATATATTCTGGCTATTAAATCTTTATAGAAATTTCTAATATTTAGAAATTAAAAATCCAGTAGAATGTTTTTCATGTAAATACTTTCTTGTGTACCATCTTCAAATATTTTGCCTTTTTTTTTCATCTTGCTATAAACCTCCGACTCAATTAATTGAAAAGGTGGCATGTCGTTTAAGCGAAATTCAATATGGCATTTGAGGACTTTTGCGAGGCACTATTTCTTATGATGTCGAGTTAGTTAAAGATCATTAACTTTCATCATTTCAGAGATTTGAACTCTTTTTCTTTATTTTTATTTTATCATTCAAGTATAATTTATTCAATAATACTTAATTATTTTTAGAAAATACTCATTAATAGGGGCAGTACATCACTCGCTACTAGATATAAATGGGAAAAAACCACAGAAGAAGGGGAAGTATCTAGGGTTGGAAATTAGCTTCAAAGTTTTATTTGTTCAAGAAAATTTTTCACTATTTGTTTTTTATTGGTATTTACGAAACACTTTTGGATTTTCAAAACTGACTTTTGGGTTATCAAAACTGACTTTTGGGTTTTTCAAAACTGATTGGTTCGAATTTTCAGGATTGAATTAAGGTGTTCACACCTTGTTTTCATATATAAAATGAGGTTTTAGCTAACTGATTGAAGGGAGAAAAAAGAAAAAGAATTTGTTTTGTTTGAGTAAAAGGATTTCGGTTACTCCATCCGATCTTTGTAAGTGCACACTTCGATCGGCATTGTGTTAATTCTGGAGGACGGCCGCCGGAGATAGCTTGTACCGAAGCTATGCGAAATCGTCTTTTAGGACAGTGGTCTGTCCACGGCACAACAATCCTATAATATCTTCCCTTTGTTCTGTGATTGATTATACATTAATAATCCAATATTCTAAAAGACGATTTGATAATTCAATCATGGAAAATGATTGTTACGGCAAGAAAAAGAAGGAGGCCAACATAGTGGAAGTAGATAACATTATTGTTGTGGTTTCCAAGGCAAATTTGGTCGGGAACGCTGCTGAATGAATCGTGGACACAGGTGCTACTAGACACATCTGCTCCAACCGCAGTTTCTTTCAAACTTTTGAGAAAGTTGAAGGAGAGAACGTGTTCATGAGCAATTCGGCCTCTGCTAACATGCTAGGAAAAGGGAAGATTTTTTTAAAACTTACTTCTGAAAAATTTCTTACTCTTACTAATGTTTTGCATAGGGCTGAAATGCGTAGGAACCTTATTTCTGGTTGTTTGCTTATGAAGGCTGGATTGAAATTGACCTTTGACTCTAATCGACTTGTGTTAACTAGAAATGGGGAATTTGTGGGAAAGGGTTTCTATAATGGGGGGTTATTTGTTCTTGATGTTGTTTCCGAAAACATGAATAAATCCGCTAGTACCTCTTCTGCTTACATCGCTGAGTCTCTTGACCTATGGCATGCTAGACTTGGACATGTGAATGTTGCATCGATTAAACGGCTTAAAAACCTAAACTTAATTCCTAATTTGTCCAATTCTGAATTTACTAAATGTGAAGTGTGTGTTGAGGTCAAGTATGCCAAGAAACCTTTCTCGTCTATTGAAAGACAATATGACTTGCTTGAATTGGTACATAGTGATTTAGGAGATTTCAGAAACCATGCAAGTAGAGGCGGAAAGAGATATTACATAACCTTTGTTGATGATTGTTTCTGTTACACTGTGGTGTATCTCCTTAGGTCTAAAGATGAAGCTGAAGACATGTTTAGAATTTACAAAGCTGAGGTAGAAAACCAACTTAATCGAAAGATTAAAAGACTTAGAAGTGATCGAGGTGGTGAGTATGATCCTACTACCCTTAAGAAACTATGTGAGGAAAATGGAATAATACATTAATTGACTGCACCTTACACCCATGAGCAAAACGGAATAACTGAAAGGAAAAACCGAGCTCTGAAAAATATGACGGATGCTATGTTGATTAGTTCGGGACTTCCTGATAACATGTGGGGGGAGGCTATACTATCAGCGTGTTTTGTGTTAAACATAGTACCTCATAAGAAGCTTGATAAGACTCCGTATGAAATTTGGAAAGGACGTGCGCCTAATCTAAAATTTTTGAAAGTGTGGGCGTGTCTTGCTAAAGTTGGTGTACCTAGTTTTAAACGTGATAAGATTGGATCAAAAACTATTGATTCCATTTTTATTGGTTATGCATATCATAGTGCTGCATATCGTTTTCTTACTAAGAATACGAATGAATTCATATGCATGTGGAAATATTATTGAATCTAGAGAAGTTGATTTCTTTGAGCATATATTTCCTATGAAAAATGATTGTCATGTGAATATTAATTCAAATGTGAATGATATTACATTACCTGCTAGTGATACTCTTACTCTCTCAGTTGATTCATGCGTCGAACCTATAAGGACTAAAAGGGCAAGAAAAGAAATTGATTTTGGTCCAGATTTTATAACTGCTTTCTTAACTGAGGAATATGTGTTGGATGAAAAATTTATAACTGTATTTATTTTGGAAGAAGATCGTAGAACTTTTGACGATGCTATGAAATCTACTGATGCTATTTTTTTTGAAAAGAGGCCATTGATGGTGAACTACAATCAATACTAAGTAATCACACTTAGGAATTAACAGATCTTCCTAGAGGGTGTAGACCTTTGAAAAGCAAGTGGATATTTAAAAAGAAGTTGAAACCTGATGGTTCTATTGATAAGTTTAAGGTTAGAATGGTAGTGATAGGTAACACCCAAAGGAAGGGAATTGATTTATTTGATACGTATTCTCCTGTTACTAAAATATCTACTATTAGAACATTGATTGCACTTGCTTCTATACGTGGATTAATTGTGCATTAAATGAATGTGAAAATTGCTTTCTTGAATGGGGATCTAGATGACGAAATATATATGGAACAACCAGAAGGATTTTGCATTCCTGGTCAAGAGCACAAGGTTTGCAAATTAGTTAAGTAATTGTATGGACTTAAATAAACTACAAAACAGTGGAATGAAAATTTTGATAAAACTGCGAAGGAATTTGGATTTGCTGTTAATGAAAGTGACTCTTGTGTATATTCAAAATATGATGGTGATGGATATATCATTATTTGTTTGTATGTTGATATTTGACACTGATATGCAGGTTGTGAACCAAACAAAAAGTTTTCTAAATTCAAAATTTTATATGAAAGATATGGGTGAGGCTGATGTTCTTTTGGGAGTTAAAATTAAAAGAACTCCATCTGACATGTCTCTAAATCAGTCTCACTATATAGAGAAAATACTTAGAAAATTTGATTCGTTTGATGTTGTACATGTGAGAACACCATATGATGCTATTGTGCATTTTATGAAAAATAAAGGTGTTCATGTGTGTCAATCTGAGTATGCAATAATCATGGGTAGTTTGATGTTTCTCATGAATTACTCAAGTCATGACATTGCATATGATGTGAGTAGACTGAGTAGATACACTCATAGTCCTAATAATGAGCATTGGAATGCATTGAAAAGATTGCTTAAATATATGAAAGGCACTATGGATTGAGGATTACGTTTTGGTAAGTTCTCTGATGTGTTGGAAGGATATAGTGATGCCAATTGGGTGCTATATCCTGGAAGGCACTAGTGGATATGTTTTTACACTAAGTGGAGGTGTTATATCCTGGAAATCTTGTAAGTAATCTTGCACTGCTATGTCTACTATGGAATCTGAATTTATTTCCCCTGAATTGGCAGGATATGAGGAAGAATGGTTGAGAAACCTACTATCAGATATCCCATTATGAGGGAAGCCAACTCCATCGATTGCGATATGTTGTGATTCTCAAGCTGCCATTGGAGTTGCAAAGAATAGTGCATACAATGGAAAGAAGAGACATATTCGGTTGAGACACAAGGTTGTCAAAAAGCTGCTGGCTAGTAGAGTGATTTCACTGGACTATGTAAAGTCTTAAAAGAATCTTGCGGATCCGTTAACAAAAGGCCTTTGTAAAAAGATGGTTTTGGAATCATCTAAGGGGATGGGATTGAGACCCATTGAGTGAATTGTGCTCATGGATATCTACTTTGCTTTGTAAAGTTCAAAGAGTAACATGGGTAATAATTCAGGAGCACTACTGTGTTTCCATCCCTGTAATTGTGTATGTAGTGCTTGCTACCAATGTGTGAAGGATGGACAATTTGACTCTTAATGGACCCATAGCCACATGTGTAGTGGTGTGAAGTAGCACACACTTGATGGGATCCACCTACTTAGGTGTGGAAGTTTGGCCGCTTTCTATGGGAGAGACGGGGTCATCTCCCTAGAGCACCTATGAGCATCCGAGCATGAGACATATGGCCAGCATAAGGCGCCAACTATTATTCACGGAGTAATCAAATTTGTTGAGTGAAATGTGTGTCCCATACAGCGGGCTCACAAACTTCCCATTGAGTTCAAGATGCAAATCACTCGATGGGGTGTGAGTCTTAGTTTGGTGACACTATGTGTTAACTCAAGTCGCAAGACATTAGCACTTATGCACGGAACTCTAATTTTTTCTCTAACTTCTAAAATGGTTTTTAAAACTTTGAATCTTGTGGGGATTGTTGGAAACTAGCTTCAAAGTTTTAAAAGTTTGTGGGGAAACAAAGTTTTATTTATTCAAGAAAGTTTTCCACCATTTGTTTCTTTTTGGTATTTACGAGACACTTTTGGGTTATCAAAACTGACTTCTGAATTTTTCAAAACTGATTGGTTTGAATTTTCAGGATTGAATTAATGTGTTCATACCTTGTTTTCATCTATAAAATGAGGCTTTAGCTAACTGATTGAAGGGAGAAAAAAGAAAAAGAATTTGTTTTGTTTTAGTAAAAGGATTTCGGTTACTCCATCCAATCTTTGTGAGTGCACACTTCAATCGGCATTGTGTTAATCTTGGAGAACGGGCGAAATCGTCTTTTAGGACAATGGTCTGTCCACGGCACAACAATCTTATAAGATCTTCCCTTTGTTCTGTGATTGATTATACATTAATATTCCACATCTAGTTCCAATTAGGGCTAAGTAAACAAAGTGCTTTAGGTTACACATGTTGGATCTAACGATTTCCACTGTAATTGCCGTGTACTTAACTAATTCTCCTATATCTTAGTATTATTCATGCATCTCAAACCTCTCTCTCGTAATAAACCGGACTTTTACCTACGTTTCTATTCCTCATAAAACGTTCTAAGTTACTATAAAAAGCTCCTACGTACTAACTTGTTTGCTCAATAAATTGCAATATATTGTTCTTTCTTTCTTTGTTTTTCCCCCAATACAAGTTAGTACCAACAGGCAACATGTGTTGGGGGGAAATAATATTTGACCTATACATATACTAATATAATTTGACCTATATATATACCAAATCATTACCCGTGCAAATTCAGGTTCACTAAGGGTATTTATGATTTAGGATACATTCATATAAATATTATTTAACCTATATATATACTAATATAAAATTTTCAATAGAAGGTGTTGATTAATTGGTTAGTGACAGACTTATGTATGGTGACGATTGTTCAATTGATCAATTTCCTTCGCTAGAAAACTGTATTGATATACAAGTAATTTTGTGTGAGTATATATATATAACTTGTTGAATCCTATTTATGTATATAAAAACCCCTTATAACATAGTATTTTTAAAATTCACTTACTAAATTTTTTGGCTCTACCACTATAACTGATCACCTTTAGTCGATCAAAGTTCCACTCTGATCCTTACAAAGTAATACTAAAAAACAATGTAAAAATTTGCTTCATAATACAACAGATGCAAGGACATCTAGGAGGCGCTTAGAAAAAAAGAGAAAGATTTGAGTTGATACTAATTGTTTTTCAAGTTAAAATACTAACTTTTTTTTGTGGAAGTGCACATATATACGATTTTGACGTCGTCATATAACTTGTGTTCGCTAAAAAAAATTTGTACGTGTTTCCACGTCGGAAAAACTTCATACATATAGTGTCTGAAGTTAATCTTAACAAATCTAACTTGAGACATTTCATATAGCTGAAGTTCGAGTAGATTGAATGCCAATTATTTTTCCCAGAACTTCGACCATTTGCTTAAACGTTAGTCATATGGCTAAAATTCAGCTATTTTTACATGAACTTCCACATGTCTGAAGGGGATATATATGAAACTTTTTTAAAAAATGCAGGTACAAATTAGAAAACGATGTCAGAACAGGCAGTTTCTGAAATTTTTGAACAAAAATCATCTAGAGGTCCGATCGTAGAAACACATATGAACTTTAAAAATGAATTACGTAGATTTGAAGAGGTTTGTAAACATATTGAGTTATTCTTCTCATAACTTTTATAACTTTAAAAACGAGTTACATTTGAAACGATTTATGAAAATACTGAATTATTCCTTTCATAATTTGGAATTTTAAATTACACGCGGGCTTAAATTCTTTTGTAATATTAGTGAACTATTAAATAAAAAATGATGTTAGACCTAAATACTTGTTTCCTTTGAAGCCACATTGGTTTTTACTTTCTTAACATTATATAGCTCGAAAAGAATCTAAAGACCTTTGTAAGATTTTTGAACTATAAATACTCATGGAAATTATGATGAGTAGAGTGCCGAATACTACCATCACAATGCAACTAAAGCAACGATAATAATAGGAAACTACACTTTTAGAAGTTTTTAGACATCACATTTACTTTCTTAATCTTAAGATTACTAATAAAATAATTACATTCTTGATAGATGGACGGCTTATTTACATGAAACTGAATAATTTTCTCTGGAAAATAGTTTTTTTTCTTGAAAACCTAGAGTTAAGCTATAACAAAAAAAAGAATTATTATCAAGAAAAATAAATAAAAATCTTTACGGATTATTTGCAACATGATTTCTCACATCAACCCCTCCTTGAAAAAAGTTGGAAACATTCATTAAAGAAAAACTAAAAACCCATAGCTTTGAACTCCAACAGATATTAATTCTTTTATTTGATCTTATTTTTTAAAAAAAGAAAAAAATTCAACCAGAAATTGAAGATTATGAGACTCGTCGGTTATCTAAACGATTAAATAATATATACATACTAACAATTATGACTTAAAATTATAAAAAATAATTTTAATATAATAGGCATGAGTTCGATTCTTACCGTCTTCACTTCAGTTTACATTTTTCTATCCCTTATCAATTAATTTCTTCTAAAAAAAGACACACCAATAAAAGAATATGGAACGAGAACATGGACTCCTTATATGGACTTGGACCATCCTCACCCTACAAGCTAGCTTTTGGGGTTGAGTTAGACCCAAGATCCATTCTTTATATGGTATCAGAGCATGTCAAAGGTCCTGTGATCGAACCTCACCGTCACCCATTATCAAAAAGAATTTCCACGTGCTTGGACCATGAAAAAAAATCAAGCCAACACGTGAGGGGGCGTGTTGAGAATATGATCAAATATTAAAAGTGTGTTCTATCTAACATCTTAAGCTTTTAGATCAGATGGTTACACACTTCAATAAAACACAAGTATACTAAGGAGAAAAATAAGAGATCTCAGGTTTAATTTTGGGAATGGAACGGTTGGAATTGAAACCTGAGATAAACCTGGGAATGGAAATGTTGGAACTGTTGGAATCGAAACCTGGGAATGGAACTGCTGTCTTCAAATTGGGCCCTGGAACTGTTGGAATCGAAATAACAGGGTAGTCATGCGAAAGCTAATAATTGCAAATCATAAATAATGATAAACCAACACAAAATCTATACTAAAAGAATCCTAATATTTAATATGATTTGATCAAGTGACCTACATATTGGTAAACTAATATAAAAATTATAAAATCAATTGAGAGAAAAATCTCTCCCTAAACGAAACTCTTAAAACGACTACATTATGGATGTTATTATGTTGTTTATGAGAAGAAAGTATCTCCTATTTATAAAAGTCCAAAACTTCTCCTCCAAGAAAATTATATATATAATAGAGTCATTTTCCATAAAGAAAACATTTTTCACCAAGAAAACTTTTTTGAAGTAAAAAGCCCAGGTGACTCACAACCTCCCTCTCGCCCAAATAAATGAAATGGGATGAATCAAATCAATAAGATTTTTGATTTATTCAGGGCGCAGCGAGGCCAAATTCATTTAAGGAAAGGGGGCTTACTTTTCATGAGGCTGATTCATCCTATTCAAATTTAGCTATGCTAATGGAAGAGGAAAAGTTTTCAGATGAGATGGACCCCACGAGCGAGAACCCCCAATTGCTTAGGAGTCGTACTCTGTCCCACTTGATGGATGAAATCTTCTCTCCTTTTAGAATTCTTTCTCTCACACACCTTTTTTGCCTCTTTCATCGATAAGCAAAGAATAATATTCCAAGCGGATAGAGACCTAAATTTCCATTAGATTAATTTTTAAGTTTTCTTAGATTTTATTATAAGAAATTCAGAACAAATGCTAATAATAAATACAATACAAATACCGAGTGAGAAATCGAAAAAAAAGGGGGATGGAAAAGAAAGGGCCTAATATTTCCTTTCAAGAAAGGGACAGGGTCCCACATCGCAGCTCCCCCTGGGTCCCATCTCTACTGCACTTTTTGACAACTCACTATATTTAATTATTATAAGCAACTCCACAATTCTCACACGGAAAAAAATACAAACAAAAAAAACACTTCCAAGACAAGCACTCTAAAGTAGGGCTGTACAACGGGGTGAGTCCCGGTGGGATGGGACCCGGCGGGACGGGGAGGGTCGGACGCGGGCTCCGGTGGACCAAGCGGGACGGGACAAGGTTCCGTCCCATCCCACATCCCGCCGGAAGAGGGGTCGGGATTTGGAGGGACGGGTCGGGGTCGAAATTTTTTTTTGCCACTTAATTTTAAAAAATAATATATATATATATAAACACTTTAATAATTGAACAAGATAGTGTAATAAAAACATTTCAAGGCTGTTTTTGTGCATCTTCTATTATTTAATAGAAATATAATTTTTTTGTAATACAATTTCAAAATTGAAACTTTGTGGTGTTGTTCAAAAGTTGCAAATCACATAGTCAAATTGTAATTAAAAAAATGACATAGTTAATCATACTTAGATGTAGCATTAGATAATATAATTGTCATAATTTTATCAATTATTCCATAATAATCACAAATTTCATTAATATTTAGTGCAATAAAACTTTCAGTGTGCCTATCATCAATATATCTATATGCTAAAATACGTTTTTGCATAGACCAATTTTGATCTATCCAATGACATATTACTGTTGAATAATCATTACCGTTAGTACTACGGCCTATGTCAGAAGTGATAGTCACTTTGTCATTGAAATGATACAATGCATAACGTAAATATTGTTGATATTCACTTGCAGATTTAAAAACATCCCTTATAACAGTTGATCTAGGAAAACCATTAAAAGCAGGATTATATGTTTCTCGAATGTAATGAATAAAACCAGGAGAGGAAGGAATATGGTTAAAGTGTAAATATATTAACTTAAGAGTTAAAAATAAATATTAAGGGGGTAGGAGGTTTATGGGCGGGGGGGGGGGGGGGGGCAAAAAATGACCGTTATAGCCGTTGCACAATGACCAAAATTGAAATTTGGCAGTTGTTGCAATGGTTATTTTTGCAAAGATGGAGGGGAGCTGGCGGGGCGGGACGGTGTTGGGATGGGGCGATTCGGGGTCGGGATATGGCGGGTCGGGACGGGACGGACGGGGTCACATGCCCCGTCCCGAGTTCGAACCCCGACCCGGCCCACTGGACAACCCTAACCTAAAGAAAAACACTGCAAAGGTCTCAACTTTTTTCATGTTTTAGGGTTTTTTCTGTACACCCATTGTAGCTGAATCGATGTCTATCAGAAATAACTTTTCTATAGTGTATGTGCTTACATTCTACTCTCTCTTAGACTTCAGAATTGCACTTAGTATATTGTTGTTTGTTGTTGTTGCTGTAAACCCTTTGTAGCTGCTAAATAAAGGGGTTTATCTGTACTTGGTTTCTCGTGTACTGTGTAAATTATTTTTCTGCCACCTTCACAGTTATTTTAGGTTAAAAGTTAGTTACTTTCTTGATTTTTCTCTTTTTTCCTGTGTTTTACCTTTGAAATGAAATAGGGTTTATTTCTGTTCTTTCATCTGTTTATGAATTCCTCAAAGTTTTGAGCTTCCTCAGAATATTAACTGTTCATGTGAGAATTTTGCTGTTTTATTAGTTGTAAATCTTGCTTTGGACTTATTTTTTTTTGTTTTTTGCAGTTTTCTATAGGTGATGTGGTTAAATTCTGTCTTTTTGCTTGCTGAAAATGTTGTATTGTGTTAAGAAAATATTAATTGAATCTCTAGCAGTTTTGGTTAATGCTTCCTTTTATCCAGTTTCCAAACTATTTACTTCCTCCCTCCCATTTTATAGGAGGTTGTTTGACTAGACACCTATTTACTTCCTCCCTCCCATTTTATAGGAGGTTGTTTGACTAGACACGGAGTTAAGAAATAAAGAATACTTTTGAAATTTGTGGTCCAAAATAAGATTTAGATATTTTTGACTCGTAGAAGAGTAGTAGGTAGTTGAACGTGTTAAATATACATAAGTATACACAATATACATGTGTATACTTATGTATATGTGATCTCGGTCATTGAATAAGAAGCCCACGGGTTGGGCAGAATTTTAATGTAATATTGTTGTAATATTTTAGTGTAAAGATTACCTTAATTAGTATTGTACACTTACCATAGTTATAGGAGTCTTGTACTACTAGAATAGGGTTTTGGAGTTAGAATAGGAATATAATTCTCCTATTATGAAAATATGTAAATTGTATATATTCTCTTTCAATTAATGAAAATAATTAAGGTATTATTTCTTTCATGGTATCAAGAGACTAGGTCTAAATTGCTTCCGCCTTTGTTCTCCAAATACTGCTCTCGGTTTTTGTGCAATTTCTCGGCCAAATCTGCCTCGATTTCCATATCCCTTCACTGGATTTCGTGTTAAATTTTACATCCACTCTTCCCAAATTTTCCCTCCAATCCCTTTGTTCTTTCGTTATGTCTAGGAACACGTTCCATCATGCCCTTACTGTTTCTAACATCAAGAACAACATCCCTATTGTTCTTGAGATGGAAAACGTTCAATATGCGACGTGGGCAGAATTGTTTAAAATTCACGTTATCTCCCCTCAAGTACTCCATCACATAATTCCTCTCGCTGCCCCTATTACCGCGAATGATCCTCAATTATGGATTACTCTTGATGCTACCGTTCTGCAGTGGATTTATTCCACTATTTTGGTCGACCTCTTACAGACAATCATTGAGCCGGACACTACGGCTATGGCTACCTGGAATAGATTGCGTGATATATTCCAAGATAACCAACATTCACGTGTTGTCACCCTCGAGCAAGAATTCTCTCAAGTCCGCATGGAAGAATTTTTGAACGTTTCTGCATATTGCAAGAGATTCAAGGAGTTGGCGGACTAACTCCGTAACGTTGGCGCACCTGTGACCAATAATCGTCTGGTTCTACAATTGGTTGCCGGCTGTCTGAGGCCTATAATGACGTTGGGACTCTCCTTCGTCAAAGTAACCCGCTTCCCGCTTTTTATCAAGTCCGTTGCATGCTTACTTTGGAAGAAGCCGGTTAGCCTAAGAAGGCGGCTACCAGTGCGAGCCCCGTAGTCATGATGACATCATCCACAAAAACAACGGGAAAAATCATGGCGGCAAACGCGGTGGTTTCAGTGGAGTTAACGACGACAACGGGTCCCACTCCAGCAGCAGTGGGTCACAGCGCAACTGGTCCCAGCCTTGGGCCTGGACCAGTGGGTAGTGGCCCAACAGCCACTGGTCCCCAGTTCCGCCGTGTCCAGTAAATAGTCAGTGGGCTGGTCTGCCCATTTCTCGGCCTAACATGCAGTGGCCATCTTTCGGTAACCCATTTGGGCCGAGGCAACAAACAGGGGTGCTTGGGCCTCGACCTCCATAGGCCCATCATGCAGCAGGCCCCATTCCTACCGATATCGAAGCCGCGATGCACACTTGGATTGAATCTTCCGGAAACAAACTGGTACATAGACACTGGCGCCACTACACACATGACATCCGACCAAGGTACTCTCTCATCTTATTTCAATTTGAGCAGTACTTATGGTATCATTGTTGGGAATGGTAATTCAATTCCAATTCGTGGTTATGGTCATAAAACATTTTCGCCCCCCATCCACCACTTATCTTGAAAAATACCCTTCATGCCCCCAAATTAATTAAAAATTTAGTGTATGTCCAAAAATTCACCGTTGATAATTCTGTGTCTATTGAATTTGATCCATTTGGATTTCTGTGAAGGATTTCAAGACAGGGAGTCATCTCATGAGGTGTGATAGTAGGGGAGATCTTTATCCTATCACGCCAAGTTCCAGTTTCTCGAGTCACGTTGTCATCAACTTTTGCAGCTCTGGCTCCTTCCTTGTGGCATGCTCATCTAGGCCATCCAAGGTTATCTATTTTGTCTTCCTTAGATAACAATAATTTTATTTCTTGTAAGGGTACGCGTAGTACTCCGAATTGTCAATCTTGTTCTTTAAGAAAAATTATTAAGTTGTCATTTGTAGACTCTGATTCTCATACTTTAATGTCATTTGATATTATTCATAGTGATCTATGGACGTCTCCTGTTCTTAGTTCTTTGGGTCATCGGTATTATGTTCTCTTTTTGGATGATTATTCTAAATTTTTGTGGACTTTTCCAATTGCGAAAAATTCTAAAGTTTTTTCCATCTTCTTAAAATTTAGAGCATTCATTAGAATCCAATTCGAACGTGAAATAAAAAATATTCAATGTGATAATGGCAAAGAATATGACAATGGGGTGTTTCGAGAATTTTGTGCGAATAATGGGATCAATTTTCATTTTTCTTGCCCTCATATGTCTTCACAAAATGGGAAAGCCGAACGCAAAATTCGTACCATTAATAACATTGTCCGCACTTTACTCATTCATGCTTCCATACCTCCGTCTTTTTGGCATCATGCTATACAAATGGCTACATATCTTCTTAACATTATTCCTTCCAAAGGTTTGACATATTCGTTCCCCTTCAAATTTTATATAATAAGACTCCTTCGTATTCACATCTTAGGGTCTTTGGGTGCTTGTGTTATCCACTCTTTCCGTCCAACACAATTAACAAACTTCAGGCCCGTTCTACCCCGTGTGTGTTATTGAGTTACCCGTCAAATCATCGTGGTTACAAATGTTTTGATTTATCTTCTAATAAAACCATCATTAGTCGCCATGTAATTTTTTATGAATTCCAATTTTCGTTTGCTAAGGTTAGTACTCCCGTGCCTAGTTCATATAATTTTTTGAATGATGATATATCCCCGTACATTATTCACCATTTTTTGGACGTATCCCGCACCCCAAATCCGCTAACTGCCCATCGCTCGCCGGGTCCTCGATCCACGTCATTACCTCCAGCTTACGGGTCCAAAGAATCGGGCCAACTATTCTGCCCAGTTTCGTGCCTAGTTGACGGGTCCAGTACTGACCCATGTCTTGCTTCCACTCGGCCCGATCTCTGTTGAGTCTCGCCCATCCAGTCTCCATGTTGGTCGCGCCACTACTGTGGCGATCCGTCACGTGTCCTGATATTTCCCAAAATCCTCCTGATTCTTCCTCGAGTCATAGGCCAGTCACTCGTAGTCAACGGAGTATTTTTACACCAAAAAGATATTTTAATTTAAATTCTAATGTTCTTAAATCACCCTTACGTCATAATCATGTGTCTGCTTTAAATGATCCGAATTGGAAAATTGCTATGACCGACGAATATACTGTTCTTATTGCTAATTAGACAAGGGAGTTGGTTCTCCGTCCATCCGGTGTTAATATTATTCGGTCTATGTGGATTTTTGCTCATAAGGATAATTCAGACGGTTCGTTTACAAGGCATAAGGCTCGGCTTGTGGGTGATGGTAAGACTCAGCAGGTTGGTGTGGATTGTGGGGAGAAGTTTAGTCCGGTGATCAAGCCGGCTACCATTCGCACTATACTCAGCTTGGCTCTTTCGAAACAATGGCCCATCAATCAGTTAGATGTAAAGAATGCTTTCTTACATGGTGATCTCAAGGAAACATTGTATATGCATCAACCCTTGGGGTTTAGGGACCCCAAATATCCTAATCATGTATGTTTGTTGAAGAAGTCCTTATATGGGCTTACGCAATCTCCACTGGCCTGGTATAAGAGGTTTGCCGACTATGTCTCGACTATTGGGTTCACTCACAGCAGGTCGGATAATTCCTTGTTCATATATCGTCGTGGTTCGTCCTTGGCTTATATACTATTATATGTGGATGATATTATCTTGACTGCCTCTTCCGATGCCTTATGCCAGTCTATCATGACAATGCTCAATTTTGAGTTTGCTATGAAAGACTTGGGGCCCTTGAGTTATTTTTTGGGGATTGCTGTCACTCGTCATGCAGGTGGATTGTTCTTATCCCAGAGGAAGTATGCAGTCGAGATCATTGAGAAGGCTGGGATGTCATCATGTAAGTCCACTTTCACTCCAGTTGATACTAAACCCAAATTGGGTGCTGCAGCCGGCGCACCATACGAGGACCCGACCCGCTATCGCAGTCTTGCAGGGGCCCTTCAGTATCTCACACTCACGAGACTAGATATTACGTATGTCGTACAACATGTATGTTTGTTTATGCATAAACCCAAGGTTGAGCACATGACTGCGCTCAAACGCATCATTCGGTATATTCAGGGTACACTTGACTATGGCTTGCATGTATATCCTTCATCGACGTCCACAGTTGTCTCGTATACAGATATTGATTGGGGTGGCTGTCCGGACACCAGACGGTCTACATCTAGCTATTGTATGTTTCTTGGCAATAACTTGGTCTCCTGGTCTGCGAAACGTCAGTCGACTTTGTCCCGCTCCAGTGCCGAGGCTGAGTATCGAGGGGTAGCTAATGTGATCTCTGAATCCTGATGACTACGTAATCTTCTTTTAGAGCTCAATTGTCCTATTTAGAAGGCTACCTTAGTTTATTGTGATAATATTAATGTCATCTATCTTTCGGGTAATCCGGTTCAGCACCAACGCACTAAACATATCGAGATGCACATTCACTTTGTTCGCGAAAAGGTAGCTCGTGGGCAAATACGCGTCTGACATGTCCCTTCCAGGTATCAAATTGCAGACATCTTTACAAAGGGGCTTCCATCGGTTCTTTTTGAAGATTTTAGGGACAGTCTCAACGTTCGAAGACCGTCCGCTATGACTGCGGGTGTGTGTTAAATGTACATAAGTATACATGATATACATGTGTATACTTATGTATATGTGATCTCGGTTTGTGAATAAGAAGCCCACTGGTTGGGCAGAATTTTAATGTAATATTGTTGTAATATTTTAGTGTAAAGATTACCTTAATTAGTATTGTACACTTACCATAGTTATAAGAGTCTTGTACTACTAGAATAAGGTTTTGGAGTTAGAATAGGAATACGATTCTTCTATTATGGAAATATGTAAATTGTATATATTCTCTTTCAATTAATGAAAATAATTAAGAGATTATTTCTTTCAGAGCGTAGTCCTACTTATGCTTACATACTGGTAGTTATTATTGTAGCCCTGCTTAGCCTATCCAACTAGTAGTCACATGATTGTTTTATAGTCCCATGTCCTTTGATTTCTATTGTTGTATGTTTTTTTGTGTACTTTGTTTATCTTATTTACCAGCGTTAGTTACTGCTTCTTTTTTTCCAGTATGCTTTATCATGGTTTATTCGCTTTTGTTACTCTCATTTTCATTCTGCTTTAAATTTCTTGTCCGGGTTTGACCGTTTCACTTGTTTTGCTTGTACTTATGCTTTGTCTTGAGCCGATGGTCTTTCGAAAATAGTCTATCTACTTACCAATGTAGAGGTAAGGTCTGTGTACACTCTACCTCCCAGACCCCACGTTGTGGGACTTGATTGGGTATGATGATGATGATAAATCATCTTATAAATTAAATTATTTTTAAATATAATTTTTTTTTTTACGGACTAAAAAGGAAAGAGTTATATAAAATGGGACGGAGGGAGTAGTAATGATGGAATTAGGGGTGTCTTGAAAATAAATGAAAAAATGGTTTTAGTTATAGATAATGATGCTTATAGACCAATGTGGCTCTGTGAAAAGTTTTCTAACTTTTTGTTTGGATTCTTGATTCCCTCTTTGTTTGGAGCACCTTTTCCCTTCTCTGATTGAAATGACATCTTTTATTCCTTGCCTTTTCCTTTTTAAACTGCCACTGTGTGTACTATCTCATAATTGAATTTTGTTTTTTTTTAAGTTTGGCTCTTGAAGTAAGTAAGAAAATTTTCTTCTCTGTTTTATATTAGGCATCTCGATTATATGATGGATTCTGTTTCAATTTGCTTGTCTTTTTTGGTGTCACCTTTAATGATGCAGATTCTTTTTCCTTGTAACAGTTAGTAGCACAAAAATCATTTCTGCTCGAGAGAGAGAGAGAGAGAGAGAGCAATATCTAAGATTTGTACACTGTTTTTCACCTTAGAAATAACGAGCAGAAAAAGGCGATGGGTTATACATGTGAGTTTTGCTGGGAACAACGATCAATTGTCTATTGCCGGTCTGATGCAGCTTGCTTATGTTTGTCGTGTGATCGAAATGTTCATTCTGCAAATGCTCTGTCACAGCGCCATAAGAGGGCACTTGTATGTGAAAGATGTAATTCCCAACCAGCTATTTTCAGATGTGTCGAGGAGAAGGTCTCTCTATGCCAGAATTGTGATTGGATGGCTCATGCTAGTTCGTCTAGTACAGGTTCATCAACACATAAGAGAGAACCACTTAGTTGTTATACAGGGCATCCTTCCGCCGTAGAGCTCTCTACTATCTGGTCATTTCTTCTAGATGACCCTTCGGTTGGTGATTCGACTTGTGAACAGCGGATGGGTTCAATGAGCATCAACTGATTCAAAGGAAAAATCTCAAGACATGTCTGCTGCACTTGAAACAAATGGTTTGCATAATCTAGTCAAGTCATCCATGCCTAGTCTTGATAACGAGCTACACAACGTGGAACTGCCTGTTGAATCCACAAATTTAACTTGGTCTAAGGTAATCTAAGTTCTCACAGTCAGAGATGCATTTTGTTCAGAGCTGAAGAAATTTAGCTAGATATATCGTGGAACTTTCATTTTCAATTTTGCTCATTAGGATTTTATATATAGTATTCTACTAGAAAAATGATTGTAAGGTAAAATAGAAATATAATTTCATATATAGTATTTTAGTAGGAAAATAATTGTAATGGAATGTATAAATAGAACTCAGTGTAATCATGTAGATACAACAATTTAATAGTATTTTCTCACATGGTATCAGAGCTTCTATGATCTTGGTAGAGAATCAAAGAGATTCCGCTGCTGGCGAGAGGCACTAGAAAATGTGTGTCATCCGTCTGGCCAAAGATAATGGTAAAGTAAGGATTGTAGAGAACTTTTAGATATTTATAAATAAAATATTCTCTTTAGATAATAGAATATTAACACCGGAACGAAAAAAAATCGGCTGAACAGTGCCTCGTGAACAGAGGTATTCGTGCGTGAACAATTACCAGATTTCGATTGTCGGAATTAGGGTTCCGATGGTTCCAGGCTATTTTCGGCCATTCTTTTAAGAATTATTTTTACTGTCAGCATCGCGCAGAGATTCCGAGCTGATCCATACCACTTTCTTTGAGGTTCGACAACTTTTCCGGCATAATTTCTCATCCTATAAGGTCATGCCATCATTCCGATCTTACCCACAAAATATCATCACAGTCATGTGTCTCAATTTCGACGTTTTGCGTCCCCTAAGGTCATGCCATCGTTCCGATCCTACCCACAAAATACTATCACAGTCTCGCGCCTCAATTTTGGTGACTATTTTGCGTCCTTCTCTTCTAGAGCATTAGTAAGAAAGTATCTGCTATGCAATATTCCAACGAAGATTCAAAAAAAAAAAAAATATCACCATCGCGCATAATTTTTCCAGTGATTGCTAGCGTCACATCTCTATCCAGTGGTGTTGTGCAGAATCCGACACCACCACAACATAGATCAGGTTCAAGCTAGTGAGAGACTAATTGTTGCGCAAATTTTTAATAATTTCCAGGAAAGCAAATCAGTCACCATACAATATTTTCCGTGACAACATAACTGTCCGCTACAAAATTACTTTTGGGTAGTGTTGTGCAAATTCCAACACCACCACGAGGTAAATCAGTCTCTTCCGATCAAAATCCAGTCAGCGACCGACAAAAATACCCACTCACGCGCCACCACGTGCCGCTCGAAGTGCCATCTCCGGCTAGCGCGTCAGATCCACGCGCCGCGCATACACCTTTTTCCGGCCAGATCTCGGTGATTTTCTTCTTGGGTTATGTTCGTCAAATTCCATTCATTTTTCAAGTCAGATTTCGCTACGTCTCTCGGTTTTGATGTTAGACTCCAAAAACACGAGAATTGGAAGTTCAAGTCCTATGATTACTAAAACCCCTAAGGAAGAGATCAGAAAATCGCACATCACAATCCATGAAGAAGCGACAAGGACGAGGTCGTCTTGGAAGATCTCAACCTAGGTGTAGTTATTGTAATAGGCTTGGACACGTTCGTGAAATATGTTATTCTCTCCATGGTAACCTTGAGGATGAAGTTTATATGGAGCAACCACCTGGTTTTGTTGCTCAGGGGGAGTCTAACCCGATTGCGTCGATCACTTAATGGTCTGAAACAGTCTTCCAGAGCATGGTTTGGAAAATTCAGCACAGTAATTCAAGAGTTTGACATGACTCATACTAAAGGTCTCGTCACACTGAAGTATTTTCTAGATATTGAGGTTGCTCAATCCTAATCAAGTATACTCTCATGTGATATTATTACAAAATTTGTGAAGTCGAGTGATCAGCTTGCAAATATTTTCACCAAGTCCCTCACCGGTCCTCGTATTAATTACATCTGTAACAAGTTGAGTACATATGACTTGTATGTACAAGCTTGAGGGGGAGTATTAGAATAGAGGATTTCATATATAGTATCCTACTAGGAGAAGGATTGTAAGGTAGAACATGAATAGGATTTCATATATAGTATTCTAGTAGGAAAATGATTGTAATGGTGTTCCTATAAATAGAGCTCAGTGTAATCATGTAAATACAACAATTTAATAATATTTTCTCCCATATTTTCTCACATCTCACCACAATTCATTACCATCCTATCCATTGCTTGTAAGGCAAAGGGCCAACATTGCCCCTCGACTATACGTAATAGCACAATTTCACCCCCTGTTAATAGTTGGGGTCAACCATGCCCTCGTCGTTAGACAATTAGCACACATTTGCCCCTGTAGTTTGCGAAATGATTTATCTTTGCCCTTTTGCACTAACGGAGCCATTAACAAATAAGAAAAAAACATGGAAGTGGTCCAAATTTTCTCCTCTTTGAGGAAGTTGATGTTCTTACTCTTTTGCTGCTGTCTTGCACATTCCTCAGGTTGTACCAGCAAACTTGAGTTTGAGTTTGCTAGTTCCATAGATCCCTTTTTCTCATGCAAAACTGGAGATTAGCTGGAGTTCTAAGAGGTTCAAATACCAGAGTATAGATTAAATTTAATATTTGATATTTTCATCTGTCTTGAGACAATGATTCCACATTTTCGTTTAGGACTTTTTCACACTCGAGGACATGCTTTCCTCTGTATCATTTGTTATTTTTCTAGGACAATTCATCTATTCCTACAGATGATAACTTGTTTTATTTGAATATTCCTACTGAATGATAGCTTCTATAAAATGATTCGTAAACTTTTTTTGTCCCCTTGATACATCATTTTTCCAGATCAAGCAACTTTAGCAGATAACCTTATTTTGTCACTTTCCAGGAATGGGTTGATAGAGGTTGAGTTCTTCTCAAGACCATAAAGATGTCTTTATCTGCTTGACGCATGGCTGTTTCTCTTTTTCTCATTTGTTGAGAGTTTCTTTTATCTTTATTTACGTCCAGGTGAGCAATTCAGGAGCAAAAGGCTCAAATATATTTGATGATGCTCCTTTTTATGAGAATTTCAATATGGATGAAGTGGACTTGAGTATTGAAAATTATGAAGAGATGTTTGTTGTTTCTCTTGATAATCCGAATGAAGGCATTGATGGATTATTTGGGACGAAGGAAATGTCAGTTGCTGAGTCCAGCTGCCAGGGTGTCAATGCTGTCGAGGTGGTTCATACTTTATAGAATTACTGCATTGTATAAACGTTATCTACTTTCTGTGTATTCATCAAACCCTAAAATAAACTTATGCGGACTAATTTTTTGACGAGTGAGGAATGCTATCATTATTTCTCTTAGGTTGTCCAAATACATAAAAAATTGTAAGTTACCATTTCCGAAGGAAAAGAAAGAGCAAATAAAATTGTTAAGAGTCTCACATCGGAAATGGAATGGAAACATGGACTCCTTATATGTACTTGTACAATACTCATCCTACAAGTTAGCTTTTGGGGTTGAGTTAGGCCCAAGATCCATTTTTACATGTTATCAGAGCCAGACCCATTCAAATTCTTTGTTCGTCGATGTTGGCCCCCAAATTATATTGTCCACGCTCCAGTTAACGAGGTCTGGGCGTTAGCTTTTGGGGTTGAGTTAGGCTCAAGATCCATTCTTTACAAAATAGTATGTTCTTGATATTTTCTTTTTCTTAGTTACAAACTAGATACAGTATCAACCTTTTTACTTGTTGAAGCATATTTCATTCTATTTTTTGATAAGGCAAAGATGCTTATCAAATGAATATAATGTTCTTCTATGGTATTTTCTGATGCCTGCACAGTTCCCTCTTCTCTAGACTTGGTCCTAATTTCTGAATTTTTATTATTTCCTCTAAGTTGCTTGGTCTCCTCTAAGTTGCTTTATTATGGATTTCTGCCCCGTTGTAACTCAGTTTTATTGACTAATGTTTTGCATAACTTGAGCAAATCTAATATTGTAGAACTTGCATTTTGCATTACTGTATTAGTTTTATGGAGAAGCATGAAAAGATTTATCAGCTTCGAGAAATATTCTTACAGCAGGGTCTAGTTACCTTGATACAAAAGAGATATGTTTGATGCTTAATGAAATGTTTGGTACAGAATTCAAAGTACCTTTCTGATACGATATAAGTAAAAAAAAAAAAGTTCAAAAAAATAATAATAATTCTAGTAGCTGATTTCTAACAAATCACAAAAGGAGTAAGGCAGAACAGGCAACACCGTATTTACTTCAACCATATATTTTGTTTTTGCTGGCTTAGTGATACGAAGTTTTAGTTGGCAAATTTGAAAGCATACACACAACAAAAGATTAGAATTAGATAGAAGTGGAATTAGATAGATCCTATGCACAACTAAAGATTAGAATTAGATAGACCTATGCATTTATCTAGTGTAACCGTGTATTATGACAGGGAACTTTTACATAATACTAATCTGTTGGACCTTTAATTGCCATAGGTTAACACTACACATAGACGATTTCATTCCTGCACTTTGATCCTGTAGGTTTTGTATCACGTCTCGCTTTTCTTACTAAAACTAAAGATATCAAATACAGTGATTGGATAAATTCTTTGAAATTCTTGTTAACAAATTCGTTAGCATGTTTTAACCAGTTAATCTTCTAAACGTTGTAATTGGTTTTGGTTAGTACACTTTGTGTACAACGACACATTCCTATATTGTTTATACAAACTCCTACCTCTGCACTCCCATCTCCTTCCCAAGATGGAATTTATTATCTTGGAATGCACTTGTATAAATATTTTGAGGTCGTCATATAACCCAGGAACTGTGAAGTTGTTAAACAAGGTAATATACTCGTGATACACTTGATATACAGAAGTGTATATCACGGGTAATGGCCCATCTCGGACCGCAAGCCCAATCTCGGACAAGAGCCCATCACGGGCAGAATGCCCATCACGGACACACTTGTATATTTGGTATATATTTGTAGTATATTGTAGTGTAAAGGTTATCTTAATTAGTCTTGTACACTTATCATAATTGTATAGTTAAAATTATGGTATAATAAGGTTTTAGGAGTATAATAGGAATAAGATTCTCCTATTATGGAAATATGTAACTTGTATATATACCTTTCAATTAATGAAAATCATCAAGGGGATTATTTCTTTCATGGTATCAAAAGTCTAGGTCAAACAAAAATTTCTCTCCCAAATTTTGTTCTTCCTCTCGGCCGAGACCCCCCCCCCCCTTCGGGTTTACCAAATTGTTCTTCCGCTCTCAAAATCTCTCTTACAAATCCCTCTTTCACCTCTTGTTCTTTCGTTATGTCTACGTCAAAGAACACGTTTCACCCTGCCCTTGTTGTTTCTAACATCAAGAATCATATCCCGTTAATTCTTGATATAGAAAACGTCCAATACGCGACGTGGGCCGAGTTGTTCAAAATTCACGCTCGTTCGCATCAAGTCATCCATCACATAATCCACGCGGTTCCTGATGATACCGAGGTGCCTAAACGCGAGGATGATCCTAAGTTATGGACAAAACTTGATGCCACTGTCCTTTAGTGGATTTATTCTACTATCTCCACCGACCTATTGCAGACGATTATTGAGCCAAACGCTACGGCGATGACTGCATGGGATAGACTGCGTGACATATTCCAGGATAATCAAAATTCCAGAGCTGTTACTCTTGAACATGATTTTTCCCACGTCAACATGGAAAAAGAGGATAACATAAGCACCCGAATACCCGTAGGTGAGGGTAAGATGGGTCCCGTAGGTATAGAATTTTGAGAGGGGATTGATATGCTAATTGTTTGCTTGGAAGTATGTTAAGGAGATAGGTTGTCATTTGTAATGCTTGATGCCAAAATGATGGTGGTAGAGAGGCATGGGAAAGTAAGGTTCTAACAATGCTATTAATGGTTCGGATTTTTCTTTCCGCTTTTCCATTTTGAGATGAGGTAATCCCAAGAGTGTGCATTGCAGCCTCGATGTCGGTTGGAGTCATTACTGCCGAGTGGGTCTGCTGCCACTGGTTTGGCAGTGGCCCAAGTATGTCGGGATGCTGGCTGTTGGGCTGCAGCTGGACTTCTTGCCTCGGACTGGGCCTGGCCAATTTTCCCGAGGGAAAGAAGCAAGAAGGCACGGCCCAAGGCCACTGTCAGGGCCACGGTTCTTGTCCACTGCCCCACTGGGCCCTCGGCTGCCACTGGCCGGACTGCTGTTGTTGGTCGTCGCCCCTACCGCCACTGCCGCCACCTCCACCCCTTCGATGGCCGCCACCCTTGCCACCGCCGCAGATTTTCCCTCAATTATTGCGATTTAGTCCATTTTGACCATGGTTTGATGATAAATTTTCAAATTGTGAAGAGTTATCATCGGACAGAGCGACAATCATAGCGGAATTCGACACAATGACTATGTTTTGGCAAAACCCGCTTCTTCTAGTATGAGCATAGAACAGACTTGGTAAAATGATGGAAGAAGGTTGCTTTGGCGGATGAGTGTACCTACTCCACTATATGCGTATGTGAGGCCGACAACCATTTGTAAAATGAGTCGATTGTTAGTTACTGGTGCCCCGACGTTCTTGAGTTGGTCCGAAAAAATCTTGATCCATTGACAATATGCGATGTATTGGGAAAATCCGTCATGTCAGTGGTGGAGAATTCTTGCTCAAGTGTGACGGCCCGAGAATTTTTATTATCTTAGAAGATGTCACGTAAGTGATCACAAGCCTCCATTGTCGTTAGGGGTGAGCGGGTCCGCGTACCCTAATATTTTTTAACTACCCGGACCCTATCCGGTAAAAGATCGGTTCCTAAATTTACTACCCGGAACCTACCCGTAGCAATCATTACCCGGAACCTACCCGAACCCGCACCGGGTACCCTGTAAATAAAAAATACAAATTAAGCAACAATTTTTAAGCCTATGAGAATAAAAAAGAGTTCTAAAATAATTTCATCAAGTAGTTTTTTAGCCTGCAATCGGAGTTTTTAGTACCCTTATAAGAAGTTTTAGAAAACTTATTCATTGTAGAAAAGCTAATTATGTAACCAAAACCTAAAATTGCAAGCCAAATTTGACACTCAATTAATTGAACGTGTTGATTTCAAAATAAATTTGAAAATATCTGAATTAAACTTATTTTCGTGTTCATAAGCTCTTCGATACAAAAGAAAAGTTTTATTATACTAGTAAATTCCTAAATTTCATCTTCACAACTACAAAAATATACACAAATTTTAAAAATAGATTTACATTTCAAATAAAAAAGTAATACAAATTGAAGATGAGTATCGCCTGAAATAGAACAGAAGCATATGATATTAAAAAGAAATTGAAGAGTTAGATATGCACCCTTATGCATTTTAGGAATGACGTGAACGCAACCAAGGGAGAGAAAGAGGCAAAGGTGAAGCTTCAATGACGCCAACGATGAAAGTACCTGAGAGAAAGCTTCAACAACGACGACGATGAAGCTCGGTGGTGTAGCTAAAACGCCATTGTTATTGAGAGAGTTTTGAGTGTTTTCTCTTAGGACACAAAGAGCATTCTAGAATAAAGGGGTGAAAAAGCTAAAATATTTACGTCTTGGGGTGGGGAAAATCAATGTGTAGGCGTGCAACAAAAAATTTTGGAGAAAGTTAAAAGTGGTCCAAATGTTTCTAAAAAAAGTAAAAATATTAATATTTTATAAGTTCCGGGTCCGGGTACCCTGTCTCTATTTGCCGGAACCGGAACCGGACCCGACATTGATCGGTTCCTAATTTTACTACCCGGACCCTACCCGTTATTATAATATATCTACCCGGAACCTACCCGTTAGTGTCGGTTTCGATCGGCTATCTGGTACCATGTACCCGTGCTCACCCCTAATTGTCGTGGAGTCGGGTTCAAAAATCATATACAACAAATCACTTGAAATTGTGGCATAAATCTACTGGAGAACTGTCGCATCGAGGGTCAACCACAATTCCATTTCATCGTCAGTTTTCGGCACCTTCTTCCTTCCTTTTTCCGGCGGAATTATGTGATGGATAACCCGGTGTGACCGCCAGTGATTTTGAAAAGCTCTGCACACTTCGCATAATGTATGTTTTCCATCTCAAGAGTGGTGGAGATATGTGATTTAATGTTTGAAACTATGAGGGATGGATGAAAATTTGATTTCGAGTCATACATGGCTGACGAAAGAGGAGGGAAGTCAGCGGCACAAAGAGGGGGGGGGGGGGCGACAGTGAAGAAGTATATTTTTAGGGTTTAAGAACTTTCCCTAGAATCTGATATCATGTAAGAAATATTTTCCTTGATTATTTCATTCCAAAGGGGTAATAAATATACCCATAATACAAGCATAATCCTAGGCTAAAATAATGCTAATAAATGACTAAATATACACCTATCATATACACAATTATGATTAAATATTATATCCTATTCTATCACTATGACTATGGTTTCCACTCTTGTGAGTTAAGTTCTTTCAAAGGATTGATTTTTATGGTTCATACGCTTAGTCAGAAGGAACAGTCCAATGAACTTTATGGATTTATTGAGATCAATTTACGGGCTCATCATTAAAAACAAATTTCCTTCAAAACCCATTGAAGAAGCATGTAACGACACAATCAACAGGTAAGTCCTTGCCCGCACTTCTTTCTTAGACAGAAATTAGACTGATCCCGGTATGGTTTATATGTTGTCATAACGCCATGTTTTTCATCCATTCCTTTGCCTGAATTGTATTGGCATGTGATTTTCCCTTAGACTGAAATCAGATTTTTAAGTAGAGGAGAAATGGACTTGTCTAACGTGAGAGGTGTCATGCATAGATTCTAAATTTTGGCAATATAATAGAGTATTAGAAAGACTTTAGTTATAGCTGCAATAAAGTTTGATCAAATTGTAGTTACTTGCTAAAACATGTAATTTTGGTGCTATGCATATTTGTCATCAATTGCGATACTAATTATTTAACTATCGAGAAAATATTTAGCTCAGTTGGAATTGCACTTTTAGCTAAAATTTAGAATTGCGCTTTTGTCATCAAGTGCGATACTAATTATTTAACTATCGATCCTAAATCTGGTTTCAAGTTTGGGAACATTCAGTTGGAATTGCACTTTTAGCTCAAGAATAAAACTTGGGACGCACTGTATACTAATTAATCAATAATCCAAATAATCTCTAAGAAAGTTGTAGTTTCCTCTTTCATTCTTTTGGGCACGTGAATATCTATTTCCTTTTTAAATAATTATAAAATTCTCAAGGTTATAACCTATTTGTATATCTTAATTTCTTTGCATCCATCATTTGTCTAGGATATATCATTATGGGATTTTATACTATACTCCATCCGTGTTAAAATAAGTGATATTTTTAGTTTTAGCACACCTCTTAAAAAATTACTTATTCTTAGAAAATTAGAAGCGTTTTTATTAACTTACCCCAAATTAAATATCTAGAAAAAAAGAAGCTACTTAATGATATATTGATTATGTAAATAAGAGTAATTTTGAAAGAATAAGATCAATTTCTTCTTGAAATCCTAAAACACAACTTATCTTGAAACAAAATGAAAAACCTAAAATATCATTTATTTTGAAACGGGGGAGTACTTTGAAGTCAAAACCAAATTAATAAAATAAAACTTTCATTCTCATAAATCGTCGTTATCTACGGTACAAATTGAATTACTACTATGGTACGCATCAATGTTTTCTTTTCTTGAGCCTCATTTATTTTCATTAAGATTAAGACGTCTAAATCTGAATACATATCTAAATAATTAAGATGTTATCTCTAGATTTGAACATTGAATGATTAAGATTGTTTGTTTTCAACATGTATGTATTTATTTAAACATAATAAATATACAATTCAAATAAAAAAGTAACTAAATACTAAAAAATAAATATAAATCTCATAAAATAAAATTATTATTTGATAAAAAAAATGAAGCATTTATGTTCGCTAGTAATGGTTGAGATGCTTTGTAGTGGTTACAGTGATAATTATTATGATGGTGGAGGTGGTTGGAGACGGTGATGGTGGTTGATGGTGGTGGTGATAGTTTAGATGACAGAGGTGGCTAGTGATGGTGGGGTAGGGTGTGGATTGTAGGGGTGATGGGATGGGGACGGGGTTGGGAGGGTGAGTGTGGTGGAGGTTGACAATGGTGGTGGGGGAGAGGGGTGAGGGTTGGGAGGGTGGGGGTGATAGTGGTGGTTGTGATGACAGAGATAGTTAGTGATGGTGGCGTGGGTGGTTGAGGTAGTGGTTGTGATGAAATATGTGGTTAGTGATGGTGTGGTAGGGTGAGAGGTGGGTGGGTGGTGGGTGTGGGGTTGGAGGGGTGGGGGTAAATGGGGTAGGAGTGGGTGGTGGTTGGGATGGTGGTGGGGTGGGATTGGGGGTAGAGGTGGAGCTGGTGGTTGTGGACAGAGTTGAATGATATTAAGACTTTGTTCAAGATCTTAATTATTAAGACTTTGTTCAAGATTTTAATTATTAAGACTTTGTTCAAGATTTTAATGATTAAGACTTATTCAGACCAAATAAGTACTTAGATTTTATTGTAAATAAATGCACTTAATGGTCTAAGTTTGAACCATTCAGATTCAGACTTTCATTAAGTACAAATAAATGAGGCATATACTCCCTCCATTTCAAAATAAATGATGTTTTAGATTTTTCATTTTATTTAAAAATAAATGATGCTTTAGGATTTCAAGAAGAAATTGATCTTATTCCTCCAATATTAACCTTATTTATATAATAAATAATTATTAAGTAGTTTTTTTCTAAGTATTTAATTAGAGGTAAATTAGTAAAAATATTTTTAGTTATCTAAGAAGTGAATAATATTTCAAGAGATGTGCTAAAACTAAAAACACCATTTATTTTAAAACGGAGGGAGTAACATTTTAGTGAGCTCAGCTTCCCCAAAATCAAGTCTCGTTTTCAATGAGAGGAAAATACCAACTTGTTGCATGTGATAGTCGTTCCCTTTTATTCGTTCACCACTTCTTTTTTGGACATACTTAGGGGGTTGGCAAAAAATTTACGGTAAACACACATGAAAATCATATGAAAAGAACGTGGTATTTTATCTTTTATACTTTTGGGCACGTGAATATCATATGTATATATATGTACAAAACAATTAACTAGCTATTCGCCCGATTGCCCCTATTTTAGGGTGGTCTTAATTTTTGTCCTCAAATTAGTGGTATTTAATTTTTATCCTTCGCCTAAAAAAATTGAAAATATCTTTGAAGTTATGAATTTGAATGTCAGCAGAGTCAAAAAGAAAAAAAATCACAAGATAAGATTTAATTAGAAAATATGTCTATTTGGTCAAAGTTGTAAATAAATTATGTCTTAAGGGGCATAGTTTCTATGTAATTATACCTCCGAAAATACCTCTGAGGTTGTGAGTTCGAATCCCAGTAGAGTAAAAAAAAAGCGCAAGACAAGATTTCATAGAAATTAATCAATTATGTCTATTCGACCAAAGTTGTATAGAGATTATGCCTTAAAGGACATAGTTTTTATGTAATTATGCCTGAAGGCAAAGTTTTGGTGAAAGAAATAAGATTATGCCCATAGTTTCTATATAACTTTGACCGAATAGGCATAATTTCTATGAAAATTTTGCCTTGTGATTTTTTTTGCCTCTGTTGGAATTCGAACCCAGAGTTTCAGATTTAGTAGACACGCAAATAAAGGACACTTTAACCCATAAATTTTCATTAAATGAAAAGTAGAGACAAGAATTAAAGACTAGCGAATTGAGGGTAAAAATTAAAGACCAGCCCGTATTTTCATACAATTTTTTGCACCGAAACTCAGTTCATGGAACTTGGGCCAGTTTTACACGGCAAGGTCTCTGTCCAGCTTATTCATTGCTAAAAAAAAATGGGATACACAGATGTTGAAAATGATTTTCGCAAATTTTATGTGCAGCTTATAATCTAACACTGAAAACATGGAATTTCTATCTGTGTGTGGGGAGACCTCTACGGAAACACTGAAAATATGAAGGGCGTAGATTTTTGAATTCTATAAAAACCACTTCAAGAATTAGTATCAATCAACAATCCGTGATGACACCCAACTATCAAATTAAACACATTAACAGTAATCAAATTAAACACATTAAACACATTAACAGTAAAACTATTTAAGTTTAACAAGGAACACAACATATATAGAAAGTGACAATATTATATTTGATACTAAAGTTGTCAAAAAGGGCCACCTCAACTCGGCTCGGCCCAACCCACCCCAAGCTTCATGGGTCAAGAAATTTGATGTGCTAGGGCGGGCCGGCCCTTCATTTGAAAGGGCCTTAAAATGGCTAACCCAACCTAGTTCTAGAAGGCCGCGGGCTGGGACGGGCTAACTCTTCATTTTTTTTTTCATTTTTTTATAAGAAAATCTCTTTTCAACCTAAATTCAAATATAAAAGTATATCAATTTGTTAACATTTCTAACATATGATTACATGAAAGTACATCATTCTACGACAACTTATAGCATATTCAACACAAAACATTGTCAAACGCGATTGAATCTGTTTGTGATAAGTTGTCTTAATTGACAACTTCATCTTCATCTACATTCATATGCAAATTTAATTAGTTAAATATTATCAAATCTTTATTTCAAATTAATAATATTAAATTCAGTTAAAAATACCACTTTGAATTCAGATAAAGTCGTACAACCAATTTCGAGTAGCAACAAGTGTTCAGACATCTTCACGATGAATGCAAAATTTATACTTAATGATTGGAAATTCTATTAGGGATTTAGCTAGGCTAAATGAGTAAAGTATTGTGTAAGATACTAAGACTTATTCGGTAATCATTTTTCTAGTTTTACTTCTTTTTGCATAATTTTCTTTTAAAATTTAAAATTTAAATTAAATAGCCTTTTGGCCCATGGGCCGACCTCGATCAAGCCTCAAGGGCCACGGGCTAACTGTGGCTGGGCTTATAAGCCTCGACTTTAAATGAGCTTAAAAAATCTTAATCCAACCCTACCTTAGTAGTGGGCGGGCCTCAAGGGCCAAACCCATTTTGACGGCTCTATTTGGTATAATACGTAAGCAAAATAATAGTAAAACCAACGACTAGTGATATTTGTCCTTACCACCAAGCTATCCATTAGAAATTAGTGTCATATACCAATCTAGTAAGTCAAATATACTCTACTATTAGACATCATTCCATATATTCAATATTAACAGCTAAAGTTCAATATGTTTGGATTTGTTAAATTTTAGGATAACTACTTTTAGATTATTTTTAGAAGAAGCAACTCAACTTATAGGCTCAAAATCAAAAAATTTGAATTATCCAATTCAATTAATCCGTAGCCAAACTTAAAAAATCTGATCCAATTTTATTTCAATCGGAATCGAATTACATTTTGCGACATCCAAAATCGAAATATAAAATCTATAATTCTCAAATTCGATTCAATCAGATTTGTCCACCGCCCCTAATTTATTTAATTCATGTCTAAATAGCATTTATAATAAAAAAATATTGATATAAATTTTCTAGTTTCTAGTTAAAATAAATTTTGCAAGGATACTACTAGCTATTTTATTTTCTTACCGAATTATGAAGAACATGAAAAGATTCTTTAGGTGTTGAGTGAATTATTTATTCCTTCAATTGCAGTACACTTGTACAGTTGTACTCTACTTGACCTATTGTACGAACCATAAGAAAAATCTCTTAAGCTTCTAATTAATGTAATCAAACCCGTGTTTTGCTGGCAACAAAAGAGTGAATTGCAGCACTTATATTGGACAATTACAACAACAAAAAATCCAACTGAAAACCAATCGTGTTTGTAGTATTGTGAGGCTGTTGATGGTTGACCCTCCTAATTAAACAACAATCTCAATCAAATTAGACTAGTTATTTAGGTAGTCAATTCTTCTTATTTTCTTAATTTAAAAAACATTTAAGTTCAGAATCATGCCAGTTTCTCCCACTTGTAATCCCAACCCTTTTTTATATACTCCATTCCTCTCAAATTTATGCGATACTATTCGAATTTTGAGAGTCAAATGAGTTTTTATTTAATTGTAATTTTTTAAAATTCCGTTTAAATATTATGAATTTTCAATTATTATGACGTATAATACTTTTTATGTAATTTTCAAATATGTAAATTTAATTTTAAAAAAACTTAAAAAGTTTAATATCCAAATTTATAATCAAAATTAACAAAGTTTGACTCTTAAAATCCGAATTACACCATTTTCACTTTAGGAGGCTAAATTTAATCGACCGTCTTGCAAGATATGGTAGCAGCTTGCAACTCGAAAGAAAGCCTTTAAAAAGAATCGGTGTGAGACATAGTTAAGTGACAAATGTTTTGTCAACAGAAGAGAGTGGGAGAGGAAATAAATAGTCTCTGTTTTTTTTTTCTAAACAAAAAAGGTTAACGAATATATAAGCTCATCCCTATTTGGCACTTAAGCATGGTAGGTTTATGTTGTTTATTATACATATTGTGTGAGTAAGTATGTTTATTTGAGACTTAATTTCGCTTTTCTATACTTATACTTATACGTAAATGCAAATATTATAAAGGGTTAATAGTTTTAGCCCCTCAATGATTAGTAAATTCTAATTTTGATTCTTGTGATATCTGATTAAGTAAACCTTTAATTGGAATGTGCACTTTTGATCTATTTGCTTGTAAATATTTACTGAAATTTACCATATATATTAATTCCACCACTTAATTATTCATGTGTTATGTTAAGCGTGTATCGTTACTTCATATATATTTGACGGTAAAATTAAAATTAGTTCAAATACAACATATTTCTTACCTAAAAGAACTAAAAACACATTTTTCTAGTGGTTTTCGTCATATATCACAGAACAAAATTAGAATATACTCATAATGTTTTGACCAAAAGTGTTATATATCAATAAAATTCTCCTTCTATAACCTTTTTCTATCAAATAAAGTGTTCAAGATATATATATTTTTAACGTGTTGGACAACTTATAAAAAAATAGTCGAAACTAGGTACATACCTAATAATGCAACTACTAACATTTTTCAGTCACTATGCAAAGTTGGTCTTTCTAGTAATATATTTTAAGGTACAATCGATCTTTCTAGTATTGTTGTTATTTGTTAATACTGGAAGCTCCCACTGTCCCACGCCATAAGTTACTTTTTACCTCTATTTTAAATTATAAATACTTAGTGGGATGAGCAAAGATTCACATCTATACATGTACAGTACAAATTAAACATCTTCTGGAACAAAAGAATATAAGATATTATCTTATTGTGCTGCTACTTTCCTACACCATTACTCAAATTGAAACCCTTGGAAGGAAATTAAAGAGAGAAAAAAAGGATTTAATTTCTTCGGATAGTACTAATGAGTGCTTACGCACTTAAATCTTGTGGTGATCGATGAATTGTCGATTGACATCGATGAGATTACGTCTAAAAAAATGGCACAAGTAAAATATTATCATGCGATGCTCATAAGGTGGGGTTTTCGCAAGGTTGCCCATTGCAGGCTTCTTGTGGTTAACAATATTTTTTACTTAAACAGCTCAAGTAAGTTTTATTTTATTTAGACAGTTTAGATTGATCCCTACTGTTCTATTTAGATATTTTTTATTGACTTGATAAGTTGTATGATTTTCACACACAACAGACGTATGAGAAGGCTAAAAATGATTTTTTTATTTTTTTGTTTTCTCCTTCTTCTTCTTCTTTCTTTTTTTTCTTCTTTGTTCTTTTTCTTTTTCTTCTCCACTAAATATTCTACCATTAACAAACTTTCTACCATTGCTATCTTGCTCACCAGAAAAATGAAGATCGCCACCATTATTTGAGAACATGTGACATTCTTCGTATCAAAATCAATATCAAAATTATTAGTTATTTTCTTTAAAAAAGAATTTTAGTAAAAAAAAAAAAAAAAGAATCACCCCACAGAGCGTTAATGATCTAAAATAATACTTTTTTGATAAAAATTTCATCTTTTCTCTTTATTTACATAAAATTAAGTAAATAACAAAATATATTGGCAGACAGACCCAAAAATCAGCCTAAAAATAAAATAAATCTGAAAATTTTAAGAAAAGTTCATCGATTTTTTTTTCTGGCAAAAGCCATTCATTTCTCAGCGAAAAATATGTGGTGTTTGTTTAGAATTTTTTTCTGAAAAAATCTTTTTTCTCATAATTCATTTTAACTATTATTTCGAACTCAAAATGACAAATGTAATAAGTTAATTGGCTACTTTATCACATCATCAGCAAGTGTGTTACACACTTTACGTATGTGGCGTCTCGTCATCACATTCCATATCGAGACATATGTAATCAGTGGCGAATTTATGTGTAATGTTTTAGGCACGTGAACTCATGATCTTTCTGTAAAATTAGATATTTTATGTACATATTCTCTTGAATTGATCTATTATTATCTGTTGGCACCAATTCTACAAAAAGTCTTAGTGGTACACTTGGTTAAAAGCTCAGTCAATTATCAAGAGAAACAATGATCAAATCCCCACTTAATATATTTTTTTCTCCTCTTTTAATAGTGCACCTATATTCGAAAAATTCAGATCCGTCTCAAAATATATGTAATTAGCTGAGGCATGTCAATTGAACATTTGGAGCTAACCATTGGTTATTTAAGGATTACATTGAGGTATGCCGAACACTAATTACTTTTCTTATGATAGGAATTTAGTAGCTCAGTTGGTTGGTTATATGAACTTTCACTTTGTTGGTGAGGATTTGAATCCCACGTTGTAAATCCCTCCCCATTTTCCCTTCCTCCACCTTATCTAATAAAAAAAAATTAAAACAAATATGTTTCCTATGAAGCATGAGCTATAAACTATCTTGTTAGATTCACCGACATTATTGACGAGACTATAAATCTAAAAAAGTGATCGTAGTAATGAATATATTATTATGTGGTGCACATAAGGCAAACTTTTGCTTAGGCGGCATCTCATCATCGAATTTCGTATAAATATATGCAACGAGTTGAGGCAAGTCGTGGTGATTGAATAATATATTGTTCGTTCCTAGACGACCTTATATTGCTTAACCTCGAACTTTCTCCTAGTTGGTGGATCATTTTTTCTTTGATTGACCCCATGTTGTCGGACTTCAATCCTATGCTACTTCACTTAATTAGGCCTCATAATTCAACTTTAAATCGTGGAGCCCATATATATGAACCCCAATAAAAGTGATAGAGATATATCTATGTACCTACGTGTGTGTTTACATGAAAACCACAAGTTTTGAAAGAAGGAGAAGAAGGAATAAATATAATTATTCTAGTAGCCACTTGGACAAAATGATGATCAAGGGGTCCTCCCAAACTAGACACGTTGTGTGTTTTGCAAAAGTGAGACTAGAAACAAGACCCCATTACTTTAAATGCTAAGGATTCTTGGTGACTAAATGGACGTACGTGCATAAACATAACATGAATACATTTGTAATGTATTGTCACCAAGTAACACACATGTTGTACCCTCACATCTGCACACGAAGAAACACACACATTCGGGTAGTGGTTAGGGTCGGAGGAGGAATCTATATTTAAACTTCATGAGTTTAATATATATCTTATTATTGCAGGCCCCTTATATGTTTGAAACTATAAGTTCTTAATCTAATAATTATTAAAATTTAAATGATTATATATATATATATATATATAATTGAGAACATCTTTTGGCATCTTTAGTGGATTTGTTGACCTGGCTTACCCTTTATGCAGACCACATAAGTTTCAAAGTCATAAAAATCAAGAGCTCCTAAAACTCCTTCATTAACCAATCTTTTGATTCTTTCAATAGAGATATGTTCCAATCTCTTGTGCCAAAGACTTGACGAGTTTTCATTGATAATACATCGCTTAGTGTCAACTTATTTATCATGCAGAGTTAAAATATTACATTTAATCGTGGGGTCTAGCTCAAATTTAAATAATCTTCCATCCAAATTTTTAAAATTAATAACTTTATTATCTTTCAAAAGTTTCATTGAAGAAAATTGAAATCATAACATGCAATTGATAGTTTTGAAAGAGAAATTAAATTTCTAGAATACGATGGAACATAAATAATTTTTTCTAAATCTAATTGAAAACCATATTTCAAAATGAGCCTATAAATCCTCACACCTTTCACATTTGATGGCATCCCATTGCCAGAATAAACGTTTTATTCACTTCCCATCGGCTTCCTTAAAGTAAGAAAACCCTACATGATTTTGGCAATATGAGTTGTGGATCCAAAATCGATCCACCATGTATTATCAGAAACATTCCTGAACAAAGCTAAAATGACTTCTGAACAACCTTACCCAATTACTAATCACATGCTATGGACATTATATACCCATTCCTGATCATAGAATCTTAGCAAGACAACATATCACAATATTCTACACCCCAGCAAATTCATACCAGGACCCACAAGCTAACATGGATAAGTACAGGTCTCTTTATGCCATTTTTTTTTATAATCCATGTTTCCAGGCTTGCGCCTGACTACTTCACTGGTATTACCCAGACGTCCTGGAGGTAATAGCACCGGTCCTTCAACACTATTACCAGGTAAATCGCGGGATGTGCTCCGGTGACCGCTTACGAGAGCGCATACCGACCAATGAGACAAGGTCAAATTTCCCAACATGCAGAGTTTCTTCGTGCTTGCGGGGAATCGAACCCACGCTGTCCCATGCCAGAGCGCCTTATGTTGGAAATTAGCCTTTGGCGGGGAGATGCGTCCACCCATCTTTGATGAATTAAACACTAGTGTTCCGTATGTTGGAGACCTCGTCTCTTTACACATGCATGATCTACGAAGTGAGTAGATGACCGTAGGGCCAAGAATCGTCTAATTTCGTTAAGAAATGAAAGAGATATTGGTCCACGAAGTAAGGTGTTTGAGACATGGAAATGTGGTGTGGGACAAATCTACCACATCGGTGGGAATATGAAGAATTGCTCTCTATATAAGTCTCTAATTGGTAAAGGGTTTGAGACCCCAAGAGGTATCCCATGTGTTTAAAGGAGGGAAGACCTAGATGTGCCTGGGTTCAAGGCTAAGCCCACACGCGCGCCGCCGCCGCCCGCCCGTCCGGTTTCGAGTTCCGAGTTTCGGGTTCCGGGTTCACGGGTTCACGGACTCACGGGCTGTGGGCTGTGGGCCTTTCTGATATTATCTTTTTGGACCAGAGAACTCTGCCAGATGTACAGTTTGATCCATGAAGTTTCAGATGTACAGTTTGGACCAGAATTCTTTCATATGTCTGATTTGGTCCTGAAGTTTCAATATTTACGCTTTGGTCCCCATAGTTTCGGAGACTTTTACGCCTACCGTTGGACTGTTTACTGGAGCATTAACCAGCCATTACTTGGCTGATTAATTCCTCCATTAACAAAGACATTACTTGGGCGATGGAGTGCCTCTTTCAATGGCCTTAATAGCCATTACTTGACATTTTAATGGCCTCCTTTAAGGGCCATTACAGACCTTGTTTGTGGCTGTTGGACAGCCCTATTCTTGCTATATATTGAGCTTCATTTGGCTGAAAATGTACAAGAAAGCGACCAGAAAATAGCCGTAAAAGCGAATCTAAAACAAAGTGTAAAACAGTGAGAAAACTGTGACGAAAATCAGTGAGCAAACCCACACATATACACAAGATATACACTACAAAGACACATTATATACACAGAGACAAAAGAGAAGAGTATTGAGAAACTCTTCCTTCCTATTCTATAGCTTCAGCAAGTCGAGTCATATTTGTTTTCTTCGCCAGGCTCAACCTATTGGCTTTGTAGTGTTGAGATTAAAGTGTTATTTTATTTTGGGAGACTATTGACCGCTAACGTAAAAACATATATACGGGACAATCTTGTCTTAAGGATAGAGGGCTATCCTCGACTCAACACACAACGTTGTAACCATCCAGATTTAGTTGTTTCTTGATTTCAGGTTATCAAGATTCAAGACACAACAAACTTGCGGCAGTTCTCAACATTGGCTTTGCAAGGTGATCAAGATTCAAGACACAACACACATGCGGCAGTTTTGAAGATTGACCATTTATTTATCCTTTCGAACATTTGTAATAGTTATTACTTCCCGTACTGCTCTATAAAGTACCGTAGAAATACCAACAATTTAAGACAAGATTGTATTGTAATACTATTAGTGTTCGAAATATGTCGGTCAAAAGTTGTGTAACCAAATCTGGATATAGTAATGGTTTTCTGGTAGAAGAGAGTGATGATGATGAACATGTTCATGGTGTCACCGCTACCAAGACTGGTGGGAACAAGCGCTCTCGAGAGCCTGAGGATGTCAACTGGGACAAGAGGAGAAGACTGAAGATGTATTTCTATCTTGCAGCAGAAGTCCTGTATCTATCCCAGACAAAAGATCCGAATAATGGTAAGAAGGAAATGGACACTCAGTCTGATGAAGTGACTGAAGTGAGCCAGAATCCGAAATTGGGATAAGTAGTTTTTCTTACTTGTCAAGAATAAAGATTAAATGAGGTCTGATTAAAAATTGATTAAAGTAAGGAGGAATATGAAAATAATTTATATTCCTTACGCTTTAAAAATCAGAAGTTTAATCTCATCTTCTTTTCCGTTTAAAGATTGGATTGTAAAGCAACTTAAAAAGATCCGTTCTTTTAAGTGTAATTATTAAAAGTGAGTAAAGTATGTTCGCACATACGATGGTGTAAGATCCATCGATCGTATAAAATCATTACAACTCTTAAGTAAGCGCCAAGAATTATCTGGGCACCAATCATAACGGAAGAAGTCTAAAAGTTAAAGACGTTGAGCATGTCATACTATTTGGCAGAAGATCCTTCATAGGATGATATTGGACACTCAGTTATATAAAGCCTCCGGGCGACTAGAGTAGGCCAAAATTCCTTTGATATGATGATATTGGACACTCAGTCATATAAAGCCTCCGGGTGACTGGAGCGGGGCCAGAATTCATTTCATAGGAAAAGTAATGGACACCTAGTAAGGTGGGTCAGAGTTTCCAGGTCTGAAATGATCTGAAGGCCTAAAGAAAGGCAGAAAAGAAGTTGGACACTCAGTCTGCAAAGCAACTGCAGTGGGCCAGAGTATCCAGATCACATATGATCTGGTTACGCCCTAACCACGGGCAAGAGGTTGTTCATGTGAAGCAACGCCACCTCTAAAGTAGAAGGGGTTGAAGAGGTTGTCCTCAATAGGACTTCAGGGAATGGGATCACTCTGGTGAGGTGATACATGTTCCTAACTTGGTTTAAGGGACGCTGTTGGTCAAGCTGGTTTGAGACTAGTCCAACAGGTCTGTAATAACTAAGAATGGTACAGTACGTCTGTAGCCAAATGAATGATATATTTGTAATCCGTGCATCTATGCCATCATAGATTAAGACACGTTAAATAGCAAGTCATTCAAAAGCTAACGATGTTGAGATTGTTGCCTTCTGTCGACATAAACCCTCAAAATGAATGTGAGGTAGACGAATAGGCAAAATCACCTTTCCAAATTCCGTCAAAGGGAATAGCGAAAGAAGCACCGCTCCTCTAGAACTTAGTCACACCTACTTGGGTAATTTGAAGTTTATACAAAATAGAGGGGGAAAGAAAAGTACGTTGTGACCTTCATTGATGATGGTACAACGTATGGAATCCTTTGTTTGTTAAAAAGCAAAGATGAAGTTGTTGGAGCGGATAAGCGCTACAAAGCAGAAGTTGAAAATCAACTAAGCCTACGGATTGAGAAATTCGTAGTGATAGAGGGGGAGAAAGTGAAGCATCGTTCACTAAACGACTGTTAATTTCTCACATCAGTCCAACAGTGTTAGCCAAGCGCAAAGCTCGTACGCCCAAATTATGTGGGGTGGCTTGGTAAAAGTTGGAATACTGAAACAGGTCAAGTTGTACCTAAGACTGTAGATTGCATATCTGTCAGTATCTGCAAATAACAGTAGTGCTGATCGCCTCTTGGCGTCAAAGAATGTTGAATTCTTTGAAGATAGCTTTCCTTGAGAAAAAAAAGGAAAAATGAGTAATTGCTCAAGGTTAACAAGAACCCGCGAGGGCCTGACTGTCCGGAACTAGACGTTCCGTATCTACAGGATCATACTTGCGTAATGGTTGATCTTCCTCCGGAAAAAGAATCTTTGGGTTGTAATATGTGCTCCCATGTGAGTAGCTTCACATCCAGGGCCATTGCAGTCTTGCGTGGCATGAATGTTGAATTAGTCTTCCCAATCGAAGAGTTGGAAGAAGAGAATCAGAGTTGGTTTTCTGGACTGTTGGGCTTCTTCCTGAACTTTCATCTTGGTCCCTGAAATATTTACATTTTGGTCCTGAAAGTTTCAGATAAAACAGAAACAATGAATCTGACCACAGAAACATTGACTCTGAAATTAGAAAGCCAACAGTTGGAGAATCAACAGTCTGAAAGTAAAAGTCATATTGAAACAAAGTCTCGATATGAAAGATTTGGGTATCACAGATGACATCTTAGGAATTGGATTTCTAAGACATCTAACGGACTGGTCGATAGTTGACAGTCTCGTTGAAGCCACCAATGGATATGAATCATAGAACTGATTGGAATCATGGTGCACCCATACACAAGGAGCGATATGCACAGATCATCTGTACATCAATGTATTGTACACACTACAACCCACCTGGTATCGTCCTATTTAATGCATCAGTTGAACTAAGGTTCACTGATGATCTTAATACATGATCAATAGAAGGCTTTAAGTCGGATATGACGATATCTGAGTTATTCGCTTATCTACGGATTATAGTATTATGGATGTCCAGCGGTTCTGGGAGAACACAGTGATGCAAACTGGACATCAGATCTGAAAAACACCAAAGCCACAAGCAAATGTGTATGGTGGGTCTTGAAAAATCCTCTAAGCAAACTTGCATCGGCCGATTCATGATGAAATCGGAGTTTATCGCTTTATACAAAGCATGAAAGAAGTTGAGTAACTTCACGGCTCCTTAGAGGACGTCCCTTATTGGGAGAAACCCGTGTCTTCAGCAGTTATACATTGTGGCTAGCCGGTCAACTTCAGGAAGAACACGGATGACGGCGTCTGGATATATCATTCAGGATCTGTCGAAGACATAAGACCGTATGGCAGTTGATCATCACGGGTGTCACATCCTTGTGTACTAACTAAGGGACTACCCGGAGATCAAGTGTTCTGCATGTCTAGGGGAATGGGCTGAAAACCCAAACAATACGAACATTTGCGGTGGTAACCCAACCATACTGATTGGAGATCCCAAGAATTTGGTTCAATGGGAAAACTAAGCGGCAAAAGGTTCAGTTGAGCGCTTCGGTGGAAGCAAGAAGCACTTCGGATGATGATTTCTGTACGAAAACATGAATCCAAAGCTGTTCCCGCGATAGACATTAAAGTGTTGCCTGCATGGTGAGTAAAGTTTAAGCTTCCAAACCTTTTAAAAGATCCTCAAACGGTTGAGGTTAAGGTTGTGGAACTTTTAATGATTCCTAACACTTGTGAAGTGGGGTATAGCAGGATACCTTGTAGGAGATCACCTATTTAAGTACGAGGATGGACGACTCAAATGAACGCACTTAAGAATCCAAGTGTGTCCATGGCCACAACGGACAGAAACGTAAGAAGGAAAATGAATAAGAAGAGTTATTGTGCTGATATCGTTGTCTTGGCTTACACTAAACACTGACGGTTCAAGACATCACGTTCACCGCGCAGTAAGTAAGTCCGATGGTATTCAACTAGGGAAGGTTCAAAGCGTAAGCTACCTCTCCTGATGCAATAACTTTTCGCTGAAAGATTGCTGAAATGTAGGCACCTTGTGTGTGCGCCACAATCTCTCTTTCATAGAGGGGATTGTTGGAAATTAGCCTTTGGCGGGGAGATGCGTCCACCCATCTTTGATGAATTAAACACTAGTGTTCCGTATGTTGGAGACCTCGTCTCTTTACACATGCATGATCTACGAAGTGAGTAGATGATCGTAGGGCCAAGAATCATCTAATTTCGTTAAGAAATGAAAGAGATATTGGTCCACGAAGTAAGGTGTTTGAGACATGAAAATGTGGTGTGGGACAAATCTACCACATCGGTGGGAATATGAAGAATTGCTCTCTATATAAGTCTCTAATTGGTAAAGGGTTTGAGACCCCAAGGGGTATCCCATGTGTTTAAAGGAGGGAAGACCTAGATGTGCTTGGGTTCAAGGCTAAGCCCACACGCGCGCCGCCGCCGCCCGCCCGTCCGGTTTCGAGTTCCGAGTTTCGGGTTCCGGGTTCACGGGTTCACGGACTCACGGGCTGTGGGCTGTGGGCCTTTCTGATATTATCTTTTTGGACCAGAGAACTCTGCCAGATGTACAGTTTGATCCATGAAGTTTCAGATGTACAGTTTGGACCAGAATTCTTTCATATGTACAGTTTGGTCCCTGAAGTTTCAATATTTACAGTTTGGTCCCCATAGTTTCTGGAGACTTTTTCTGCCTACCGTTGGACTGTTTTCTGGAGCATTAACCAGCCATTACTTGGCTGATTAATTCCTCCATTAACAGCACATTACTTGGGCAGTGAGCAGCCTCTTTCAATGGCCTTAATAGCCATTACTTGGCTGTTTTAATGGCCTCCTTTAAGGGCCATTACAGCCTTGTTTGTGGCTGTTGGACAGCCCCTATTCTTGCTATATATTGAGCTTCATTTGGCTGAAAATGTACAAGAAAGCGACCAGAAAATAGTAAAAACTGAACGAAAAACAGTAAAACAGTGAGAAAAGCGTGGATTTAAAATCAGTGAGCAAACCCACACATATACACAAGATATACACTACAGAGACACATTATATACACAGAGACAAAAGAGAAGAGTATTGAGAAACTCTTCTTCCTATTCTATAGCTTCAGCAAGTCGAGTCATATTTGTTTTCTTCGCCAGGCTCAACCTATTGGCTTTGTAGTGTTGAGATTAAAGTGTTATTTTATCTTGGGAGACTATTGACCGCTAACGTAAAAGCATATATACGGGGCAATCTTGTCTTAAGGATAGAGGGCTATCCTCGACTCAACACACAACGTTATAACCATCCAGATTTAGTTGTTTCTTGATTTCAGGTTATCAAGATTCAAGACACAACAAACTTGCGGCAGTTCTCAACATTGGCTTTGCAAGGTGATCAAGATTCAAGACACAACACACATGCGGCAGTTTTGAAGATTGACCATTTATTTATCCTTTCGAACATTTGTAATAGTTATTACTTCCCGTACTGCTCTATAAAGTACCGTAGAAATACCAACACCTTATAGCGCCCAGGCTTTGCCACTGGACTATGCCCCGAAGGACCTCTTTATGCCATCTTTATTCCTATGCTTATGCTTACAGGTTTATCACATATAAAGAGAAGCAATTAAGATCAAATTAACTTATGATTTTTAGTAGACAAAGGTCAAAGATAACAATTTTTAGCTCCTAGGTGACTTAAGCAGGACCACAAACCTTCATTTTTACACAATATTAACATACAAGAGATCATGAACCCAAGTCTTAGATTTTAATTAACACAGTTCATATTTCAAGCCTTGTACAAACTATATATTATACAAGTCATTGCCAAAGATCAGTATTAAACACAATATCCATTCTATGATGCCTAACATAGCAAGTTCAAATAATAATGACTAATCAGGGAAGGTAAGTAAATCATTAAGCAGTAGGGAACTATCCATGAAAAGCACTTAAACATTCATCATCATGTTCTACTAAGCAAGTATTGACAGTATACTCGATATATATGGTAAACATAAGCCTAATTCAAGGCTTAACAAATAAAAAAAACAGGCTTAGGTTATTTAATCAAATTAAGTTCTACATCATATTTAAGCATTAACAAACATAATAATATAAACTCCTAACGACATACGATTAACTAACAGAAAAGCACATAGGAGCATATAAAACACTGAAATAAACTAAAATCGAAAGGAAACCGAGTCTACGAACCTTCTCCGGGTGCAGCGAATTGAGGCAGAGGTCCTTCAGATCCACCGGACTACGACCTTAGTTACGGAGAAAGGAACACAATAAATCAAAAGATATACCTGCCAAGACTAGGAGGCGACAAAGATTTGAGGAAGATGAAAACCGAGCAATAAAAGTGATTGTAGGCTTGTATTTAGGATGGCTATGTAAGAAATAGAAAGTGTGTGGAAAGCTTAGAGAAGAGCTGCGGCGGCCAGAAAATCCTTTTTTTTCCTCTTCTTCGAATGGATTCCACATGCATATTTATAGGATGAACTTAGATTTTGTTAGGGCTCCTTTAGGCGGGATTTTTGCTTCAGATTTTGAAATTGGTCAAAAGAAATCATTCAAAATCCGAACGTTTGATGGACTCGTAGCACAAAAATGGAGCAAACACCCTCTGTCTATGGTTGACAAAGCTTGTAAGCTTGTTGAGGCCTTTCCTCGACAAACTTCTGTAGTACGACAAGTCAGATTAATGCATTGGTCTCCTTCTTGTGCAGAAAATTAAGCTTAATTTGAATACTGATGGTAGCGTGAAGATACAAATTGGAGATGCTGTTTTTGGAGAAATTTTTAAAGATGATCAAGAAAAATGGATATTGGAATATTCAGATAAGATGAGACCTACCTCAAACCTCATCACAGAATTATGAAGTATCAAACGAGTACTAGAAATAGCAAAAACAATGGAATATAGAGACTTTGAAGTGGAGATGGACTGCTTACTTGCTGTCAAATTTATTAAATAAGACGACATACAATTTTATCCTTTAACGGCAATCCTGTTGGAAGTCAATAACGCGACTATTATCCATATTTGGAGGGAGGTAAACAAGTGTGCCGATTTTTTGACAAATGAAGATCACAGACAAGCCAAAGATTTTCTTATATGGGAGAATGCAATCAAGAAAATGGAATTTACTTTTTATTAAGTTCTCGATAATTAATCACTAGTCTGGCTTTTCCTCGTTTTAGCTCATTATGATGAACGATCTTAGAACTTTTTAATACCACAATGGTCCAAAGGGGGTGATTAATTGCAGTATAATGAGAACACGGAGGTGAAGCAAACAGACAATATATCATGGGACCCAAGATAGCTTGCTTGTATTATTAAGTATCATTTATTATAATTATAAATAGAAGGGTCTTTGATGGTTGATAGGAGAAAGCCATCATCAACCATTATCGACATTTTCCTCTCTTGGTGTCCTAAGAATCTACAACCCTACCCTTATTCCCTAACAACAATTTTTCTCTCCCAATTTTCTTGCAATTTCAAACTTCAAAGGAATCCTTAATTTCTTCTAGCTCCTACTACTACACCTATAATATAAAGTAAGTTGAACTAATACTTAGTAACCTTTATCTATTATCTTATCTCTTTCCTGTTGTGTATTCTTTATCCTTTTATTTATTTGGTTCACAAGCATCTTTACCATTTATATAGTCTTGGATTAAAAGAAAGAATCTTTTTTATGCTGTTCTTGATGAGTTTCACATAATAAGTGAGTCTTGATCTGTTATTAGATCTCAGTGTTCAAGAATTGTGCTGTAATTACTGCTTAAACTGATTATTCTTTCATTTGATTTGATATTTCCTCTCATTTTTAATGCTTCTTGGTGATGGATAATTGACACTAGAAAGGCTGATTTTTTCCTTGGATCTTCACATTTTTTTTCAATATTAGAAAGTTCTGTTTTTGGGTGCTATGTTGCATAATTTGCGATTGATGGTCTAGATTTTATATCTTGTCAAGGATGCACCTTCCAGAAAAAAAAATTCCTTATTATCCTGAAAGGGGTGTTATTTTTTCCCTTTGGCTAGTAACATTTGGTATCAAGAAAATGAAAATATTGCAGTTCTAGCAGATGTTTCTCTGGTTCTTGGATCCATGTTCATAAAAATCTGGATTTGTTTTTCCAATGGCACAAAATTGAACTTTTAAAAGAAGATAAGGACTTTCCAATTGATGGGGTTCTCATATCTTGTTTAGATGTGTGTAACATAGCTCCAATTTTCAGTTCTTGATTGAGTTTCTGCTTTCTTTTATATTTTCTACATCTGCTTGTCTAGAATGAGTATGTTCCATTTATAATTGGCTTACTGCTGTGGCCTCTTTAACTTTTCATCATAATTGACTTGCTGCTTGATTCTATGCAGGTCTAGTGCACTCAGCTATTCCAGAAGTTGTTGCTAAAAGAAAATCTCTTTAATTTAAGCCTAGGTAAAACTCTTTACTCCAGAAATTCGGGTCATCCCAAAGAGTTCTGTTCTTGATGACCTCTTTCTGTTTGGATCATCTTTACCTTAATATTGCATAACTAGAAGCAACTATTAGTCTTATATTGCCATTACTACTTCTGAGCAAGCTGTTTATTCCAGTCTACTTGGAATATTTAGAGAGCAATTTTGGGCAGGGGAGCCCGGTGCACAAAACATTCCGCGTTAGCAGAGTCTGGGAAGGGCCGCACCCCAAGGGGTGTAATGTAGACTGCCTACCCTAATGCAAGCATTAGTGGCTGCTTCCATGGAACCCGTCTATAGGTCACACGGAGACAACTTTACTGTTGCTCTCCTTCAATAAACAATTCGAGCCCAGATCTCCACGGCCACAACATGGAATTCTCACCACTAAACTACAGTCACCACATAGAGAGCAAATTTGAAAGTAATATATAGCTACTTATGAATTTATTTCACTTGGCTGGAAGATGGATTTTGGCTGACTGTTTTGCTAATAGAATATGAAGCTTGTGGTATTGTTGTGTTTGAAAAACTATTATACTACTGTTTTTTCATTTGCCAGTTTATAGTTTTGTCCGACTTCTATGCGATATGACTAATGGTTGATGTTCATTTTATGACTAGATTCCAATCCATTATGGGCCTCTCACAGTATCCAACTCCAGCAGATGCAGGAGTGCTCTGTGTGATTTTAGTAAACACAGCCATCTCCATCTCCATTGTCAAGGAGATGGTTCGATCGATCCTTCATGTGATTGGCATCCGCATTGCATCATGGGACGAATATTCCATCGAAGGCCCCTTGGACCCGTTTGAATGTCGCGGAAGCCCATCAGAGTCATATATGGAGGAATTTAGAAGCCGTACCCCTGCAATTCGTTATGATTCAATATGTATCTCTAACCACGCCGAGAAAGAGTGTTCCGTCTGCCTGACGGATTTTGAACCTGATGCAGAGATAAACCATCTCTCGTGTGGCCATGTTTTCCACAAGCTTTGTCTAGAGAAGTGGCTCAAGTACTGGAATGTAACTTGTCCACTTTGCAGGAATTACATGATGATGTCTCAGGAAGGCGAAGAAGATACTTGTCCTATGTGAGCTAGAAGTTCATATGAGGCTTATAACACTACTATACATCTTAAGGATGTTCTGGTGTACAGCTTATTTTCAGGCTGAGTATATGCATGGTTGATCACTTGATCTTTGACACTGGGTAGTTCTTTAATTAGCTTTCATATTTGTAATGCTTGGCGTCCTCACGGAGTGACGGGTCCTTTGCTGTGACCAAGAAGAATTCATACATTCTTGTACATAATATATGGAAGATTTTCTCATCGTATTTTTCATCTTCTTGCTTAGTTATCAAGTGAATGATCTCTTTTTTGCTTTGCTTCATTGGGTGTTTTCTGAGAGGTTATTTTCAGTGTTTGGGGAGCTATGTTGCTCGGATTCTTAAAATATGTTGCCCCACCTATATCAGATCCTTCAAAAATACACTACTTCTTGGAGGATCCGACATGCACCAGGCAACATTTTTTAAGAGTCCGAGTAGCATAGTTGGGAAGTTGTGAGGTCAAAGTTTAGACAAGGAGGATCAAACATTTTAAGGTATCTCAGTCTTTTTCTTTCCTAATTTTCTTTTTTGGTTTTCTTTTGGTTGGGTGGAGGAGGTTAGGTCAAAACATGTGCAATGATTGAATTCAGAATCAACCAATAAATAATCAAATGTACAACTTTAGGAATCAGATCAGCAAGTTATAGTAAACAAAGATCAAGAATCAAATGGAATAGAGAAAAGACAGAAAATTGAGTCCTTATTACATGCTTAATTACAGATGAAATGCTAGAAGACAGTAAGACTTATCCCTTAGATGAGCATTACTTGAGTCATTTTCCAGCATATATGCTATGCATCAGAATTGAGTATTGTCATTTTCCAGCAGCCAGTTCATTGAGTTTGGATCCAACAGACATGCTATTCCAAGTCAGGCTAGAGGTCCTGTGGTATCTGCACCTGAAAGAACCGGCATGTGTAGTTGGTGAGCACAAGCAGTTGTACTTTGCGCTCTTTGGTTGGCCTGAAGGTGAGGATGGCACTGAAGATGGCAGGTGGTTCTTCATGCCTTCCAATATGCTGCTTGGCACAATCAACTTCTTAGGTCGTCCAATCTCCATTGAATGTGAATGTTCACTCACACTTGATTGTTCAGCCATATTTTTGGGTGGACTCTGCAAAAGGGAGCGCCATCATTAAAACAATAATTTTTTGAATGGGGTGTCTGTGTGTATGTTCCTTGCAAAGTCGTAAGACCGTGTATAGGGACTAACACCGGAAGGTCAAGGAAGTTGGTAACATGATGACGAGGAGAGGGTATCTTGTTTGTTGTCTTGATTCTTGAACTAGACGTCGTTTAATCACTATGAAAGAAATTTGATGCGCATATATATAATGATACCATTACCTAATGGATCTAGACATCTGTTTTTTCCATGACATTTTTATGCTTTGCACTATTTACCTGTTTCGAGTCAGAGAATAGGGACAAATACAAAGAGCGTGGCATAGTGGTCAATAGAACCGGTGAAAACAGTGAGAAATCGAGGTTTAATTCCAACAGAAAAAAAAATATTTGGTGATTTTTTCTTATTGTTGTCTAAGCCTTGTGCTGGTAAAAATAACAAGGTAACCTGTAATAATCAAGGTGCATGCAAATTGTCCGGACATCGCCCTCGTCAAAAAGAAAAAAGGGACAAAGACAGCGAATAGAAGAGCATTCGAGAATATAATTCATAAAATTTGTAAAGAAGTTTCATTTCCTTTCTTTCCATTTCTTTTTTATTTCTGTGTTTACCTTTTCTTTTCTCTGTTTTTTTGGAGCAGAAACATGAGTTGCGGGTTATATTATTCACAAAAAAAATCTTTCGTGATCAACCTAAAAGAGGCAGCAACAACAGGAAATGTCTTTCTTCTCTTGAATTCAACTGAAAACGCATGGTAGTATGTCAACATTATCTTTGTTTTTTCCACCGTATGTCAACATTATGTTAGCATGACCAAAATTAGCATCAATTTTCCATAATACAATAATAACATACTCCGTGTAATCCCACAAATAGGGTCTGGGGAGGATAGAATGTACGCAGATTTTACCCCTACCTTGGGAGGTAGAGTGGTTTCCGATAGACCCTCGACTCAGAATAAAGCAATAACAAAACAGGTCAAATAGGAAAAAGAAATCATAAGAAGATATCATTCAATACCTGGAGAAAACAAGATTGGAGAATTGTTGAAATGTTTCCAGTGAATTAAGAAATATCAGGAGAAGGATTCTATGGAGAATTTCTCCCAAAAGAAAAACCAATTCCTTTCCAGGAATGATTCTTTATTTCTGCTCTCGTGTTTATGCTTTGCCTTTTCCTGAGGCTGTTGTTATTTCTGTTTTTGACACCACTTATTTTTTTCTTCTTCTTTTACTTCTTATTATATAAAAATATATATATCAGGAAAATAAAATTGTTATACTCGTGTTATACATGAATTACCATGTAATGAAACAAATATCTTAATTTTTTTATATAAACTGTTAAGAGTCTCACATAAGATATGAAATGGGAACATGGACTCCTTATATGGACTTGAACAATCCTCACTCTACAAGCTAGCTTTTGAGGTTGAGTTAGGCCCAAGATGCATTCTTTACATGGTATCAGAACCAGACCCATTCTAATTCTTTGGTCACCGATGTTGGCCCCCAAATTATATTATTCACGCTCCAGCTAACAAGGTCTGCGTGGGGGGAGTGTTAAGAGTCCCACATCGGATATGAAATGGGAACATGGACTCCTTATATAGACTTGAACAATCTTCACCCTAGTCAATCAGATCCTACTAATCTAATGCCAAAAGATGACAACCCAAAAAAAAAAGGTCGTTTTTATATAACATTAGTGTCTTGATCAGCTTGCGTGTAGAAAAAAATGTCCGTTTTTATATAATGTTTGGACAAGCTTGTGTGTACCTCAGCTATTTCACATAGAAAAATCACCTAGTATCTTTCTGTCTCTACTGGAATTTACCCCTTAATTGTATCCCGACTTCAATGACCAAAAGCCCAGAATCTTAGGTGCAACAGCAAAAAAAAAAATCTTAAAGTCCTTGCATGTTTTCCCTTTTTATTTTTGGAGAGAATGGGAACCCGCTGCAGTGTTGGGGAGTTGTAAAGACAGGGATAAGCTCTCAGGAATCATTATAATTCAGCTGTAAATTGAAACCTTTTGTGCTCTTCATTTTTGGGCCATTTTCAAAAGGACTCAATCTTTACTGGCCATAAGAATCTCAGAATGACCAAAGTATGGCTACTTGGAAGCAAGAGATTTTGCAGGAACTGAAATATCCAATCCAACTTAAATAAATAAATAAATAAATAGAATTAAAAGAAGAAGGAAGATGACAATTGAAAGATATGAGAACATGTTCTGATATTTCCAAATCCACGTTGAACAAATAGAAGTGGAAATGAAATAAGAAGATGTTCAGTTTGAGATTGCTGAAATCTGCAAAAATTACCAGTATTTCTTCATTCCAATAAGAAAAGTAACACCCCAATTGATAACCTTGTTCAGCATCATAACTATGCCACTATGTACACCCCATCAGGGTAGGTTTTCCACTAGAACCATGACAGCGTTTTTGTTGTTTTCTCGAAACAGCCATAGAAAGTCAGTAATAGACCTTTTCGTTTCGATCATACCTTTTGCAGACTAAATGGCGGGGATTGACACAGGATAACTTATCCAGAGACAGATGCCTATGCAAAACAATATCACCTTAGGAAATGAGAATATGAGACTGAGTTGTCAATCTACCTATTCTCGCTAACACTGGAAAAGCACAATTCTATCTTCTAGAAGTAAACTAGTATCAGTATTTAATTAACCGTGGTGCCCGGGCCAGCTTGCGCGCGCTTCGACTAATTCCACTGGATACTTGTCACCTCCCACTAGCAACAGGTACCAGATAACTCTGTCCGCCAAGGCTATAACAGATGGGAAGAAATCACCTAGTGTTATTGTCTCTGCTGGGATTTGAACCTGAGACCTCATGGTTCTCAACCCACTTCATTGACCATTGGGCGACACCCTTGGGTGCATCAGTATTGAATGAAAGGATGCGTCGAGTTATTCCATACATGTTAAGTATTTTAGTTCCACTTGTGGAGGATACGGAAAATGCTAGAATGCACATTAAGATTGCAGTGGTTCAGAATCGCAGAGAGAAACATTTTGATTTAGTGTAAATTCATAAGCACAAATGAGATCAAACAACATTTTCACAATTAATGTAAACTGCAATTTAAGTCAGGAACACAAATGACATTCTTATTAACTTATCAAATGAAAGAATACAAGCTTGAAGCAGACACTGAGTACAATGTCAAGTATTTTAGTTCTACTTGTGGAGGATACAGAGAATGCAAAAATGCACATTAAGATTGCAATAGTTCAAATTGCTGAGACAAGCATTTTGATTAGCATAAGGCACAAATGAGATCAAACAACAATTTCACAATTAATGTACCTGCAGTTTAAGTCAGGAACACAAATGACATTCTTATTAACTTACCAAATGAAAGTGAAAGAGAATAATCCCTTGAATATTTTCATTAATGTAATTGGTTTATATACATGATATACACTAGTAAACCTAACTTATAATTACGGAAATCAAATATACATTTTCTTAATACAACAGATTACTACCATAATTACATATGTACAAGACCTCTGATAATATCAGAGGAATATACGGTGTATATTCTATTACACTCTGCAGTCGTAGCGGGCGATCTTCGGACGCTGAGACTGTCCCTAAAATCTTCAAATAGAACTAAGGGAAAGCCCTTAGTAAATATGTCAGCAATTTGATACCGTGAAGGGATATGCAAGACATGTACTTGTCCACGAGCTACGTTTTCACGAACAAAGTGAATATCCATCTCGATATGTTTAGTGCGCTGATGTTGGACAGGATTCTCAGAGAGATATATTGCACTAACATTATCACAGTAGACCAATGTAGATTTATAAATAGGAAAATGAAGCTCTAAATGAGGTTATGCAACCAACAGGACTCAGACACCACATTGGCTACCCCTCAATATTCGGCATCTGCGTTGGAACGCGAAAAAGTAGCATGGCTTTTAGCAGACCAAGAGACCAAGTTATCACCAAGAAACATACAATAACCAGATGTCGAACGCCTGGTATCTGGACATCCACCTCAATCAGCATCTGTATAAGACATGAGAGTAGATACCGATGATGGATATAAGTGTAAACCATAATCAAGAGTGCCTTGAATGTAACGCACAATGCGTTTGAGAACGTGCATGTGTTCTTCCCTCGGATCATGCATAAATAAACACACTTGCTGCAATGCATAAGTAATATTGGGCCTCGTAAACATAAGATACTGAAGAGTTCCCGCACTAACTACGATAGTGGGAGGGATCCTCGTAAGATGTGCTAGAAGTAGAACTCAGCTTTGGTTTAGTGTCAACCGGAGTAGGAGATGACTTACAAGATGACATGTCAGCCCGTTCAATAATCTCTGTTGCATACTTCCTCTGGGACAAAAATAGACCACATGCATGACGAGTTACAGCTATACCCAAAAAATAACTCAAAGGCCCCAACTCTTTCATAGCAAATTCAGAGCTGAGAAAAGATATGATAGACTTGCGTAGTTTATTAGAAGAAGCAGTCAATATAATATCATCCACATATAACAAAATGTATGCCAGAGAAGAACCACGATGGTAGATGAACAGAGAATGATCAGACATGCTATGAGAAAACGCAAGAGTAGACACATAATCTGCAAACCTTCTGTACCAGGCCCGAGGAGCCTGTTTGAGCCCATATAAGGACTTCCTCAGCAAGCACACATGGTTTGGATGATCGGAGTCTCTGAAACCCAAGGACTGATGCATGTATACAGTTTCCTTGAGGTCGCCTTGCAAGAACATATTTTTTACGTCTAACTGATGAATAGATCATGCTTTTGAGAGAGCTAGATTGAGAACAGTGTGAATAGTTGCCGGTTTGACTACCGAACTAAATGTCTCGCCACAATCCACGTCAACCTATTGAGTTTTACCATCACCTACAAGACGGGCCTTATGTCTCTCAAAACACCATCAGATTTTTCCTTATGAGTAAAAATTCACATAGAACACATTACATTGACACCATGCGAACGGGGCACCAACTCCCACGTCTTATTTTCAATAAAAGCATTTTATTCATCATCCATTTTCTAATTTGGGTCACGAAGGGCAGACACGGGGTTACGTGATAGGGGTGATTTAGTGTCATTAGAGTTGAGATTAAATTGTCATTTTGGTCTAAAAATACCCCGTTGGCTACGAGTAAGGCCCTTAACCCGGAATAGAATTGGGCTGGCGTTGAGTCATTGTGGTGTTCTCGGTACCACTCTAGGTTGGAATGAGTTGGGCCTACTGGAGGGTGGACGTGCTTGGGTCAGCAGGCAGTGGGCCTGCTGGTAGAACTGGACACGAGTGTGTGGCATTTGGGCCAGCATGTATTGGGTTTGAGGACGGGTAGTGTTGGGGCCAGCAGGAAGTGGGCATGCCGGTGTCTGCTGGTCCAAAAGCCGAGGTGTGGGTCGGACCAAATGGTGGATCACATACGGGGAGAGCCTATCATCTAAAAAATTATAAGAATTGGACACGGGATTATGCAACTTAGCAAACGAAAATTGAGTTTCATCAAAAATGACATGACAACTAATTATGAGTTTATTCGAGGATAAATCATAATATTTATAACAACGATGATTAGACGGGTAACCCAAATACACACACGCGGTAGAGCGGGCTTGACGTTTGTTGATGGTAGAGGAGGGGAATAGAGGATAACATAAACACCCAAATACCCTAAGATGAGAATACGAAGGATCTTTTTGATAAAGAATTTTGAGTGGGGATTGATATGATAATCCTTTGCTAGGGAGTATGTTAAGGAGGTACGTTGTCATTTGTAATGCATGATGCTAAAAGGAAGGTGGTAATGATGCATGTACTAGTAGTGTACGAACAATATTATTAATGGTGCAGATTTTTCTTTCGGCTTTCCCATTTTGTGACGTATGTGGACATGAAAACCGAAAAGATATACCATTAACCTTACAAAATTAGCTAAATGACCCATTATCAAATTTTCTTCCATTATCACATTGAATATTCTTAATTTCCCGTTTAAATTGTGTAAGGATGAATGCTTTAAATGATAGGAATGTGAAAAAAACTTTTAGATAACAAAAACGTCCACAAAAAATTAGAATAATCATCCAAAAATAACACATAATAATAACGGTGACCGGTAGAGCTCAAAACAGGAGATGTCCAAAGATCACTATGAATAATATCCAATGGCAACAAAGTACTAGAACTGGAAGCCACAAACGACAATTTAACATGTTTACCAAGCGTACAAGAAGGGCAAACATTAGTGCAACGATCACTATTACACTCAATAAATTTATTGTTTTTAAGGGAGGAAAACACAGACATTCCCGAATTACCCAAACGCGCATGCCATAAGGAATGTGCTAAAGCGGAAAACGTTGACAATGTGGCTTATTTAGTGGTGGTGGTGGTGATGGGATAGAGCTCGCCTCGACTAGCACATCTCATTAGAGGTATTCTCGTTGAGAAATCCTTCACAGAAAATCCAAAAGGATCAAAGTCAACAGAAACCCAATTATCAGTTGTAAATTTCCTAATATACACCAAATTTTTAATTAAGTGAGGAGCATGAAGGATATTTTTCAAGGCTAAAGATGGGTTCGAGGGAGATAAATTTGTGTGATCATAACCACGAGTTTGAATTGAATTACTATTACCAACAATTATGCCACGATTTTTGCTCAAATTGAAGTACGACGAGATTACCTGGTACGGATGTCATGTGAGAAGTAGCACCGATCATGTACCAATTTGCATCCGGAGAATTTAGCCCAAATGTATGTATTGCCCCTCGATATCCGTGTGGATCAGGGCTACTGCTGGCCCTACAGCAGTGAAGGCCTGCTGTGACCGAGGCCCAAGCAGGCTGCCAGGCCGTGTAATTGCGAGGCCCATTCTTGGCTGCTGACAGGCTGTGTAATTGCGAGGCCCATTCTGGGCCTCAAGAAGTGACTGTAAAAAATATTTCTTTACCTCATACAGCTTTGATTGTTCAATGATCACTCGTAGCTCAACATAGATATCACAACTCTTTCATTTTTTATTTTCTCTCTAAAATCTCAATTGAATACACCAATAAAGCTGCTTTATTTTTCTTAATTTTGAGAGTCAAGATCCTACATTTTTACTTTATGACGTGGACGGTCGGATATTATAGTTTTATGTGCACCGGGCATTTGCCGCTTCATTAAATTAAAGTAAAAAAATTTAATGGGATAAATATTGTGCACCGACAAAACTATCGGTGGTTGAAATGTGATTAGCGAATAGAGTGAGGCCCTAAATTATGGATCATATTAGCGTAATGTGTGAGTCATTTTTATTTATCTATTTTAACATATTAAGAATGATAAAAAAATATTATTTTATTCTTAACATTAATCACCTATTTCCAAATTATTTTTCAAGTCTATTGAGACTATAAATTAATTAATATCGGTATTATGATAAAATATATATTTCATTTATTAAATTTTAATAGGCTTGCAAAGTTAAAAGTGGACAAATAAAAATAAACATAGTAAGAATTTAGATAACTTATGATAAGCGGTGGATGTAAATTTTCATTGAGAGAATTTAAGAATAATTAACATATAGTATATGAAGTATAATTTTTAGTATTCAATAAATAATATATATATATATATATAAAGTCAAGGATAATTAACATCTAGTATATGAAGTATAATTTTTAGTATTCAATATATATATATATATATATATATAATTTTTCAATATAAGGTTCGAATTAACTCTCTTCCGTCCCATAGCTCCGCCGTTGCTTGTGATCTCACTTATTGGACACTTTATGTTACAAGAATTATGTTTATTAACAAATTCACCCTTTGGTTGATGATTTAGTTATACGGAAATTATAATTCATGAATAATTACTATATATATATATATATATTATGAGATTTAGTTATGCGGTATATATACAAGAGTTATATAATGAAAACGTATTTGTGGTCTATCCCTTCTCAATTACCATCAAATTTCTTGTCCAACCACCCACCATTACATATTCATTTCAACATCAATGAAGGAGTTCTTGAGTTCAAATTCTATAAATTATTCTTAAATTAAAGTCAAGAAACAATATACCGGATTCAACTTTGCTAAGTATTGTAAATATTTTCGTGTCTAGTTAGAAGTATTGTTATCCAACTTGTTATAAATTGAGGCTAATATTAATTACTTTTGAAATGGTCCCTAATTCATCCTCACCAATTTGAGAAGTTGCTATTTATCCTTTTTAACCGATATGGGCGGTCTCACGGTGTAGAATTCTCTTTTTCTTACACAAATTAGCAAATTGGTAATGCTCTTCATGTGATGATTGATAATAAATGGTTCTTTGAAAGGAGAATAATAGTGTCAGGCTAATATTCTTCTAGTTTATCTTTTATCGATTACATATATTTTATTTTTATTTTTGGAGGTTGTATAATTCCTCCTTGCCTTAATATATTTTTTCAAAATGGAAAAAGCCCAAAAATATACTTATACTATTAAAAATTAGTTAACATTAATATTTTTGGTACAAAAATGCTTTTTTGGTTAGTTAACCAACTCAAAAATATCCTTCTGTTGCTTGAAAACAAGGAGGAAAGGTTCAATTTTACCCTTAAACTATTCAAAATGAGATAATTTACACTTCGATTAAAGTTCATAACAAGTGCTTTTAATTGTAAAAACTTGATCATAAACTAATATGTGGGCAATGAGATTATTTTTACTATTTTAAATGACAGTTTTTGTATATTAGCAATTTTATGTAATATAAAATTAAATTGCCAACATTAATTTTTTAATTAAATATTATTCTATTGTTTCCGTTCGAAACTATTATACCCCTACTGAAACCTGAGAAAACTTAGAACTACATAAGTAACATAACGTACCAAGATATAACTAGATTTAATTTCTTTTATCATATCTGTCTTAGAGTTAATAAAATAAATTCATTAATAATGTTAATGTAGCAAAACAATTTTTTTAAAGAAAAGGTACATGATTTCATATTTAAAAATAATGACGCATACTTAATGCATAAGGAATCAAAAAGAAAAAAGTGCGTATGCAATTGTCTTTTATTTATTAAAAAAATAGGAAGTATTTATATTATTTATTGTCTTATTTTAGTTATTATCTTTTCCATATATTCCACACACACACACACACCTCCCACATTTCTTAAAAATTATAAAGAAAAAAGTAAGAGCAAAATTGTTCCATAATAACAAGTTCAAGGGCAAATTAGCTCCTTTCCCCTTATTTTAAAACAATCGGTTAGTTTAAAAGGTCAAAGTTATCCCTGAACCGTTGGTAGAAAGGTATAAGTTATTTTTCAAAAACTATATTGTATAGAATATTTTCTGTCATATCAAACACACGAGAAAATTAATGTTACGGCATTGTTGGGGGGTGGCTTAAAAAATAGAGGCAGCTCAAGGACCATAGCGAAATTATGAAGTTGGACTCTAGAGAAAATTGCTTTAGACATATTTACCTACTAATCCCCTCGTCTTTTTTATATGGTCAATTAATAGGTAAAGGGCAAATTATCTTCAGTAGAATTTTTTACTGGTCCTTCAAGAAGATTTTAACTATGGTTCCATAAAGTCTTCACTACTTGAAAATGGAGTAACAAAGCAAAGATTGAATTTCTGTATATGGCCAAAGGACACAGTGAATTTCTTCAGCAGAGGAATCTTTTCTAGCAAAAATTCCCTTTTTGGGGGTATCCTTGCATAAATCGCCAGTCGACTTCAGTGTTTACTTTCCTAGCTGTTATACATAAATTATACACATATTATACATCCATCACCATTTGTAGTTTGAGCTGTTGGATGTGCGCCTATTTAGGTTAATTCTTTCACATTTTTTATAGTCAATCTTATCTATTAATAAATTTAAAGCCCAAAAAAACGGTAGATATAACAGAAGGAAAATGAAGCAGAAAAAGAAGCAATGTGCAAGTAATTGCAAACTTTACAAATGAGTGATTAAATTAGAAATGTCCAATGCTCGTAAAGGTCAAGAAAATCACCTTAGCAGGGCCACTGGTGTTACCACCAGCATGTTCTATCTACTAGCTACCAGTTTCCAGTTATATGGTCTTTGCAACTCCGCATCTTTCCACGTAAAATCGGGCAGAGGAAGAAGAGATAATATACTCCATTTACATCGCTGCTTTTTTCATAGCTATATACTGGTTGTCTGGTTCATGTGAAAACCTCAAGCTACCTAACTATTCATAAGGACTGCACCTTTGACGGGGTACACGGTGAAGCCCTTAACTGTAAACGACTCATGCTCAGCTCCATACTTCTGTGAACCATGTCTTGCAGCAATCTCTTGGCTGTTTCAGCAGCTTTATCTGTTCCATCAACTTGTGCGGCAAAGTCGTAGACTATTCTCTCCAATGTGGAGGATGAGAATCTATTTTCAGGAGGAGAGTCTCGAAGCAAGTCCAAAAGCGTTCTAGCTCTTTCCTGAGCTTGAGGTGTGCCCTCTGCAGTTAACCGTAAAAGGCCTGGAATGGCGCCTTCTTTGAGAATGAGTTCTCTGTACTTGTCTCGGCTGCTTTGACACAATGACAGTAAAGCCCCAACAGCGTGTTCTGTGCTGGCAAGGGACCCATCTTCAACAGTCTCCACTAGAGTGAGTATTCCGCCATCTGCATTTGTGATTGCGCCTCTTCCCTCCTCAGAATTAGAGAGGATTTCCAATAGAGTTGTGGTTTTCTCGGCAAACTTGGAATACTTCTTGCAGTCTTTGAGGAGATTCATTAGCGGGAAAACCGCTCTAGCATCAAGAACCAACTTGGGATCTTCTTTGCTTGTGGAGAGATTGTGGAGGGCAGTGACAGAATCAACCCTTCCTTGAACGGTTCCAGAACTCAGGATCTGCACCAGAAGAGGTGCAACTCCAGATGCAGCTATTGTCGGTTTGTTGGTTGCAGCAGCTGATAGTGTCAAAATAGCAGCAGTTGCTAGTTCTTTCAAATTGCCATTTTGGAACTTGAGGAGCTCCACAAGAGGAGGGATGGCACCGGATGCAACTATCCTTATTTTGTTCCTGACAAGTTTGAAAAGGAATATAAGGAGATAAGTTGATTACCCTTGAATCAAGCAATTACTATAAAACCAGGGAAAAACGAAAAAACAATGAAGATATATCATATATGTCCAAGGATACCAAAAAAAGCTGTTAAAACTAACCTATATGTTTTAACATTTGCATAACATACTATTCCTAGACAGGGCTGTTGTTGATAAGTATATAGAAATCATGCTTCATTGAGCAAAGGAAAGAGAAAAATATGAGAATAAAATATGATCATGTGAGCACATCAAATATCCTCTGTTCTGTATATCATCCATCTTTAATCCAGAACGTATAGAGACTTTAAGTGGGAGGTATAATCTAAAGCCATATTCACAGAAAACTAGCAATTTTAACCAGGTCTACATGGAAGAAAAGGTATAGTAATTATGAAACCAGACGATCGAGCTTCAGATCATGGCATGGTTTAACCATTCTTACGGGGTATAACCATAGCATGTCTTGAGCATTGACATCTTAATTGTACCAATAACAAGAAAAATTCTTAAGGAAAAACAAGGCACCAATCACCATAACAAACAGAGTGAAGAAAGATTTGGAAGTACACGAGGAGAACACAATAATTAGGAAAAAAACAACAAACTTTACAAAAAAATAAATAATAGGAGAGACAGAATCTAGGGGAGGACAGAAAACCCAAAATTAAATATCAAAACAATAATACCATCATCTAGACGTGTCACAACCTGGAGAGATAGAAAAGACAATGCGCGTATAAAGATGATTGAGCCACGGACATATTGTAAAGTTTTATACGGTGAGAAAGTTCTTTTACATGCCTAACGTGTGTGGCAGGTAGACACTAGCATCATGAAACAAGTTCATTTTCAAGTGACATGCAAAAAACTGCAATAGGTTCACTACCACAGCAAGAGGCCCAAAGGTCCTGATACTTTGAACTTTCAAAATCTTAATCAGAACACAGTTTATGAAGCCCTTGAAATTGTAGTCACTGCACATTAATTGTGAAAACTTTTTTTTGGGCTCCAAAAGAGGCATTAACAAGTAAATAATTAGCATAAGCAAGGATTAATTCGGTTAGAAATCTTATCTGCTAAGCCTGCATAAGCGTCTTGTTCCTTTTCTTCCTAGACTCCCAAAATCCCTTCCCCTCAGGGTTCAACTAAGAAAGCCCCATCAACCTCCCCGTCTGCTGGATCCAACTCTTGCTTGCGAGGTGCAAGCCGTTCCTGGGCTCATTACCTAGCAGTTAGGGCATGCGCACCTCATTGCTGCCCCAGTGCATCTCACAGTTGGGCCACACTCCAATTAGACCTTTTAAAACAGTGAGAAGATGCAACATTGAAATGTGCTTCCAAAGCTAAAAACTCAACGAGTCAATGGTGTATCTCATTCTGAGGGAAATCAAACATCCTATTTGGCTTAACAGCCCCTAGTCTTTTCCATATCATCTTTCTTCAGATATGAGTAGTAGAGTAGGCATAGCTAGCCTAGTTCATATACAAAAGAACTCCATGCCTCCATCCCAGTCTAGTGGCCAATTCTTTTTCCCTATTTTGCAAGTGAAACTAAATTGCCAATAACATCTCAGTGACAACAACTCATAACTAAGTAAAGAAATTATACTTAACATAAAATTTCAGCAAATAAGCTCTGGTTCTTATCTGATAACTACTATTCATTGTTTCAAATAGCTCTTTCTATTTAGAGCTGATGTCCACACTAGAAACCTTTATAACTGGTTGCTATAATTGATGACCTTCTTACATACAAGATCCACTCCACTAACTGTTAAAAGAATTGTTGTTTGTCAAAGTGGAATTTGTATGACTTTACATTAACGCCACCTAATATGCTTTTCCTTGAGCTGAGGTTCTATCGAAAAAAGACTCTAACTCCCAAGGTAGGGGTAAGGTATGCATACACACTACCTCCGCAGACCCCACTTGTGGGATTACACCGAGTATGTTGTTGTTGTTGTTGTTACATTAAAGCCACCATTTTCATGATTTAGCTTCTTGTTAAATGAAAATTGGGGACAGCAAAACTACCAATAGCACCTTTCCTTCTCATTTCTACAGTAATAAATATATCCAGACTCAACATCCAAAATTTTCAATTTTGCCGGGAAAAAGTCACAATCTTTCTATCTAAATCATCTAGAGACCAAGAAATTCTTGAACTTCATTCATATAACAAATATACCACACACATATTTATCAATCACAGTTTAAGAAAAAAAACTAAAAAAGGAAGAGTTAAACACTACTAACCGTTCATTACGGGAGGCAAGATTAAGGAGGGCCAATAAAGCAGCCTCACGAGCAATTAGGGAAGAAGAAGAACACTGAAGCATATCAACCAACGGCGGAATAACACCGGCGGCAGCAAACCGGCAACGTGTCTTGCCGGAAGACGACGATTTCCTCACTAATTTCCTTATATCCTTAGCTGCTTCAACCTTTCCCTCTTCTTCCACTTCACTCTTCAACTTCTCTGCTATTTCTTCAATTATATTCTTGCATTTTCTGTTCTTCTTCTCTTCATATTCATATTCATATTCAAGATTGCATTTTTCTTCTTCTTCCATTAATTGCTCCTCTTTTACCATTTTTCTGACACCCTTTTGATTCCTCTTTCAAAGGGTATGTTCAAAATTTTCAAAGATTTATGAAGATTTTGTTGATTTCTTGCAGGTGAACAACTTTCAGGCTTCAAGTGTTGTACTTTTCTATTTGGAGGTTGTACCTATAGTGTGACTCCGGGGAGGAAAAAAGGCTCATACTTCCTCTTTTGGAATTTCCACAAGTCTTTGCGTATTCTATGGTAAATTTACTAATTTTACATATACACCCCTTACGTTTATAAAAATATACATTAACTACCTTTTACTTGGGAAGTAACGTAACGCTCCTATCAAGCCCAAAAAGAATGAGAAAAATAATTTTTTTATCTCGACAAAGAAAAAAGAGAATAATTTAGAGAACATAGCCATGTAATCTTACAAATTTTAAAAACGTTATTACATCAGGGGAGGGGGGAAGAAGGAAAATTTTGACTATTTAAATGATGCATGTCAATTTTTTATTTTGATTATTTTGTTGAACTAATAGAAGTGAAAGAAGAAGAGGAGAAAGTGTTGTTATTAAGAAAATAAGAAACAATTATGTTTGGTAGTAGGCAAGTTTTTTAATTAAAGTGTATTTAAAAATTAGGATAACTTGAGCATCCTATATATATGAAGGGATTTTGAAGATTGTGATCATGTGATTTACGTAGTCTAATTTCAATTAATCACGATATTGTCGTCATAGTTAGTTCAATAATGCATGCATTAACATACAATATCATTTAATCATTTTGATAGGGAGAATGATTCATCAATATAGAAAATAATACTAAAATTATGAAAGCTCAAGGTGTTCTTCTTGATGTGGCCTATTCTGAATTAAATAAATATCCTAATCTCCACAGAGCAATTCAAAAATGTTAATCAGGTACTATAATTAATTTTTATACGAGTCTAATTTAGGATCGTGTGAAGAGGGAGGAGGGAGAGTAAGGTGGTATGATTGATTAATATGAATTATTGAATGACATATACTGAGACGTGTATAAAGAAGTTCACGTGAACTTGAATTATGGAAAATATTTAATTTTGCATATTGATAGTGTAAACGAATTTGACACTATTAAGGGTTAATTACATAAATTTATCTATAATAAGTAGAATTAATCTAAACCAAACAATGAGACAAGTAATATTCTATAGGAGAATTTTAATAGTCCATTTGGTTGGTAGCGAATTTTCAGCTTATCGGTGAAGGTTCTATTATCCACCTTGTTATCCTTTCTTCTTTTTTTTTCCTTCTTCTCTCCTAAATATAACAAAAATATTTATTCATTTTTTATAGAAAGGCAAACTTCTATAGCAGGTCAAAAAAAATCATTATAATATCATCGCATGTACATAAGTACATTAAACCTTGTACAAAAGACATCAAAAAAGTTGCTTTAAGAATACAAGCAATTAGGACTTGCAACGTAAATTCAAATTAATTATACTCCAAAATAAATATCGGACACTAAATGAAACCAAAAATATACAAGCAAGGTGGCCAAATGTAACACATCGGTTAAGCTTTCGGGAGAAAGTGTTGATCATAATCAGGAAATATATTGTACTTTACTCCATTTATGATGTGTTCTTGATTTATTAAAGTAACGAGAATGTGTCTTTTTCAATTACTTGATTAGGATGAAATTATTAGGGAGGACAATATTAGCATGACAAGAAAAGTAGTCAGCAAACCAAGTTCCAACAATTAATATGTTTAGATTTCTTTGTGGACTCCTCATATTAATATACATTGCAGCCTTAATAGTCCCTTCTAAATTAATTCGAAGGATAATTTTATCCAAATAGATTAAACTAAATTAATAGACAGGTGAGGAGTGCTTCTTTGAATTAGCTACGTATAAATTTTTGTAATGTATTGAATTAGATGCATTAATAGCTAGACTCTCCTTTTTCTTAGCTTTGTATTATAAAGATCCTTGTTATCACATATCATAAGTTAGTATAAACTAGCTAGCAATTATTACATATTTTCTGTTAACAGTCGTGTATAACCTATTTACCATCTACTGGTAGACCCGTTTGTGCATTATTTCACTATTTGAATCGCTGAATTTCAGTATTTTTATAAATATTCGTTGCTCATTAGTATTTAAAAATACTGAACTTTAGTATTCGAATACGGGTTCAATATTAAAATATACTGATTTTAGTATTTCAAGTAAAATAATGATCTCTACTCATAAATTTTCAACTATCACAAACTATCTTTTTGTTAAGTAATGTCCGTGTCCGGACACAACTTCAACCTATAAATACACATTTTTTAACTTCAGGTTGAGATACTATTCTTTCCAACTTCAACCAAGTATGTCCAAATGACTGGTAGATTTTATTTCTTATTTTTAACGAAAGATGTTACAATATTAATCTTAAGAACCATTCATAAAGGTAGTAGTACATTGTTTTGGAGGTATGATGCTAAAATAAGATATTAAACTCTCCTTTACCCTGAACCCAGCAATATATTAAGGATTTCCAACCTAAAGTTACATTGGATATGACAATATTAATCTTGAGAACCATTCATAGAGTTAGTACAATATATTAAGGATTTCCAACCTAAAGTTACATGATCCATTAGAATAAAAAGAATTGTGATATGTGGTATAAATCTGTGACTTTGGACAGCTGCATATGTTGGTAAAATGGTTTGGTTACCTACCAATCATACCTAGTAATATACTAGTATTAATTTGGTCAATCTTAAAGAAATATGAACCAGTTTTTAAAATTGACCACAACCCCTCCGCTAATTAAGTGGCGGCCATATTTACTAAAGGAGAATAATTCCTTTCGTTGGATAACTGCACTGTGTATATAGGTGAAAAAATTCCCGTTGTGTATATATAATAAGTAATTAAATCTCCTAAACACAAAAGAGTTTTTTTTAACCCCGTTAATGAAATTTCTGCCTTTGTCACTGGCTCAACTCTCTCTTGCCAAAAAAAAAAGAGAGACCAATATATTCAGCTTAACATAAAATTTGTACGTATTTTTTAGGTGCTATGGTTAATCACAAAGATAAGGGATAATAATCTCGAGATAAAATGTAGAATTATTCTTTTCGCATTTGATTGAAGTGTTTTCCAGTATAAGTGATTAGATTGGAGCTTATAGTTTTGAGTTTCCAAGGTCCGATGGATGCAAGTGGTTTGGAAGATAAGTCTGTATTTTGTGTGCAATTATGGATGTACTATTCTTATGACAAGTCCTGATATTATTGGCACTTAGTTCTATAATTTGTCTCCTTGAAGGCCATCGTTTGTTGTCTTGCAGTTGTTTGGATGTCAAGCAAAGTGTTTGTACCCACAGTTTGATTTTTCTCCGACGAAAATCAACACTTTCTCATGGTTGGTGCCTTGGTGGAGAGATACTTTTTCCACGTCTCATTAAAATTGTCAGTAAATTTCATTTAAATACTCAAATCTTCGAATAAAAAAAAGAGTATTCATTTAGCCTTTATTTTTTTAGACAAAAAGAGTGTCCACTTAACAAATCAATATAGAATTAACCTTACTTTTTCAGACTTACCCTTATTAAGTGTCAGGTGACCAAATTTCAATACCTATTTAATTAAAGACATTTTAGTCAAATTACCTATTTTACCTAAAAGTTAGTATTTTCTTAAGAGTGTGCAAATGGCTAAGTGAACACTCTTTTATATCCCGAGGGAGTACAACATTTTTTTATTGAACACCAAAATGCATGATAAAGTGTTCTCATAGATACTTCCGAACTCCGACTCAAACTTTAGATAAGTTTTTACATGTAATGCTTATTATGTATATAAGTTTAACCCTTTAAAATATATTACCTCCTTTAATTACATGCATTATCCTCAATAAGCAATAAAACCTCAAGGTTGTTCCAGCTAAGGTTGATGTAATTAAAGAAGGTAACATATTTTGAGATTAACATATCTATGCAACGAACGCTTGAGAATACACCCAAAAGCTTTTTCGAATTTTGAAAGAAGTGTCTAATAGAAATACTTACTTTATCATATATTCAGATGCTCAACTAGAACAAATCATAGTATCTAAATAAAAATTAATGACTAGTTTAAGAAATTGTAGATGCACTCCACCTACTTTTTAATTGGAAGGCAATATCCCCCGGTACAGATCAATGTGAAGTACTAGTAGTAACTTGCACATTGTTTCTCTTTAATCAGGCATTCATCATCTTCACTAACTTATTGCAGGATATTTACATCACAATCAAACATTTAATTAAAATGAAGACACTGCAAAGAGGAAGCAATTCATAATTTTTCTCCAGTCCCTTCTGCCAAATTTAGCACACTGCAATATCTATGGTGCACCCCCAGATTCTTGAGAAATGGAAAAAAAAGTCTCTAAGATAAGAGAAAATTCTAACAGTGAATTGCTCACAAGACCACCAATAATCTCAAAATTTCAACACCACAAAAGAGCCTTTCAAGTTTGTATCAATTCACCTCACAATTTACTGTGAATAATGCCGCAATTTTATTTGCACCAACTACCAATTACAACAGTCCCTCAAAATCAACTTTACAGGTACAAAGATAAGCGCGAAAGCAAGATGTATGAAAAAACCCCTAAAGACCTCATTGCTTTCAAGAGTCCTAAAAATCCTACCAAAAGAAGAAATATATAAGGAAGAAAAAAGTTTTAACCTCACAACTATTCTAATAATGCTCAAAACTATTGAAGACTATTAAGTTGTAAACATAACCAATCCGTATATACCTGCCCTCAACTAAAATCTGTCACTATCAGTTACAGGAGGATTCACCATTATCCTCAGTCCAAGTAAGAAGAGATACCAATGGTGAAGTACTTTTGTGGTTTGGCACCCTTCTTAAATTTACAGTCAGCCTGCAGAGTTCTTTCCAACATTTGCTGGAACCATTCCTCCACATCAAAACATGTTGCATCTCTAAAAACTCCAATGAATAGCTTCCTCAATAACTACTTGGCCAGTTCATCTGTGAATGCTGAGGCAGTTGATAGACGTTGGCGGTTGGTCCCACCATATCAACTGGACCAGCTAATGTTTGAGAGTGCTGCAGAAGTGGATGAACACTTGATGCTGTAACTGGTTGAGCTGGGTGATAAACACCGGCAAAGGTTCCATGTCCGAGTTGAGTGGGTGTTAGAGCCACTTGACCCTGAGGAAGATTATAAAAGGAACTTGCTTGCAAGCTAGATAAATCTCTATTGTGCGCATTGATCCATACGCCTGAGCTTTCACTCTGCAAAAAAGACATTGCACGTCTATAATCACATTCTTCAAACATATGCGAAGATGATAAATATTTTTGATGAAGTGATGAAAGGAAATCAATTGGCTCAGGATCACCCCTTATGATGCTATTTCACAAGCTTAGATACCTTTAGGATTGAGTCCATGGTACAAGATATTTAGTCACAAAGTAGGAAACTTAAGTATGAAGTCTAAGCAGACCACCACGCCAACTAATTCTGGAGGCAACTAAGTTAATTAGGCAACAATAAATACATTTAGAAATTCTCATTGTTATCTCTGTTTCAGAAAATACAGAATTCTTTCCTCAAGATTGAAGAGATGTACCAGTGTGTAATTGGACAGCATATAAGCCCCACTACGGCATTTCTGCCCCATGCGATACTAAAGTCTCTATAACAACAAACACAAGGAATTGTTGTAGCTTCTTAAAATGGAATGATCCAACAAATTTATGTTTTACTTTCAAAAAGATCCTCTTTTTAAAACCAAATCCTTAATATTGTTCGCCAAAACGTCAAAATTACAAACAAAGCAATCAGTTCATGACGAATCATAGCTGTTCAGCAATTAGCTCTCCACTAAAATCACATAAAGCACACAAACTACTAGAAGAGCAATGATCAGGAAATAATATAAACTCTTGGTGCAGCATACCCTACGAAAGATGCAAAATTTTATGAATTGCTGCAACTGTCCATATGGCTCCTCAGATAAGCAGATTGCCGCAGGGCCATGGCAGGTTAAATTTTCTTGTGAAGTAACTTCAAGAAAAATAGATTGCTTTATTAAGTTCTTGAGATAACTGCTCCCCTTGTTAACACACATGTTGCCCCTCAACTTCCACAGGCCGGGATAAGCCAATCCCTCTATTAGTACACACTTTGCTAGGATGGACAACTGATAACACTTAAAGTACAATATACTAGTATAATGGATATATTACTACTATATATAAGGGAGAATAGCAAAATTTTGTAGTCCTCACAAGGGTAACATGGAAGTTTTAATTTTTTAGTGTTATGAAGTAAATTCTCTTTCTTTGCCACTTGGGCCTTTATAGTTGGTCTATGGTTTTGTGGATCATTTTTACCCCTTATTTAGTTACATTTTACATTATTTATCCTTGTGCATTTTGGTAAATTTAAGCAACATTGGAGCCAAATTCTTATTATGAATTGGATCTTTTATTAGGTATTACCATATATCTGTGTCCAGCTTATTAATCTAGAAGGTTGTATGGCGTTTGCGTGACAATTTCTTCAATAAAATCAACTTAAATTAACTATTTCACAAGAAATTGTCATGTCTTCGTGTATACTCCTTCCTCCATCTCAAATTATGTCATTGATTTTTAAAAATAATTGTCTCAAATTATTTGTTATTTTAAAAGTTCAAGACACAATTAATTATTCTTGTCCCATTTTATCTTTAATAGTAATTGTTATTGAAGACTACAAACACCTCAATAGAGTAAATATTTAATGAAGAGAAATTATATCTTTACTACCGTATATAACGGAGAATAGCAAAGTTGTTGTAAATAATTATATGTGGCTGAGCATGGCCCACATGTACTTGTATTGTAAGCTTACTAACATCTCCAAGTCTTGGAGGCTTATAAATAGCTTCTTCCTTTTGATGAAATAACACATCCAAAATATGGAAAGTTACTACTTCTTGTTCTCTCTCTCTCTTATTGCTTTAATTTTGTTATACAGTTATATTTTATAGCACATTATCAGCACGAGGCTCTGATTTTATTATTACCCTCTACGTTTCACGTTATTCAGGTACGTATTACATATTCATATATATGTTTTTGCGGCAAACAACTGATAATATAAGCATATTAAACAGAACCCAAAAGCTGAATTTTTATTCTAACCACATACTTATTAAAAATAATATCTAGGATTTAGCTTCTCATTTAATTACAATATGATTTTGTAAGTTTTATGTACTGCTTGCACAGTGAAGACATCACAAAAAAAGGGCGAAACAATAAATTTTAGATTATGTGCATACGTTAAGATAAGATATTGAAAATCTCTATGATAAAATAATGGGTGTGCTATCCAGATACTATTAATATATGGCTAGAATATAACTTCTTTTATCAAAGTTTAAGTGGACGTGTAATTTGGTACTTGCAAATGTCATTTATATTTAGAAAATTTATTAAAGCTAACTTTTGATTAATTATTCAAAAATTTGTAAGTGATATTTCTTTATTGATTACTGTTCTTATTATTTCTAATCCACTTATTTTCTTATGGTTCTTGTGGTCCGGCCCTTCCCCGGACCCCGCGCATAGCAGGAGCTTAGTGCAACGGGCTGCCCTTTGCCCTTTTTATTCTCTTTATTGATAGTTTTCACTATGTCAAACTTATCAAAGCTTAAATTTGTGGCACTTGACATCACCGGAAATAATTATTTATCATGGGTCCTTGATGCTGAAATTCACTTTGATGCTAAAGGTCTTGGAAATACGATTAAATAAGAAAATGATACATCAAGTCAAGATAAAGCAAAGGCTATGATTTTTTTCGTCATCATCTCCATGAAGATCAAAAACTGAATATTTAACTGTAAAAGATCCACTTGAATTATGGAATAATTTGAAGGATCGATATGAACACCTAAAACTGATGGTATTACTGAAAGCTCGATATGATCAGATACACCTTCAGTTTCAAGATTTTAAAACTGTAATTGAGTATAATTCTATTATTTATAAAGTAAGTTCTATGTTAAAATTATGTGGATACACTATCACTTATGGGAGAAAACTCTTACCACTTTTCATGATTCAAATGTGTCGTTACGACAGCAGTACCGTGAAAAGGGGTGTAAAAAGTATTCTTGACTTAATTACATGCCTACTTGTGGCATAGCAGAATAATACTCTATTAATGAAAAATCATGAATCTCGTACCACTGGGTCTGCTCCATTCCCTGAAGTGAATGGAGCAACAGCAAATGATAAGCCTGAAAGAAGGCAGAATAATTATCGTGGTCGTGCCCGTAGACGTGGCATGGGACGTCAAAATTATCGTCAGCATGGTGCGAATAAACAGGAGAACAAAAGAGTTCTCAAAATAATCCTTCAAGATGTAAAGTTAATATTTGTCACCGATGTGGTATGAAAGGTTATTGGGCACGTGTTTGTCGTACGCCCAATCATTTTGTCAAGCTTTATCAAGCCTTCCTCAAAGGGAAAGAAAATAACGTGGAGGCGCACTTGACCTTTCAAATGATGATGATAAAGCAGCTCCCTCAAACAGATATGATGATATTGAGGCAAATCTTGCGTATAAAGATGATGATTTTAAAAGTCTCAAATATTACTCATTTAGAAGCTGGAGACTTCTATGATGATATTGACGGATGAACTGATCATCTCACATGGGAATATCACTATGAGAAAAGTTGTTTTCTTTGTTTGTAACTAGTTTGTTCTTCTTAAATGTATTTCCTAAAAACATGTCTTGCTAGTTTCTACATTTCTGGTACAGTTTGTTAAAGTTCCTTTTGTTGTTAGTTTTCACATTTCTTATAATGTACTTTTTATTTTTGTGAAGAAAATGGAAATTCCCTAGTCATCAGTTGGATTACGATGATATATATCTTATGGATAGTGCTACAACGCACACTATTTAAAGAGATAAGAAAAAATTCTCTTATTTGGTGATGAAAGAAGTCAATGTTAATACAATATGTAGTAGTACTAGATTTAATTGAAGGCTCCGGAAAAGCTAATTTAGTACTATCCGGAGGAACAGATTTGGCAATTAATGAAGCATTATATTGTAGCAAGTCTCAAAGAAACTTACCGAGTTTCAAAGACATTCGCCAAAATGGCAATCATATTGAGACTACAAATGATGAAAAGATTGAATATCTTTATATTACTACAATGATGTCGGGTAAGAAATATGTGCTCGAAAAGTTACCTGCTCTTTCTTCCGGCTTATACTTCTCAAGTATTAGCATGGTTGAAACACATGCCATAGTAAATCAGAAGTTTGCTAATTCAAATGATTTTATTATTTGAAAACAGCCTCTCCACCTCACAAAGTTAGGGGTAAGGTCTGCGTACATCTTACCCTCCAGACCCCACTTGTGGACTACACTGGGTATATTGTTGTTAGCATGACAGGTTGGGCCATCCCGATTCTAATATGATGCGCAAAATAATTAAAAATTCATATGGGCACTCTTTGAAGAACCAGAAGATTCTTCAATTTAAGGAATTCTCGTGTTGCATGTTCTCCATGCAAATTAATTACTAGAACACTAGACCATCAAAAATTAAAGTCGGGATTGAATCCTCTGCATTTCTCGAACATATACAGGGTGATAGATGTGGGACCATTCACCCACCATGTAGACCATTAAAATATTATATGGTTTTAATAGATGCATCTACAAGATGGTCACATGTGTGTTCATTATCAACTAGCAATTTGGCATTTGCAAGATTTCTTGCTCAAATAATAAGGTTAAAAGCACAATTTCCAGATCATGCAATTAAAACAATTCGTCTCAATAATGTTGGTGAGTTTACATCCCAAGCCTTTAACGATTATTATATATCAACTGGGATAATAGTTAAGTATCCGGTTGTCCAGTTGCTCATGTTCATACTCAAAATGGTCTAGCGGAATCATTGATCAAACACCTCCAATTTATTGCTAGACCAATGCTTATGAGAATAAAACTACCCATTTCAGTAATGAGGTCATGCTACTTGTGCGGATCAAACCCACAAGTTATCATAAAGTCTCCCCATTACAATTGACTTTTCGTTAGCAGACTAATATTTCTTAGAATATTTGGATGTGCAGTATATGTTCCAATGCTCCACCACAACGCACAAAGATAAGTCCCCAAAGAAGGTTGAGGATATATGTTGGGTATGAATCTCCTGTTATAAAATATTTAATATCTATGACTAGAGATTTATTTACGGCAAGATTTGATTATTGACGTTTTGATGAATCAATATACCCCGCATTAGGGGGAGAAAATAAGCAACTGAAAAAGGAGATAGATTGAAATGCATTATAATTATCTCATTTAGATCCTCGTACAAATCAATGTGAACTTGAAGTTCAAAAGATAATCTATTTGCAAAATATTGCAAATCAACTGCCAAATGCATTCACTGACCTATCAAGAGTTACTAAATCTCATATTCCAACCGTTAATGCTCCAATTCTAGTTGATGTCCAGGTAGGACAATCAATTAAGGCAAATGAGTCTAAACTACGCTTAAAACGTGGTAGACCGCTCGGTTCCAAAAATAAAAATCTTCGAAAAAGAAAAAGAGCAAATCATCAAGATGTTAATAATATGGAGGAAGTTCCTCAAGAAGAGACACGAGACATAACAATTGATAAAACCTCAAAAGAGATTCAGGTACCTGAAAATCATGAAAATGTAGAGATCTCATTAAGTTATGTCTCCTTAGGAAAAATATGAAACCGAAATGATATAATTGTCGACAATGTTTTGCCTATAATGTTGCTGATGAAATATTGCAATAAAATGAGGATCCTGAACCAAAATCTATCGAGAAATGTTGACAAAAAAATGATTGGCCAAAATGGAAAGATGCAATCCAAATTGAATTAGCTTCACTTGAAAAGCACACACATAGTTACCAGTTTTAAAAAAAACTCAAAGTTTTTGGACCTATAGTCAGAACACCTGGAGGTGTAAAGTCAGTGGGGTACAAATGGGTTTTTGTGCGAAAACGAAATGAGAAAAATAAAGTCGTAAGATATAAAGCACGACTTGTGGCACAAGGATTTTTGAAAAGACCTGGCATTTATTATACAGAGACATACTCTCATGTGGTGGATGCAATCACCTTCAGCTATCTTATAAATCTGGCAGTTCATGAAAAACTTGATATGCATTTGATGGATATTGTCAAAGCCTATTTATATAGCTCACCGAATAATGATATTTTTATGAAAATCCCTGAAACATATAAAAATTCCCGGGAAAGTTGTTCAATAAAGCTTTAAAAATCTTTATACGGATTAAAACAATCAGGACGCACATGGTATAATCGCCTCAGTGAATACTTAAGGAAAGAAGGGTACAAAAATAACACAACTTGCCCTTGTATCTTTATGAAACGGTCTGGATCTGAATTTGTCATGATAATTGTATATGTTGATGACTTGAATATTATTGGAACTCCTGAAGAGCTTCCAAAGGCACTAGAATGTTTGAAAAGGGAATTTGAAATGAAAGATCTTGGAAAGACAAAATTTTGTCTTAGCCTACAAATTGAGCATTTTACAAATGGAATATTTGTTCATCAATGAACATATATTGAAAATGTTTTAAAGTGATTTGACATGGATAAAGTACATCCATTGAGTACCGCAATGATTGTGAGATCACTTGATATTAATAAAGATCTATTTCGACCTTATGAAAATGATTGAAGAACTTGTTGGTGCTGAAATACCACATCTAAGTGCAATTGGGGCATTAATATATCTTGCCAATAATTCTCGACCAGATATAGCTTTTTTATAAGCTTATTAGCAAGATTTAGTTCTTCCCTAACAAGAAGACATTGGAATGGTTTTAGGCATATATTCAGATACATTTGAGGAACCCTTGATATGGGACTGTTTTATTCAAATGAATCCAATTCACTACTAATTGGTTATGTAGATGCGGGATATTTGTATGATCCACGTAAAGGTCAATCTCAAATTTATTTATATCATAACATTCAACAAAACAAACTATTGCTACTTCTTCAAATCATGTAGAGATAATAGTCTTTCATGAAGCAAGTCAAGAAAGTGTTTGGTTGAGATCAATAACTCAACATATCCAGGAAATATGTGGCCTTCCTTTGGAGAGGAATATTCCAACAACATTATACGAGGACAATGTTGCATGCATAGCTCAACTGAAAGGAGGATACATTAAAGGAGACAATAACAAAATATATTTCACCAAAACAAATTACTCATGATCTTCAAAGGAAGGGTGAAATAGATGTTCAACAAGTTCGCTCAAGTGATAACTTAGCAAATATGTTCACTAAGGCATTGTCAACCTCAACATTTGAGAAGCTAATATACAAGATTGGAATGCGTCCAATAGGGGTGTTAGAATCTTCAAGCATATATGTAAATATAATATTCTGTAATTAGGATAGAATATTATGTAATTAGAAATTGATTTGTATTGATTTCTTTTCCTTTTTGGACATGTAAACTTAGCTATTTAAATCCCAATAGCTTGAGGGAATAATCAAGTTGAGTTCCTCCCATTTTCTCTTCCGATTCACATGATATCGGAGCCTGGTTAAGCCAAGCGACATAGGAAGAGAGTTTCAAACTGAGAATTTTTCTCACCTGCATCTGGCGAGTTTCCGGCAATCAAATCATTTTTTTCAGCAATATTTCTTGGCTATCCGACCTTATCCATCCAATTTCCACCTAATCACGACGAGTTTCCGGTGGTCGGATCTGACTTTTCCGGCGACTGCACTATTGTCACTTCCCGACGATTTTTTTTTCCAGAAATTATGACGAATAAAACAATGCATTTTATTCACTGTTTCAGGCAAGATCTGGTTTATTCCGCACTTCAGATCTGTCATAGTCTCTAGTAATAATCTCTTGCTCTTATCATTGAAGTTACATAACCTAGTGTTTGAGAAAAATGTCACTCATATCAGATATTTTTGGTTCTAAACCTATGGTTTCCAGCAACCCCAACCACTCCATCACCGCTGAACCCTTGATTGATAGTGTGAACTACTTATTTTGGTCTTCCTCTGTTCAGTTATGGTGCAATGGACAAGGTGTTCAGGACCACTTGGTTAAACAGGCTAAGGATATTACTGAAAAAGATAGGGGCGAATGGGAAAGGATTGATGCTCAGTTATGTAGTCTTTTGTGGGAATCTATTGACTCAAAGTTGATACCATTGTTTCGACCGTTCCAAACTTGCTTCTTGGTTTTGGAAAAGGCTCGTGGACTATACACAAATGACATCTCCCGCTTTTTAAGGTTAGTCCGCTTTATAATGTGATTTCTCGATTGACTAACCTTAAAAAGCATGATTTGATATGTCTGCCTATCTTACACAGGTTCAGGCGGTTATGGAAGAATTCAATGAGGTGATGCCAACTACTCCAAAGTGTCGAAAAAACAATTGGAGCAACGTCAAAAGATGTTTTTGGTTGTTACACTTGCTGGACTTCCATCCGATCTTGACTCTATGCAAGATCAAATTTTGGCTAGCCCGGCTGCATCACCTATGTCCTCTAGTCATTCAGTGAAACCTGCAGACTCTTCCGTTCTAGCATATCTGACTGCATTTTAGACTGGAAATCGGCATAGAGATCGACATGGAGGTCGCTTTGGGAAATCTCGGCCAATGTGTGGGTATTGTAACAAATTGGGCCATACTCAAAAACGTGTCACGCTCTCAATGGTAATCCAAAGAATGCTCATGTTGCTCAGACTGAATCAACTGGTAACCCAACAAATCAACTGTTCTTTTTATCTGAGGAACAATACAATGATTATCTTCAGTATCAGGCAAGTAAGCAGCCATCTTCATCAATAGCTTTCGTTGCTCAGACGGGCAATCTTATTGCTTGTATCTCACAGTCCACCATGCTTGGCCCTTTGGTCATGGACTCGAGCGCTTCTGACCACATTTCTGGTAACAAATCTTTATTGTCTAATATTACTTTTTCTCGATCCCTTCCCACTATTACCTTAGCTAATGGTTCTCAGACCATGGCAATTGGAGTCTGTCAAGCCAATCCTTTACCTTCTTTGACTCTGAATAATGTTCTTTTTGTCCCTGATTGTCCCTTTAGCCTTCTATCAATCAGTCGTTTGGTTAAAGCTCTAAATTGTTTTATCTCATTCTTTAGTAACTTCTTTGTTATACAGGACCTCAGTACGGGAAGGATGATTGGCGAAAGGCGTGAGTTAGATGGATTTTGTTATCTCAATTCTCCCAACTCCACTACAGTTTGTTCGGTCTCAAACTCCCCAGATTTAATCCACAGACAGTTGGGTCACCCTAGTTTATCCAAACTTCAAAAGATGGTACCTAGCTTGTCCAAATTGTCTAAGTTAGATTGTGAGTCGTGTCAATTGGGAAAGCACACCCGAGCTACCTTTCCACGTAGTCCTAATAATCATGCAGTCTCTTTTTCATTTAGCTCATTCTGATATTTGGGATCCTAGTAGAGTTAGTTCTACGTTGGGTTTTAAGTATTTTGTTACTTTCATTGATGATTACTCAAGGTGTATTTGAATTTTCTTAATGAAAGATCATTCTGAATTATTCTCCATATTTCAAACTTTTTTTGCTTGTGGTCGAGCCCTTCCCCAGACCCAACGCATAGCGGGAGCTTAGTACACCGGGCTACCCTTTATTTCAAACTTCTTTTGCTGAAATACAAAATCAGTTTGGTGTTTCTATTCGCACTTTTCGTAGTGATAAGTGTGTGACCATCTCATCTAAAAGCTTAAGATGTTAGGGAGAGCATACTTTTACTATTTGATTATACTCTCAACACGCCCCTCATGTGCTGGCCTAATTGTTTTTCATGGTCCAAGCACGTGAAAAAAAAATTTGATAATGGGTGGCGGTGAGATTCGATCCCAAGACCTTTGGCCTGCTTTGATACCATGTTGGATATCAAAAATGTCTTTCTTCACAGGAATCTAGAAGATGATGTATATATAGAGCAACCACCCGATTTTGTTGCTTAGGGGGAGTCTACTAACATGGTGTGCAGATTACGACGAGCATTTTATGGCCTGAAGTAGTCTCTTCGAGCATGGTTTGGAAAGTTTAGCATGGTTATTCAGGAATTTGGCATGATACGAAGTGAAGCTGATCATTCAGTATGTTATCGTCATTCTGCTCCAGGTTCGTGCATGTATTTGGTGGAGTACGTTGATGACATAGTCATCACAGGTAATGATGATGAGGGAATTACCAAATTGAAACATCACATTTTTAGTATTTTCAGACTAAGGATCTTGGTCGATTGAGGTACTTCTTGGACATTGAGGTTGCTCAATCCAAAACAGGAATTGTCATTTCACAGAGGAAGTATGCACTTGATATTCTTGAAGAGACATGGATGACAGATTGTAGGCCTATCGATTCTCTATTGGATCCAAATGTTAAACTCCTACCAGGTCAGGAAGCCTCTTAGCGATCCTGGAAGATATAGAAGGCGGGTAGGAAAGTTGAATTATCTCATAGTGACTCGACCTGATACTACCTTCCCGGTTAGTGTTGTGAGTCAGTTCTTGATTTCTCCTTGTGACAATCATTGGAATGCATTTATTCGCATTCTTCGATACATAAATTTTGCTCCACAAAAAGCACTACTCTATGAAGATAGACATGAGAAAATTGTTAGCTATTCAAACGCAAACTATGCAGGGTCACCCTCTGACAGACGATCCATTTCTGGATATTGTGTTTTAGGGGATTTGGTGTCTTGGAAAAGTAGGAAACAACATGTGGTTGCTAGATCTAGTGCAGAAGTAGAATATCGGGCTATGGCAGTAGCAGCATGTGAACTCATATGGATCAAACAACTATTGAAGGAGTTGAAATTTGGAGAAATTAAAGAAATGGAACTTGTGTGCGATAATGAAGCTGCATTTCACATTGCATGTTTTAGTTGGGGGAAATTTGGTGCCTTGGAAAAGTAAACAACATGTGGTTGCTAGATCTAGTGCAGAAGTAGAATATCGGGCTATGGCAGTAGCAGCATGTAGCATGTGAACTCATATGGATCAAGCAACTATTGAAAGAGTTGAAATTTGGAGAAATTAAAGAAATGGAACTTGTGTGCGATAATGAAGCTACACTTCACATTGCATCGAATCTAGTGTTCGACGAAAGGAAAAGTCGAAAGGACCAAACACATAGAGATTGATTGTCATTTTGTCAGAGAGAAGGTACTCTCAGGAGACATAGTCACAAGGTTCGTGCGATCAAATGATCAGCTTGCAGACATATTCACCAAGTCCTTAGCCGATCCCAGAACGAGTTACTTATGTAGCAAGCTTGGTACATATAATTTGTATACACCAGCTTGAGGGGGAGTGTTAGAATCTGTGAAGAATCTAGCATATATGTAAATATAATATACTGTAACTAGGATAGGATATTATGTAATTAGGGTAACATGGAAACTTCAATTTTTTAGTGTTTTAAAGCAAATTCTCTTTCTTTGCCACATGGGCCTTGATAGTTGGTCTATAATTTTGTGGATCATTTACCCCTTATTTAGTTATATTTTATATCATTTATCCTTTAGAATTTTGGTAAATCTAAGCAATTTTGAAGCCAACTTCTTATTTTCAATTGGATCTTTTATTAGGTATTACCATATATTTAAACATGTCTAAATAGTCTAACTTGATTTAACTATTAATAACTTAAAAGGTTCTTTGTCCAGCTTATTAATCTAGAAGGTTGTATGGCTTATGTGTGTCAATTAATTCTTCAATAAAATCAAATTAGATTTAAACTATTTCAAAAGAAATTGTCATGTCTTCGTGCATACTCTTTCCGTCTCAAATTATATGTCGTTGATTTCTAAAAATAGTTGTCTCAAATTATTTGTTATTTTAGAAGTTTAAGACAATCAATTATTTTTGTCCCATTTTATCCTTAGTAGTAATTGTTCTTGGAGACGACAAACACCTCAATAGAGTATATATTTAATGAAGAGAGATTATATCTTTAGACATAAATGAGGGTAAAATAGTCAAAAATCCATCCTAATTAATTTTTAAAGGTATGTGTACAAGTGAAATACAACAGATAATTTGAGACGGCATAAATATAATTTAGAAGGGACACAGTTGGAATCTTATTGAAAACAACCTCTCAACAACAAACAAGGTGGGGGTTAAGGTGTGCGTACACTCTACCCTCCCAGATCCCAGTTGTGGGAGCACAGTGGGTATGTCATTGTTGTTGTTGTAGTATTGGAATATTCTGAAAGATGTATACCTTTACAAAATTTATTAGTTTATAGAATATTGAACCACTTGTGTATTTTTGGTATTTGCAAATTTTCTGCCAAACTTTCTTCTTCATAGATAATTTCTTTCTTTAAATAGTAATTAATTATGTAACAATTTATTTTAATAATTATGAATACTTAGAAACAAAATATGCTAGCTGAGAAAAATATGACACAAATTATGCTTCCTTAGTGAAGTTTTTGCATGGATTTCCCTTCAACACACTGGCCTTTAATTTTTGCCCTCCATATGTGGTCTTTAATTTTTGTCACCACTGCTTATTTAATGAAAATATTCATACATGCTTCACTCGGTATAAGTTATGTAACATTTTTATCTTCAGAAATTGAACTTTTGCCTCGCTAGGCACAAGTTCTATAGGAATTAAGTTATGTGGCATAAGTTGTGTAGTATTGTTCTGATTATGCCGAGTGTTGAAAGTTTTGCCTTTTCTGACATAACTGGATGTTATGATACATTAGCCGAAGCTAAACGCTAACTTTGCCGAGCGAAATCTAAACTTGTGACGTTTTTCAGATTATGTTGAATGTTAGAAAGTTGTCTTGTCCGGCATAAATTTTATGATGTGTGATGTTAATGATACATATGACAAAGCTAGACGCTAATTATGTCGGTTGATATCTAAGTTAGGCCGTGCGAAAAGTGCTGAAGGGAAAAAATTAAAGATCACCCTGAAATAGGGGCATTTGTGCGAATGACCCTTCCTTAGTTACATTTATTACTTTTATATATTGAGTTTGGGCTCGGTCTTAGCACAGGCCTCCCGCAACTAGTTACAGTTATAAACAAAACTAAGATCAAATTCAATTTGGAAAATTAATGCACTCCAATTAGATGGAGACTTATCAGCTTTTGGCTTCAATTGCTCAAAGCATTTCAAGCTCTAAAATCCCACAGTTTTCACTATTTTCAGCAATACTGATGCACATATGCTCAGGAAATATTTCAATGGAGCATAAAGAAATACCAACATTGCTACCAGATAATAGGACCAACCTGTTGTCCGCTCACATAAACGTTACTCTCCTGGAACTGAGATGCAGAAAGATCCTCATTGGAAGCAGGGTTTCCGGTCGAGGTAGCTGAACTAGGATTATAGTTGACAGGAGAGGATCCATATGGTGCATAAGTGCCAGGCACTCCCATGTGAGCTGAATTTCCCACATTAGCTCCTGGTCTATATTGTGAAAGCGAGTATCTGGCAGCAGCTGATGGTGGAGATGGATATATACCGCCAGCCTGAGGTTGCTGGGAAAATGCACCATTGCTTAATAACTGATGGATGGCTGTTGGTGGAACATAAAGTGGTGAAAAGTAGTGACCATATGGGATATAGTTCGGAGGATAATGGGGCAGATGCATCCCTGTAGCCTGTCGAAATACAGGGACAGGTTGCTGTGGTACAGCTATAGAACTCTGCATAAGCCCGGCAGCTTGAGTCACAAGTGGTGTTGGAGCTGCTGCAGATAAAGCAAGAGTTTTCCCACCCTGCAGAACAATCAAATAACTAAATAAATACAAGCACAATCTTAGGGGCGGGTCAACTGAAGCCGGCACATCAAAGCATCACGGTAAAGTGATAATCCCTCTGTCCCAAAAAGAATGACTCACTTTCCTTTTTAGTCCATCCCAAAAAGAATGACATATTTCCTTATTTGGCAACAATTTAACTTTAAACTTTACCTTTTACGCAAAACGAGATGATCTATAACCACACAAATATCTTTAGCTTATTTTAGACCATAAGATTCAAAAGTCTTCCTTTATTCCTTAAAGTGTGTGTCAAATGTAAGTACATCACATAAATTGGGAAAAGGGAGTATCCCAAAACTAAATAATTGTTTTTTGTGCATTATTTATTATGCAGACTTTCCAATGAAACTACTTGAACATCACCATAAGAAGTTAAATCAAGACTGGTCTATTAAAAAGGACAGAAGGCCATGCAAGGAAATGATTTTAGTGCATATTGAGAAGTAATAAAACATATTTACTCTTTACTCAGTAACTTAATGAGACCTCCTGCGAGAACTCCTATGATATTATCAGGGAAGCATGTTCTAGCAAAATAAAATTTGGTGAGCTCACAATTGAAACAGCACGGAACCTGATTTAATATATTTTCCATGGTTATAAAGAGAGCATTTGATTGAATATGATTCATGTTTATCATTTGGAATTATGTCTCCAAGAAGTTAGAGCATTTTCACTATAATCTAGAAATATATTCATCTTTTCTCAAAATTTCAGGACGCAGCCTATCCATAGCTGCATTTCAGATTGTAGGGAATTGCCTTCGGTGCCCATTTAATAAAGCTAATGAATCAACCAGACAGTAATTATGACTCAAGTACACAGGGAACAAGAGAGCTTTTCTAGGTCTTTAGCCAAACACCAGAACCCTAACCACACTTATCTTCCCTTCTCTTCCAGCTTATCTTTTTCCCCACAAAATTAGAAAACAATAGACACAAAAATATAAGCCAAAAATCAAGATGGATTTGAACCTCTTGAGAAGTGTGTGGAGGCACAACTGCAACACTGCCATTGTACTGGGTAGAAACGCCCACTGAATGAAAGGGTGAAATGCGGCCATCACTATCAGCACTCGAACGGTAGAATTGGGCATAGTAGCCTGTTGGGTCAACGGGTTGCTGAACCTGAACAAATGGATAGCTGTAAAAGTTCTGGAGTATAATAAGTATATTTTCCAAGCTTAACCAAACAAATACTTCAAAATGTATTGATTATCATTGACATAAAATTTCTTAAGAACATGTCAAATCATTTTCAGAGAAGCAATTATTGTTAAATGGTTCCTACAGCCATCAACATGAAACCGAGCACAACTGAACAAACACATGAATATCCTAGGTCCCTGCTACACAATACGCATATTGAGGTAAAGCCACTACACACGGAGAAATGTGTTCAATCAAACAGCTGTGATGTTTAAAGCGCCAATTTGAAAGTTCATTATATCAATAACAGCTTGAAGCTTCAGAAAGTATTATAATGACAAATATACAAAAGAACAGAGAATAAAGACCTACAAGGAAATTTGGAAGACGAGAAACATCTCGAGGTTGAGATTCAGCGCTTTCAAACGGTGGGAGCTGATTGCCCAATATTGGTGGCACAAAGCCAAAGTTATAGTTGGGTGATGTATGAACAACTGAATATTGTTGGCCCGCCTGCAAAGACTCTTGCTTCGGTTCACTGCCCTCTGGAGCAGAGGATGAGATATCATCTCCTTTCGTAGGCAAACTCTCCTGTCCATGTGAAGGTGGAGGCTGATCAGAATAATCTGTGTCCTCTGCAGCTACTGATGCATTTTGATGACTGCATACACTCGTACAAAAGAAAAATGTCAATTGTGAAATGCTAGAACCGGAGGAGGTGCGAATCTGATCATGCATCAGAATTCAATTTTGATTTGGGAAGATAAGGTTTCACCAAGTCCAGAATAAGAAACCAAGAGGCAAACATGCTCATGCACACCAAAAAAAAAAACTGAAAGACATTTTTCAAAGCTACAACAAGAACCATCCCCCCCCCCCCCAAAAAAAATCACACAAGCTTTTAGATTTCTATGTCCCCAAAGAACTTAGCTTGTTTCAGTTGATACGTTAGAGCATTGAATTTCAGGTAGTCAAGTTAAGTCTAAATTACTCTCTTTATCCAATTAAAGTGGCCTAGTTTCACTAGACATTGTTTCAAGTTGACTTGAAGTTATTGTATCTAAATATATAAGTAGGTTGGGCTTTGGTCTAGTGGTAAGAGTGCAGTGCGTGATATGTGGATTAGGCACATGTCAGGGTTCGAACCCTACTTAATTAGAGAAGGGTAGAGGGGTGAGCCCATTATCCACCAAGTTTCGAACTTGCACTACGGCCCATGGGGATTTCCCAGTTATCATATATATATCCAAAAATGGAGAAAAGAAGCCCACAGAAGTCAGAACTTAGTTCAAGTGGCAAAGGTTGAGAGATTTGTGACTAAGGTCACAGGTTCGAGCACTGCGCCATGGCGAACTAAGCATGGTATATAAAGAGGAGAAGGGTGAAGTGCAGGCCCATTATAGCCGAGTCTCGAAAGTTGTGGTTGGTCCTAAGGATTGGCGCCCGACAGATTTCTCGGTCATCAAGAAAATGGAGAGAAGAATAAACTTTTGAAGAATTTTATCTTTGTTTATTGAAAAATTGGGTCAGTGGTACCTTTATTTTTTTCCCAAGTAGGTGAACCCAAAATAGGGACAACCTGGCACAACCCAAAGAAGGATTGGTGAACTGTGACAGCGGTAGTGAGACAAAGGGAGTAGAGGAGGAATCTGAATCATCTACCAACAGCATGTTTTTGAGTTAATCCTTAAACATCACTGTTGAAATTTTATTTTGAAACCAAACGACTTCCTAAAGATTCAATAAAGTTACTTTTTCTTGGTGGATAAGTACAGATACAATAGAATTACTGCAAAAAAAAACTTCTGCCATATCAAATAGGACAATGGAGGGAGCAGCGGAGAGGTGGAGACAGAGGGGGGGAGAGGGGGAGAGAGAGAGAGAGAGAGATAGACCTTGGAATTTGTTCACTTGCAGCTTCTTCAATGCACTCGGAAGCTTCAGAAAGTGGTGGACTTTTGACATGCTCAGGAGCAATATTCGTGCTTGTGCCCAAGGTAAAGCTAGTGTCAAAACTTCCAAAACAGAACCCAAGTTTTTCAACCTCAGGGACGTGAAGGTGGTTAGGGATAATAACATGTTCAACATCTGAAATGTGTGATTCCTCTAACTTTTCCTGCAAATCAGCAGTAATTTCTTTTATTTCAGGACCAGCAGCAGGAGGCTGTGACAGAGTATTGGCTTCAACAGAATCCGTAGAAACGCCAGACGAAGCAGCAGCAGCAAGAGCAGAGCCCTGAGCTAGATTACTGTTTACAGGCTTTGGCTTCCATTCCTTACAAGGACCTGCTGTACAAAAACATAGAAGACAAAGTTATGCTTCCAGCATGAATTACTGAACAGATGGGATAACACAAACTCTATTTGCTAAAATGCATTTTCTTTACTTTTCCAATCTAATAAGTGAACTCGAACCAACAAACAAGAAAAGAGACTTACAGCACTAAGGTTCAAAACTGGGAACACTCTAGTCATCTAGCGACAGAGTTACAAACACACCAAACACAAAAACTAAAGACACTATACATTTCTGATCCAAGCGAAAGCAAAGATAGACTAGCATCTAAACGGATATCAATACTTTCTAACCTTTACCAGGAAGTATCCAGAAAACTTAACTTGTGCAACGGACCAGTGACTAGTAACGAGCCAACGACCAAACATTCTATTTTGAGAACGTGAACATGTTGCACTTGAATATTTCGGGTGCAACATTTTGATTTTGGAAAGTCAAGAGTTTATGTGCATTTTAGAAAAGAAAAAACTCAAGTACGCACATTATGATATAGGCTCGACAACTAGGGCTAACCCCCCCCCCACCCCACCCCCACCCTTCCAAAGTGCAATGGAGGTCACCAACCTAAGATGGGCCTTATTGATCACTCATTGAACCTATCTATGTATGTACATCGTAGAATTACAAATGTAGTAGTACAGAAATTTTAAAGTTAAAACAACGATAACTGGAAAAATTGTGCTCCCGTTATCAAGTCACTGGTCTTTGAAAGTATACAGCAGGATTTATATAGTTAGATGTCTTATATTGATACACTTAATGATTTTTTTGGTATAACGCAATAACTTATTGATGTTGGGGGAGAAATTCTTGTATGCAAGAAGTATACAAAAAGGTAGAAAACCTTCACGCAAACATCTTATAATGATACACATAATGATATATTCTTAACAAAGATAAGCAGACAAAACTTAAGTTTCCACTAATTCAACTTGTTTAATCTACGTTGAGCTCAAATTCAAGAATTCAAAAGTCTCCTTGTGGCATGAAAAGCACTGTCTTTTATGAAGAGAAAATCAAAGTTTATCTTCATTACTGTTGCAGAAGCTTTTACTCTCTATTCATTGTTATGGCATGCAAAAGCTTCTCTTTACTTTCACAAAAGCATCCCAAGCAGAATTGCTACACTCATCCTTCTTCAGAGTTCTTCGTCATAAATTTGTGTTTTGATAATATATGATCTTACCCACAAGCAAATGTTCTTGTGGGAAATGGTGGTAGAACATTATGCAGGTAATGAGGTAATTATAAGGTAAAAGCCAAGAAGTTCAATATCAAACTACGCAGCAATAGTAACAAAAACACTAACAAAATCAGTTTAGTAAATCATTTGGGAAGTTGGGGCGTTAAAACCAATATTATGACATACAGATCATGTTAAATTACTATACCTTTTTGTGGACCAACTGTTTGGAATCGATCGTTGTAATTAGATGACGGCCTACTAACAGAAGAACCACCATGGGTTGAAGAAGCAATTTGCGAGTACTCTTGAAGTTGATTCTTTCCAGGACCCTGAAACTTGCTTGGTATCTTTACTTGGATATTTGAGCTTCCAGCATCAGAAATTGCTACTAGGATGTGAGGGGAAAAAAGTATATAAGCTTCATAAATTGGCCAGTAACAAGTCCATCTTCTTAAAAAAAAACAAAGAGGGGATAATAAAATATATAATTATACTAATCATAACAACTATTCTGTCAAATAATAACAGTTTCATATTATTAAGTCTTCAAAGCCTTTACCAGTAGTCGTTTTGCTTCCATTAGAATTAGAAGAAACATGATCAACAGGAAGCTGGCTCCCAACTTCCCTTCTAACTGTGCCTACTACACCAGCGGGTCGTGAATCTTGAGAAGGTAAGAGCACGGGATCTGAAGCTGAGAGATAAGCTCCTGATGGAGGTGATGAAGATAGCGTCCTTGAAGAATTGCCGGAGTTTGGCCTCCTCTGCCCATGCACATCCCTGTTTCCTGTAGCCACTTTTGGGTGTCTGCTTGCATCAGCGGAAGTTGTCTGCACACCTGTATTTGCTACAAATTGTTTCACTCCTCTTCTTGTGGATGCATGAGCGTTTTGTACAATACCGTTGCTCCCCGAAGCCAGACCACTAGGCCCATTTACTGCAGCACTTGATGAGCTGAAAAACAATAATGAAAATTAGGCCTTCAAAATAAGACCAGATAATCTAGGCAACCAAAAACCTAAGAGGGCTTTTTTTACAATCTACTATGAAAGGTATTACCCTGGCAATCCAAGGTATCATGCATATGCAACAATTGCCAATACAGGGGGAAAATCCGTAAACATCAATACCACCTTGAAATATTCTTTGCATCAACATTAGGTACAGAAGATAGGTTGACATTCTTGTCAAGAATTTGCTTGGTAATATTATCTTTCCCATTCTTTCCACCACCGACATCTGACAAAACATACACATGATAGTATGAGTGGATAAGTAAAGAGAGGAACATAAGATCAATCTAAAAGAAATATAGAGGTTCTTTCTATGAGCAAAATGAAAAGCCCTCAAGTGTGAAATCAATTCTTAAAGCCTCATAGTGGTTGGAAAGCCTGAATAAGAGCTTAAAATCAGTTAAGATGCATCTGAAATAACAGGTGAAATGTGTAAACAAAGTGACAAATTGTAGATTAGACATTTTAAATCTTATAAATCAAAGCCTTTTGTCATTTGGCTAGAAGGGCACATCAGAATATATGGAAAAGGAAGTAGATTGAGTATGTTCGAAAGATGGGCTAGTAAATTAAGGTTCAGAAGAACACAAAATGAGGAACTAGGGCTCGTATCACGGGAGACTGCTACAATGCAGAAAGACTAAAAAAATTGTTGTTTACCATGTAAAGCATGACGAAAAGTCAAATTTCCACGAATCCCTTTGTTCCCCCTGCCCGGCATGCCTGTTTTCCACTTTGGTTCAGCAGACTCCTTGACTGAATTCTGAGGCCAAGAGTGCAGAAAGAGCAGGTAAAAGGTCTATGGCAACCCAAAACATTTCTGCATTTATTAGGCGTTTAAAAGAAAAAACAATGCAATTTAAGCAAGATGCTCATACAAAATCGTATTAATCCATAAGTCCTCCGAAAAAGAAAACCTTTTGACATTCATTAGGTCCTTAAGAACCAAATATGAGAATGAATTCTGCTAAAAAGGTGCTAATGCATAATGGTATTACATCAGGATCTTTTTTTGATAAACCAAGGCATTACCACTATGTGATTTTCTTCAGCAGCAGTTGAACACAAGATGGCATTCGCAAATGCTGAACAGCTACGTGATTGTGACAGGTCTATAGATACGCTATCAAATTAGTTATCTATTTCAGGAAATATCACTCACTCACCCTAGATTCCAGAGAGATTCCAGAACCTACACCACCAATGAGCACTTATCAATCAGTATGTCGGCCACAGACCAATAGTATGCTGCAATAACTTCTTCGGGCATCTAAAACAGCTGACTAAATTATTTTACAGCTTAAAGAATTCTCACCCAAAATAGATAAATTTACAGGCGAATCAATAAGTTCATTAATTTCATGTTATACAGCGCGATAGTAGGTTCGCAAATCAGTTTCTAATCATACCTCTTTTCTTCGGTCACGCTTCCTTTTAACTTCATGGAATGTATCTGCACACAAAGCTTAAAAGAGGTTAGTACAGAAACTTAGTTACATCACCAACACAAGGATACCCGAGAAAGAGAGAACAAGAGACCCTTTATGCTCCTAATGTGAATGCCACATTTCCCTTATCAAAAAACCCTTGAACAGCACATTTACTCTTAAAAGCATTGGACTAAACCATCAACCCACTGTACAATAAATCATAGCTTCAAAAATGCAATCTTTAACCCAAAATTAAATGTAATCTGCTGCAAAATCTTATCTTGAACCAAAAACAAATTGTAAACTCCCCCTCCCCCCACCTCTTTCGCGGGGAGGGGAAAGGTGAGTGCATCTATCAGAAGGTTTTTCCCTCAAACACCATAACAAATTAAAGGTAGTCCTTTTTACACATATGCAAGTGAACCCAAATTTGAATTATGTCTCCACACACACACACACACCCCTTTCGCGGAAAGGGGGAAGGGTGATTGCATCTATCAGAAGATTTTTCCTTAAACACCATAACAAATTAAAGGCAGCCCTTTTACATATATGCAAGTGAGCCCAAAATTGAATTATGTCTCCAACACCACCACCACCCCTTTTTCGCGGGGAGGGGGAAGGGTGATGAAATCTATCAGAAGCTTTTTTCTCAAACACCATAACAAATTAAAGGCAGCCCTTTTACACATATGCAAGTGAACCCAAATTGAATTATGTCTCCCCCCACCCCCTTTGCGGGGAGGGGGAAGGGTGATTGCATCTATCAGAAGGGTTTTTTCTCAAACACCATAACAAATTAAAGACAGCCCTTTTACACATATGCAAGTGAACCCAAATTGAATTATGTCTCCCCCCCACCCCCACCCCCACCCCCTTTGCGGGGAGGGGGAAGGGTGATTGCATCTATCAGAAGGGTTTTTTCTCAAACACCATAACAAATTAAAGACAGTTACATATGCAAGTGAACCCAAAATTGAATTTTGTCTCCCCCCCCCCCGCCCCCAAAAAAAAATTAAAACACCAGAAACAGAAAACAAACAAAAGCCAAAAGAGTAAGAAGAAGAAAAGATGAGAAAAAAGGGACGTGAGGGAAGAGAAAACAAAGAACCGACTCAATTGAGTACGAGGCACACATGCAGAAGACCAAAAAAATATAATCAAGAAAACATAAAAATTGAAAAAAAGGGCCTTTCAAGAAAACTCATTTCATCAGTAATCAAAGCAACAAACAGATCACAAAACAAAACAAGAGCAAACCCATCTCATAAAGTAAAGTCACAGCTTAACTACATACACAAACAACACATAGAGCTACACACACATATATACATATACATTGACATATACATAGAGATATAAAAAAGGGTTGAAAATGAACCCTGTAAAAGGAGCTTCTGAGCAGTTTCATTGGGATCCATGGAGCATTCCCTGAGCATTGCGAATATTTCTTCTTCACTATCATTTCCAGTGATCTCTTTGATATTTTGGATCGTTTTTCTCACATTTGTAGGGATTGAAACCCTAGCTACACCCCCCAAAACTCCACAGTTACTGCTATTGCTCATCTTCACCACCCCACCAATATTCTCTACTAATATATGTATATCTTATATTCCTGTATATACTCTCTAGCTATATATTTATCTCTCTCTCTCTATTTATATATATGTATATATATTATCTCACTGTATATATAGAGAGTGTGTTTTAGAGAAGGGGGGGAGAGAGGAAGAGAGGGGGAGAGAGTGATATATATTTGGAGAAATATAAGACCTCCGGGGCAGGGTTCTTGAATATTTTGTATGCAATATTTGTTTTTATTTTATTATTATTATAATAATATAGAGGGGGACTTTTTTCTTCAAGATTGGTCGTATTTTTGGTATTTGACTTACTTTTATTTTTTATTTTTTATTTTTGTCGTCTTTTAATATTTAATTGTTGGTCGAACATTTCTGGTTACGAATCTAGAATGGATTACTTCATTTATATGGGGGAAATGCCTAAAATACACCTCAAAATTTGTCAGAATTTGTTGCAGCACAACTAATATTTACGGAGTCTTATTATCCCTGTGTATATTTTTAAGGAATTTTTTTGGCATTTATTGAGTGAACTGGATAATAATTCAAATACGTGCTGAATAATATGTCAAAAAACAAATGAGTCCGGTCATTTCATGTCATTTCACTCTTCGGAAAAAATAAAAAATAAGAAATAAGAATTCTCTCCTACACTCTTATTTTTTTCATGGAGAAAGTAGTTAATTTTCTTGAATTTGATCTTGTGAATCACTATATTCTTTCATAATCGAGTCTTAACTTGTGTCGCGTTGGATTTTGGTTCGATTTTTTCAGATAAATGTCAAATAAATGATTTAAAATATATTAAGGAGGGTAAAATGACCACCGTAAACGTTAGGTGTGTTATATCAAATTTGGGCAAAGATTGGGGTGTATTTTAAGTATTTTTCCTTTATATTGTTTGATGTTTTCTATGTCATCAGTATATAAATAAAATGATATAATTTTTCAGATATACTCAACTTAAAAGTATTATAGGGGGGAGAGTGAATTTTTTAGTTGATATGAGACATTTTGTTTCAACTATTTTATCATGATTTTTAAATGTAAATTAATAATGAGAAAAGAAAAAATAAAAGTATCATCGAACTATCAGAAATGGCTCGTTCGTGCCACTAGTTAATAGTCATGCTCATTTATGCTATCGTTGTGGCCGAAATGACTCATTCATGTCACTTACTGTTAGCAGTTCAAATAACTTCTTTTAAATTACTAGGTTTGCACATGTGGCATCCAATTAGAAGTCCACATCAATAATCGGTCCCACCAAATTAAAACTCGTTCAAAACTAATTTAACATGACTCGTTCCCTTTTAACTCAAATCAAAATCTTATTTCCCTCACTAACCTCGATTATGTATATAATCTTCAGTAATTATACATAGCAAAGATTGATACAATAAAGGATAGAGAAATAAAAAATTAATTAGGAATTCAAAAAGACAAGAAAATTAAAGGATAGAAAAGTTGACACAAAGAGACATACTAATTGACAACCAAGGTTCTATATAACCAAGACTTTCAATTGAGTAATCACAAGCACCAAACTTCTTAAGGTGACTTCAAGGAAACAAAGTCCTCAAGCAACCAACCTTCTTAACAAGGCATTTAACAAAAAGCTTCAACAAGTTCTCATCTCTCAAAATAGTATCAAATATCATTCATCAAAATAATCTCCCTAATGAAACAAACTAAAGTAGTATTTATACTTGCTAGAAAAGGAAGACTACTATGGCTATTACAATAATACATGTATAGGGCAAAATTCGTATAAGATAGTTATACGAATTATAGTATGACACGTGGAATATGGTGATGAGTCGAGCCCATGTCAGCCTGAGGCGCTACCGATTAGATGCAAGCAATACCGGGGGTGTTATCTGCATAGCTAGTACCGATAGTGCAAAGAGTCGGGGGAGCCATTTGAATTGCAATGGACAGTCATTACTGAACCAGTCGTACGTCTTCCAATATAGCATTGATGGCATTTATTGAGATACTAATTGTCCAATTATTACAACATTCATTCTCCTGTATTAATGAGGGCATATTTAGTGGGTTGTGTACATGTGTAGCTCATATATAAATATGACACATTGTTCCATTTTAAATCATCAGATTCAAGTATTACAATACACATACTCATATTCTCTCAATTATTGTTCTTGCATACAAGTTATTGTAACATTTCCCAAAAGCTATCACGAGGCTCATGTTAATCATCACTTTATTTTGTCTTATTTTTATTTATTTTCAGTGTATTTCATATAAAATTCTTATCAAACGTGTCACTTGAGATCAACGTATCATTGACCATGTATACAAATTCAATTGTACCATTTTACGGGTAAATAGTTTGGCGCCCACCATGGAGCCTGGACAATTGTGGTGTCACAAGTGACACATCTACTAATCTAATTTTCTCTTTAAGTCTTGTTTTTTGTCCAGAACAAACAGATGATAGGAATAGGAGAACACTGAAGTAGTCGCAACATCGGGGACAACACAAGCACCATCTCACTCGGACCGGATAGTTTGCCAATAGAAATCACAGTACCAGAGGACCCGATGTTTGCAGATGGAGCCACTTCCGGAGATAGACATACTCGGCAACTGGATGTTCCCAATGACAAGACACCTAAAAAACTATACAAAATATGAGGGCGCAGAACACCGCTATGAGTGAACAGCTGAACCATTTGATGCAGTTTTATTCGGATTACATTTCCAAAAATGTTGGCAGTACCCCAACAGACGCACCGGTACCTCCACCAAATACCACCGAGGATGCTAAAAATGATGAGAATATATTGAGAAATAATTATGCTTCATAAAGTGAAACTGTTCCTGAAAATCTGTTCTAGGATCAAGTTTTGAAATTTATGAAAGACATGACGGACAAAGTGGACACTAATGCAAAGAAGGCATAGAAAAATGTCAAGGAGTTCCAGAACCGGTTGAATCAAATACCGGTAGCCCTCCTATGGTTGAAGGACCGGACATGAGGAAATATATTCAGTTGGCATAAAAGCTTGAAGTTGCTTCGGAATTAATCCCGAAGAGATTTGAGATGTCGGACATCCCTAAGTATGATGGGACGACAGATTTGGAAGAACACATAATGGCCTATACCACAACTGTCAAGGGAAATGACATAAAATTGAACGAGATCGAATTTGTCCTAATCCAAAAATTTGATGAGACATTGACTAAAGGGACCCTAACTTGGTATTCTCTTTTACCCGAGCACTCAATTGATTAATTTGTTATGCTCGCGTATATATTTATTAAAGCACATACTGGAGCTCGGAAGGTGCGAATGTGAAAGGCATACATCTTCAGCATTTCGCAAGGGGAGTCTAAGCGGCTCCGGGACTTCGTCACCCGATTCTAGAAGGAATGGATGTTGTTGTCAGTAGTACCGGATGAATGGGTCACCGAAGCTTTCACCATGGGTCTAAATCCTATGAGGTCATATGCCTCGTGGAGTTTTAAGAAAAACATGCTAGAGTTCCAAACAATAACGTGGGAAGATGTTCACAACTGGTATACGTCAAAGATTCGCGTAGAAGATGATCAGGAAAATATATCGACATATTATGCGGCCCTGAATCAAGGTCAACTGAACTTTGATCGGAGACATTCCAGACACCGATTTGAACCATACCCATCAGAACCACAGACTAACATGAGCTTGGAGCATTTCCGGAGCAAGTCGCCAAAAAACAACTTACATAAAGAGTAGTAATGTTTGCGAACACTAAGGATTGTCGCGTCAAAACAACGGAAAACATAACAATAAGTACCAAAAACATCTGAAGGTGACTTCGGGATAATAAAAAAAAACATTGTGCCCAAAGGCATCATATCCGAATATAGCCCGAACTGGTTCCAGAATTTAAAAAATGACTAGGGACAGCCAGATCAGCCCCGTGAGGGGAAAATTAGAAGGAACCAGAATCAAGATCCAACTAGACCCAATAGGTGTCAACTCGACCAAAATTCTCTTGCAGTTTATTTTTATTCATCTCTTGAAAGTTGTCGTATATGCAAAGTTATAAACATTTGTGTATGTTCAAGGTCAAGGAATGAGATAAAGCAAAACTTGCACCTTCTAAACATTCGCATATACATCCGAATGAAATGAAATTATTCTTAAAATTGCCCGCGCTTCAAGTTAAAAGCATATTAATAGCGGGGACTGTCTGGAGGGTGAAATAATTTACACCTATAATCGGAATGACCACACTAGATGGCAGCCGATAATTATAAAAAAATTAATGAAATTTTCCTTTTTGTGATAAATTCTTGCCACAGAAAACTAAGTATCACATGAACATTGTCTAACGACATATCAAAAATTTGTTCAAAGATAAACAGGAGACGCCATCTTCATAAGCACCGAAAAATAAGGGCCCTCTCTTATAAAGCCATCCAGTCAAATGGCTAAGGCCGGATGCTTTGTTTTTCGATCATAAACTCAATCGGGCATGTTATATTCAGACTTTACTAGAGCCAGGAGATGGAAATTTCTAGTCATTCACATCCCGGCTTCTAAGACTGTGAGGTTATAAAAGCTCCGGGTATAACTAAAAATACTAGAGTCGAAACTCTAAACAATGTTGGGTTTAACTTAAAACTATATAGTCAAAACTCTAAAATTAAAAGTTTTGGGGAAAACTAAACACCCCAAAGTCAAGATTCAAATTTTAAAAGTTTTGGGAGAAACTAAAAACCCGAGAGTTAACACTTGAAGAAGTTCTGGGTGAACACTAAAAACTCAAGATCAAACTTTCATCAGTAATGGCACTTTTGCAGCACCAACCGGCCATTGATGACAGAAAAACTAGTGGTAGAGTTATCATATGAACCCCTAAGTCCTGCACTCTTTTCCCCTTCGCTCAATTTTTGTCCCAATTGGATTTTTTCGGTAAGATTTTTATTGAGGCAGTAGCAAAGGTGATTACATGACATTCCAGTAAGGGGGGGAAATCTTTCACTTTCCAGTCACATCTTAGCGAGTAACTGGAAAGTGGGGGGACTTTCTGTATAGGGAGAAATTCGTATAAGATATATGAATTATAGTAAGACACATGAAATACGGTGTTGAGTCAAGTCCATGTCAGCCTGAGGCACTACCGATTAGATGCAAGCAATATTGGGGGTGTTATCTGCATAGCTGGTACCGATAGTGCAAAGAGTCGGGGGAGCCGTTTGAATTGCAATGGACAATCGTTACTGAATTGATCGTACGTCTTCCAATAGAGCATTGATGGCGTTTATGCAACGATAGTTGGCCCTCTATCATCTTCTATCTGGTAGACTTGGTAAAAGGGAGATACTAATTGTCCAATTATTACAACATTCATTTTCATGTATTAATGTGAGCATATTTCGTGGGATGTGTACATGTGTAGCTCATATATAAATAGGAGACATTATTTCATTATAAATCATCATATTCAAGTTATTACAATACACATACTCATATTTTATTGATTAATGTTCTTGTATACAAGTCATCGTAACCTTGCCCATAAGCTATCACGAGGCTCAGGCTAATCATTACTTTCCTTTGTCTTATTATTATTTATTTTTAGTGTATTTCAGCTAGAATTCTTATCATTCACGTCACTTGAGATCAACGTATCCTTGACCAACAACAACAATAACATACCAAGTGAAATCCCACAATGTGGGGTATGTGAAAGGTAGAATGTACGCAGACCTTACATCTACCTTGACAGGTAGAGTGGCTAAGGTAGCATCATAAATCAAACGATGAGTGACATAACATCATAAATCAAATGACAAGTGACTATAAGGCAATATTGTGCCGACTAGTATGATAGGATAAGCGAGCCTACAATAATAATATTATAACTGCCAGTTGTAGGCATAGGTAAGACTACGTTGGGCTACCTACTACCTTTCTACCCTAATATATGTCCTCCTTAACCCCTTATCTAAGGTCATGTCCTCAATGAGTTGCACTTGCACCATGTCCCGTCTAATCACATCTCCCTAATACTTCATCGGCCTACCTCTACCCCTCATGTACCCGTCCATAGCTAACTTCTCACACCTCCGCTCTGGGGCATTTATGTCTCTCCTCTGCACGTGCCCGAACCATTTCAACCTCGCTTCCCGTATCTTATCCTCCACCGAGGCCACTCCCACTCTGTCTCAGATATCATCATTTCTAACTTTATCCCTCCTTGTATGCCCACACATCCTCTTAGCATCCTCATCTCTGCAACTTTTATCTTTTGGGTGTGCGAAGTCTTGACCGGCCAACACTCCACCTCATACAACATAGTCGGTCTAACCACCACCATATAAAACTTGCCTTTAAGTTTTGGTGACACATTTTTATCGCACAAGACTCCAGATGCGAGCCTCCATTTCATCCACCCTACCCCGATACGATGTGTGACATCATCATCAATCTCTCCATTCCCTTGGATAATAGACCCGAGGTACTTGAAGCTCTCTTTCTTTGGAATGACCTGAGTACCAAGTCTCACCTCCACGCATGTCTCAAGGTCGCTCCCGTTATTGAACTTGCACTCTAAGTATTCTATATTCAACGTATCCTTGACCACGTATACAAATTCAACTGTAATGTTTTACGAGTAAAAAATACCCTTAATTAAGTAAGGGTCTTGTTTGGTTGTCTTCCTTTGTAACTGAAAGCTTGCATTTTTAAAAATTAGCCATTTTTGCATGCATATCCTTCTTTCTCCATAATTTGGCTATCTTGATACTCTTACTCCTCCCATGCGATCTTTCACAATTGGGATTCCCATAATGGAGCCATGTCATGCTCTGGGTTTCCATATTTATGTATGACCCTTTTACAGCTTGAAGTTCATGGATTTGGATTGCATCATTCTCCCCTTCTTGAAATAAATTTTCCCTCAAATTTAAGGCATCTACACACATCCAATAAGAAGATAACAAGCCAACACTACAAGATTCATTAGTACTAGAGAGATCCGCAAAAATCATCTCACAATGACAATCATCATAAGCAGAACTTTCCACCTTTCCATTGTAGTATTCTGCCTCCGAAGGGCCGCGGCTCTGCGAATTAGCACCGCGACTCCAGTAGCCAACCATTAATTAGCGTCGCGGCCCTTCACGGCTCCGCGGTGATTTTTGACACGTTTCATCTTTACACTTTGTACACTTCTTCCTTCGTTTACCAACGTGTAATACTTCTCATTTGGCCAACAACTGTATGTACCAATATCTCTTTCACTAATAAAATTTACGATACTTGACACTACGTGTACACGTGTGTGAAAATGACATTTTCGACGTGTGGGGGCCCAATTGTTCGTGTCATAAATAATGGGATAAACTTAATTCCACATTAGTAAATTTCCAACAATCCCCTCTTGAAAGAGATTTTGGCGCACTCACGTGGTGCCTTTTCCAGCAATCTATCAGTGGACCGATGTTGCATCAGGAGAGGTAGCTTCAGCTTTGAACCTTTCATAGTTGAATACCACCAGACTTACTTACTGCACGGTGAACGTGATGGTGTAAGCCAAGTCAACGGTACTAACACAACAACTTCCCTTACTCTGTTCTTCGTAATATTTTGTCCGTTGTGGCCGTGGACACTTCTTGGATTCTTAAGTGCGTTCATTTGAGGCGGTCTGTCCTCGCACTTAAATAGGTGGTCTCCTATAAGGTATATTGGTATACCCCACTTTACAAGTGTTAGGAACCATTAAAAGTCTTTCCAAACCTAACCTCAACTGTTGAGGATCATTAAAGGTTTTGGAAACTTAACATTTACCCACACTGTAGATAACACTTAATGTCTATCGCGGGAACGACTTTGGATTGATGTTTCTTTACAAAAATCACTATCTGAAGTGCTCATGCTTCCATTGAAGCGCTCAACAGAACCTTTACAGCTTAGTTTTCTCACTGAACCTAATTCATGGGATCTCCAGTCAGTAAGGCTGGGTTACCACTGTATTAGTCCTTATACCTTAGGTTTTAAGCCCATTCCCCTAGACATGCAGAACATCTGATCATTGGGTAAGCCCTTTGTTAGTGGGTCCGCTATGTTATCCTTTGATTTTATGTAATCAATGGATATTATAACCCTGGTTATCAGTTGTCTGACGGTCTTATGTCTCCGTCGAGTATAATGAGACTTACCATTGTACATAGAACTCCGTGCCCTTCCTAGAACCGACTCACTATCGCAGTGAATCATTATAGAAGGTACGGGTTTGTCCCAACAAGGGACATCCTCTAAGAAGTCGTGAAGTCACTCAGCTTCTTCTCTTGCTTTGTCTAAAGTTATAAACTCTGATTCCATCATGGATTGGGCGATGCAAGTTTTCTTAGAGGATTTCCAAGACACAGCCCTACCACCAATTGTAAATATATACCCACTGGTGGACTTGGTGTTCTCTATATCAGATATCCAATTTGCATCATTGTACCCCTCTAGTACAGCTGGATATCTCGAATAGTGCAACGCGTAAGTTAGCATGTGTTTCAGGTATCGTAGTACCCGATTCAACGCCTTCCAATGATCATTACAAGGATTGCGGGTAAACCTAACCAACTTGTTGACTGCATAAGCAATATCAGGTCGGGTGCAGTTTGTTATGTACATCAAACTCCTAATCACATGTGCATATGCTCCTCGTATATGGGTGCACCACGATTTTTATCAAGATTTTGATTTCTATCCAGTGGTGACTTCATAGGCGAATTGTCAAACATCTCAAACTTTCTCAACACATCCTCGATGTAGTGAGACCGAGATAAGACCAGTCCGTCAGACGTCTTAGAGATCTCTATCCCTAAGATGACATTTGTGATACTCATATCCTTCATGTCGAAGCATTGTTTCAACGTGTTCTTAGTCTCTAGGATCAAGCTAGGACTGCTCCACTTGATCAATATGTCATCTACGTACGGGCATATCATGACGAACGAGTCAGAGTTACCTTTCGTGTAGACACATTTGTCACACTCATTAATGGAGAAACCCTTCGATAGTAGAGTACTGTCAATTTTTTTATGCCATTGCTTTGGGGCCTATTTCAGCCCATACAAAGATTTGACAAGTCGACAGACTTTCTTCTCTTGCCCTGGAACCACATACCCATCGGGTTGTTTCATATAAATTTCTTCTTCCAAATCACCATTTAGGAAGGCTGTCTTGACATCCATTTGATGTATCTCAAGGTCACGCAATGCTGCGGTCGCAATGAATACTCGTATGGACGTCATCCTAGACACTGGGAGTACGTGTCAAAATAGTCAAGGCATTTCTTCTGTCGATAGCCCTTCACTACCAACATGGCCTTGTACTTATCTATAGACCCATCTGTTTTATACTTCCGTTTTAGTATCCATTTACAACCCAATGATTTATTTCCCAGAGGAAGATCAACCAACTCCCAAGTATGATTATGCATGATGGAGTCTATTTCACTCTCAATAGCTTCTTTCTAGAGCGGTGCCTTTGGAGTTGACAATGCTTCAGTAATTGTCCTTGGTTCATCATCAACCATATAAGCTACAAAGTCATGACCGAAGGATTTATCCTTCCTGACCCTTTTACTTCGCCTTGGTTCCATCTTTGGAGTCTCCAAATTCTGAGAATCTGGAACACTAGTTTCCGGATATTCAGCCACTTCGAAGTCCACTAGATCTGAACCATCTAGATCCGGTCAATCAATGACTCCTGGTTCCTAAGAGCTTTGTTCATAACTTCGTTTGCGAGAGGTTATGTCTTTTTCCTTTCTAGGAAAAAGTATCCTCAAAGAATTGAGCATTCCTTGATTCCATAATTGTACCCCCGTGGATATCTGGAATATCTGACTTATGCACTAAAAAGCGATAAACACTACTATTATTTGCATATCTGATGAAAATGCAATCTACAGTCTTATGCCCAATCTTGACTTATTTTGGCTTTGGCACTTCAACCTTTGCCAAACAACCCCACACCTTTAAATATTTATAAGTGGGTTTTTTTCCCTTCCATGATTCATATGGAGTTTTGTCCTTACCCTTATGTGGGACTCTATTAAGAATCGTATTAGCTGTAAGGACGGCTTCTCCCCACATGTTTTGGGAAAGACCGGAATTGATGAGCAAGACATTCATCATTTCCTTCAATGTGCAGTTCTTGCGTTCAGCAACACCGTTCGACTGAGGTGAGTATGGAGTCATCATTTGATGAGCAATACTCGATTCAACACAATATTCCTCAAATGGAGCTACGTATTCTCCCCATCTATCGCGACGAATGAATTTAATCTGCATGCTTAGTTGGTTTTCAACTTCTGCTTTGTAACGTCGGAACGCTTCAAAGGCTTCATCTTTACTTTTCAACAAGTAAAGGTAACAATACAGTGTGCTATCATCAATGAATGTCACAAAGTACTTGTTCCCCCTAGTTTGTGCAAACTTCAAATCACATATATGTGTGTGAATAAGTTCTAGAGAAGCGGTATTCCTTTCGACGGATCGAAAATGAATCTTTGTGAGTTTTGCCTCTACACATGCCTCACACTTATGTTGAGGGTTTACGTCTATAGACGGCAACAACTCTAACTTAACCAACCTTTGGATGGACTTATAGTTAACATGTCCTAATCTATGATGCCATAAATTAGAGGACTCAAGCAAGTAAGAAGAAACTTCAATATTATTGCTTGCACGTATTACAGACATGGTGATAACTTTGAAGAGGCCTTCATAGACGAAGCCACTTCCCACAAAAGTTTCATTCTTGGTGATTACAAATTTATTGGACTCAAATACTAGTCTAAAACCAGCATTAACCAATAAATGGCCTGAAATTAAATTCCTCCTAATCTCAGGGACATGCATCACCTCCTTCAGAGTGAACTCCTATCCAAAAGTCATCTTCAGGACTACATTTCCTACCCCTAGTACGTCAGAGGAAGCGTTGTTACCCATGAATAACTTCTTGTCTGTAACTAGTATATATGTGGAGAATACATCTCTATTGGAACAGATGTGTCTGGTAGCACTCGTGTCCATCCACCATTACATGAGATTCTCAACAAGGTTTGCTTCAAGCACTACCGCCGAGAACTCATCAATCATGTCGTCAAGAAGCGTGTCTTTGACGACGTTAGCATGTGCCTTGTCTTTGGTCTTGGCCTTCTCTTGTTGCTCAGTAATGAGCTTGCGGCAGTCCTTGATCATGTGATCAGGTTTCCCACAGTGCTAACAGTTCCCCTTAAACTTCTCAATCGCCTAGGTCTTGCCGTCTTTCTGGAACTTGCGCTTCTTGCTTAGGTTCCCTTTGGCCTCAACCAGATTTGCCTTTGCCTCAGCGGGTTATTTTCCCCTAGGCAAGACCTTCTTATTATCTTCCTGAATCTGAAGTTTGATAATAAGTTCCTCAAAGGTCATTTCCTTTGTCTTGAGTTTTAAGTAACTCATAAACTCATTCCACGAAGGAGGTAACTTCTCAATCAGTGATGCAACAAAAAACTGCTCATTTGGTTTCATGCCTTCCAAATCCAGGTGATGTAGAATAATTTGGAATTCTTGGACTTGGGACATCACAGTTTTGCTATCCACCATTTGAAATTTCAGGAATTTCCCAACGATGAATTTCTTCGTACCAACATCTTGTGCGTTGTACTTCTTCTGCAGCTTTTCCCATAACTCTTTGGTTGTGCCTACGACGCAATACACCGTGTAGAGTGGGTCTGACAGACATATTTTAGAATATAGTTCTTACACATGGAGTCACTATGACTCCAAGCATCAAGAACCATCTTCATGTCATTGACGACATGGATACCTTGGCCCCCTCCAGCCGTTTCATTAGGTTGAGGGTCTATTTCATCTCCAGCTTGTGGAGGATCTTATGTTAGGAAATGAGTCATTCCCATAACAGTCAGATAAAACAACATATTTTGTTGCCATCTCTTGAAGTTGGAGCCCATAAACTTCTTTGGACGTTCATATGGAAACCGGAGGGTGGAGGAACAATAATGTTCCCTTGAGCAACCGGAAAGGCAGTGGGTGTGCCTTGAGCAGTGGAGAAGGCAGAGGGGTTGCCTTGAGTAGCAGCAGCAACATCATCAGAAGTGAGTTGTTCTCTTCCAGTCATCTTTCTAAGCAAAACTTACAAAACCAATCTTGTCTTAAAATTGTGGGTTAACACAATTGCAGGAAACGAGAAGTAAGTAAATATTACAAATTGCTAGAAAGGATAAACTAAAGATTACAACAAATTGGAATCAAGAACGATACAAACTCCTTGTGATTTGCTGAGTCGAGTGATGACACTCTATCTTAAAGATAAGATTGTCCCGTATATATCAATAGACATGTAATGACACTTATTGAGGGTTACATTCAGCCAAATAATGGCTGAATTCATGTGCCAAATAATGGAGATTCAATGCTCCAAATTCAGCCCAAAAGTCAGAACTTTCCATCTTTCCGTCACACCATTTTGCCTCCGAAGCGCCGCGGCTCCTCGGCTCCAGTAGCCAACCACCAATTAGCGTCGCGGTGCTGCCATGGGGGCGTCGCGGACCTTCACGGCTCTGTGGCAATTTCTGACACATTTTATCTTTACACTTTGTACACTTCTTTCTTCGTTTACCAACATGAAATACTTGTCATTTGGCCAACAACCGTCCATCATTCTCTGTCTCAAACGTATTACGTATGTACCAATATCTCTTTCACTAATGAAATTTACGATACTTGGTACTACGTGTACACGTGTATGAAAATGACATTTTTAACGTGCGGGGCCCCAACTGTTCGAGTCATAAATAATAGGATAAACTTAATTCTACATTAGTAAATTTCCAACAGGGTTTTCGATCGAGATTGGCTTAACTAGGGTTATAGTTGACAAGAGAGTATCCATATGTCACTATCATGTGAGGTGAATTTCCCTCACATGATAGTGCGGAAGCGAATATCTGACAGCAGCTGATGGTGGAAGTGAATATATATCGCTAGCCTAAGGTTGTTGGGAAAATGCACCATTACATAATAATTTATGGATGGATGTTGATGAAATATGAAGTGGTGAAAAGTAAAGACCATATGAGATATAATTCGGAGGATAATGGGGTAGATACATCCCCATAGCCTGTCAAAATACAGGGACAGGTTGTTGTGGAACAAGTACAACAATAGAACTCTGCATAAGCCCAACAGCTTGAGTCACAACTGGCGTTGCAGCTGCTGCAGATAAAGCAAGACTATTTTCTCCCTTCAGAACAATCAAATAAACAAATTAATACAATCACAATATAATTTATTGTTTGTCAATTTTTGGGTTGCGAATACAAATTGGATTATATCATTTATGTTGTTTGGCGTTTTCTGAGTACAACTTTTTTCTCTATTTACAAATAAAACGGTATAATTTTAGGATGTACTCACCTTGATAGCATTGTAGAGGAGAGTGAACTCTCTAATTTGACATGCAAATTTTTATTTCAACAATTTTATCACTATTTTTAAATATTAACTAATAATGAAAAAGGAAAAATAATTGATATACTAAGGAGTTTGTAATAATCAAACTTAACACGTGTATCCGAGTGAATGAAATTTTTTTACTTCTAGCCTTTTCTCTTTTGCTATTGGTCAGAATAAGGGCACTTTTAGTATTTTAATTACTTTTATTCTTCCATTTTTATCGTCTTTTAACATTTAATTATTGATCAATTTGGGATTGCGAATCTAAATTAGATTACGTTATTTTGTTGTTTGGCATTTTCTGAGTATAATAATTGTTCCCTCAAGGCACAAATAAAATGATACAATTTTTAGAATGTACTCAACTTGAAAACATTGTAGAGGAAAGTGGATTCGTTTGTTGACATGAAAATTCTGTTTCAACTATTTTATCATGATTTTCCAATGTTAATTAATAATGAGAAGTGAGAAAATAATTGATATATTAAGGAGTTTGTAATAATCAAACTTATAAAGATTTGTTTAAAATTATATCAGTTTTCAAGTACGTGCTTTGCATGTTATCCAAGTAAGCGAGTGTATATATGTGTGTGTATATAAAGGGTGAAAATGAACAGAGGAGCTTTCCTGAGTGTGATTTTTCAGTGATCTCTTTAATGTTTTTGTTAATGTTGGATTTGATGTTATGACATTTGACCCAACATATCTCCTCTAGTAGTGATATGAATGTGTAAGTATGTTGGGACAAATGTTGCACAACATTCGGACCAACATTTTCTGAACATATTTTACATTACTTCACGCGATGCAGTAATATTTGTGTAAATATTACTATCAGGTAAAAACGACTCGGCAAGGTAAAAAGAGAGCTGGTAAAAAGCGAGTGAGAATACTAAGTCAAAAGTTATTGCTTGTCGTGAGGATCAAGCCAAAGTTGTTGAGATTATTACTCCATGATCTTCTCCAACCAATCCCACCAACAGTCCACATTTCCCTCAACCTCCACAACCAATCGATAAGTATTTCAAGGGAACTCTCTGCTATAAACAGAGAGGCCACAACAGTGTATCGATATCCAGAACCAGAATGTAAAAATACCAAGAGAGTTCTCGGAATTTTATCTCAGAAATCTGGATCACAAATGTTGCCTGAGTGTGTAGACAACATTCTGTCCAATATTACAATTGATGTTTAGATTCTAGATTAGTTTTGTATGAAGCGATTGTAATGAGAGGTTGTCTATGTCTACTTAGTTAGATTTTTCAGGCATAAGTCATCTGCGACTTCAACTTTTAATTCCTTTCCGTTATATCTTGTAAATCTATAAAGAAAGAAATTTGTATATTTGTATATAATATATATACAATATATTTGGTCATTGACCATCATATTTTAAACATTTGTGTTCTTTATTTTTTCGCTACATTTTTCTCTTAAAGGTTTTCTGTTTTATCGAAGTGTTGTTACTGGTGTCGGATGACATAATTGCCGACATTCAGAAACAGAATTGACATTCAATTTATTTAATCTCTTGTTTTTACTTTCCTTAGCCTTTGACACCCTTCAAGTGATATCAGAGCCGACACTTGACACAACAAGTGCTTGATCCTGTTGTCATAAGCTATGGATCCGGCAAATCCGATTGTTGGTAGACTTCCTATTTTAGATGGTTCAAACTATGCCTATTGGAAGATTCACCTACGTTCGTATATCAAATCAATTGATGTTAGGGCATGGAGATCTATAACCAATGGGTATGTTGTTTCAATGTTGTCACCGGATGAGGAAGGTTTGTTAAACTAGAATCTGAATGGACTACAGAAGAAACCAATAATGCTAGCTTTAACGAAAAGCCTTAAATGTAATTTTTGGATGGGTTGATATGTATATGTTCAATCTCATTCAAATCTGCCCAATGGCTAATGATGCATGTGATACTTTACAAATTCATTGTGAATGTAGCTCAAGTGTTCGTCGAACAAAGCTACGCACACTCATGAATAAATATGAATGTCAAGTGTTAATATATTTTGATGGAAGAAGCGGATGATATTAAATTTTATTTTGAAAAGTTGATTGACATCTCATATGAATGTCAAGTGCTTGGTGAACCATTAACCAACACTCAACTTGTTGAAAATGCTCTCCGTTCTCTTCCTGAAAAGTTCAATTTAAAGATTTGTGCTATTGAAGAAGCTCGCAAGCTTGCCACAATGGACCTCCATACCTTGATGAGCATTCTCAAAACTTATGAGTTGAACATTGAGAATCAAAAGGAATTGTATAAAAGCAAGAATGTGACACTCCATGTTCAATCCTCGAAGAGTCAAATCGAAGAAGATGATGAGAATCTTGAAGAAATTGGTGATGGTGCAAATGTTGCCTTACTCACTCAAAAATACAATTCGATGGTGAGAAAGTTCAACAATGATAGAAATCAATCTAAATGTAAAGAGCACAAAAAACAAGTCTTCAATCAAAAGCCAACTAGATTCCTTCCAAATGTACAAAAAGGAAATCAACTAAGGAGAACCAACTCATATCGTACCAAATTTGATCCCAAATAACTTGAGTATGTGAAGTGTCATGCATGCTCGGGTTGGGGTCACTATGCTAACGAATGTGCAAACACTCCTAGAAAATTTGGTAAGAACCTATGAGTTTCTCTTAGTGATGATGAAGAAGAAGAGGAAGGAGATCGTGAAATTGAAACACAAGCAATACTGGCTCCTGTCTTCGAACAGTCTCTATCGGATAATGAAGATGTCGAATACAATATTGTCTCAGATTTCACGACATTTGCTCCAACATCAGCAACGACATCAACATCCTCAACGACATCCGAAAGGTATGAATTCTTTAACTATTCTGATATTAATTGCTTTAGTGGTTCTATTTATGTTAGTGAGACTGATTGTATGGATTAAGTTGAATGCAAAGATGATATGATTAATGAATTACAAAGTATTTGTAAAGCCTTAATCATAGAATCCAAGCAACTTGACAAAAAGGAAAAATCTTTAACTCATGAGAATTTAATATTAAAAGGCACGATAACCCGACTTGAGGTTGCACTTACCGAAAAGGATATTAAATTTAGTAAGATCCGTGTAAAACTGGATTTAGCCGAATCAACCTTCCATAAGCTCAATACGGGGACTTCAAAATTGAATGAGATACTCAACTTTAGTAAGCCTTCACATGCAGGAATTGGGTACGAAAACTCTCTTAAAACCATATGCTCTAATCTCTTTGATAAAAATGAGAAAATATGCTTTGTAAATGAAAAAGGGATGAATAATAGGTTCTCATATATGTCAAAGAATATGAAGTTTGTGTGTTATCATTGTAACTCCCATGGACACTTGAAATCATATTGTTTCAAACTTCAAAATTTTGTGAGCAAAATGTTGCCTAAATGTTGTCCAACATTTCGGATAATAATTGAAGAAACATTTCTAAGCCAAAAGGTAAAAAATATTTTAAGAGAGTTTGGTCCCTAAAAATGATGTAACATGTAATGTTGCTATAACTGCATTAAAAACTAACATTTCAGGTTCTTGGTACTTTGATAGTGGATGTTCTCGCCACATGATAAGTACAAAAAGTTTTCTAAAGAACTATAAGTCATTCAATAGAGGAAACATGACTTATGGAGGTGGCAATAAAAGCAAAATAATAAGAAAATAGATCTTGGATGTTCATGGATTTCCAGCCTTAAGAAATGTCTTACACGTTGAGGGCTTAATGGCTAATTTGATTAGTATAAGTCAACTGTGTGATGACGATCTTGAGGTAAAATTTAATAAGAATGTCTGTGAAGTTACGAATCAAGCCAATATATGTGTCATGACAGGTACAAGAACATGTGACAATTGTTATCTTGTTGTAAAACAAGAAACATGCAATAATGCTAAGGTCGATGACATAACACTATCAAAAGTTGGGGCATGTCAACTACCGCAATTTAGAAAAACTGGTATCATATGAAGCAGTTAGAGGCATACCTAAATTTAGCCATAAAAGTAAAACTGTCTGTGAAAATTGTTTGAAAGGTAAGCAAACTCGTGTCTCTCATAATGTTGTCCAACATGTCGAACAATATTCAGGTACGTCTCATTATTTTCAATTGCTACATATGGATTTAATGAGTCCAATTGAAGTAGACAATATAGGAGGCATGAGGTATTCCTTTGTGATAGTAGTTGATTTTTCTAGATATTCTTGGATATATTTTTTGAAAGAAAAATCACAAACGTTTGACATGTTTAAAATCTTGCACTCTAGAATTAAAAATTTATTCTATTCTCCTATTTTTTGGATTAGATCCGATCATGGAAAAGAATTTGAAAATAGTTCATTCACAATTTTTTGTGAGAAAAAAGGAATTTTCTATGAGTTTTCTGCCTCCAAAACTCATCAACAGAAAAGGGTTGCAGAACGGAAGAATATGACATTGCAAGAAATGGCTAGAGTGATGCTTATTTCTAAACTTTTGTCAAAACATTTATGGGCAGAAGCCTTGAATACTGCTAATCACATCGATAATAGAGTCTATTTAAGGTCAGAAACAAAGATCACACATTATGAGATTACATATGGAAAGAAACCAAACTTGAGTTACTTTCATATTTTTGGGTGTATTTGTTATATTTTAAATGACATGGATCATTTGGAAAAATTTGACTCTAAGAGTGATAAATGAATTTTTGTTGGCTATTCACAAAATAGTCATGCTTATCGAGTATACAATCTGAGATCCAGAACTGTACAAGAGTATGTAAATGTTATCTTTGATGATCTTTCTGATGTTTCAGAAAAAATTATTGAAAATAACATGATAGATATAGTGGAAAGTCCACAGATTGTAGAAGAATCGGATGTTACCACAAATGTTGCCACACTTGAACCAACATCCGAAACATCAATAGAGACTACAGAGGCCACAAATGAGGAGTCAAGTGTTGAATTGTTAGACCAAGTTCATAGGCACCCCTCATCAAGGATTAGGAAAAATAATCCAACGGGTCAAGTGATAGGTGGAGTTATTAAGGAATTAGAACAAGAGGCAAAGAACCACTCAACTATAGAGAAATGATAAGGTATGTGTGTATGTCAACCATATACCAAGAGGTTAGTCTTTTTTATTTTATATCAACATTAGAACCAAAGAATGTTGTAGAAGCACTTAAAGTTAATTTATGGATACAAGCAATGCAAAAAGAGCTTGAGAAATTTTCTCAAAATGAAGTCTGGGACTTAGTTTCACGTCCAAATAATATAAATGTAATTGGAATTAAGTGGATATTTAAAATAAATCAGACGAATCGAAAACAGTTGTTAGAAACAAAGCACGTCTAGTTACACAAGGTTATACTCATGTTGAATGAATTGATTTTGATGAAACATTCGCACAAGTAGCTAGAGTCGAGTCGATTAGACTTTTACTTGATATTCCTTGTTGTCTGAAAATTACTTTACACCAAATAGATGTAAAAGGTGCCTTCTTAAATGGTTATCTAGACAAGGAGGTATATGTTGAACAACCAAAAGGATTTGAAGATCCTTACCATCCACACTATGTGTACAAGCTTAAAATTTTTTGTATGGGTTGAAACAAGCCCCTCGTGCATGATATGGTCGTTTAACTAACTTTCTTCTTGAATTTGGTTTTAACCATGATGAAGCTGATCGTACTTTGTTTATTAAACGACACGATATATATATTATAATTGCTCAAATCTATGTGGATGCCATAGTCTTTGGATCGACTTCATAGTCGTACCTAAATTCATTTGTTGAAGTTATGTCATCGACAGTTGAAATGAACATGATTGGGGAATTAACTTTTTTCTTAGGCATGCAGATAAAGCAAAGTGAAGATGGAATTTTCATCTCACTGAGTAAATATGCCAAGAATCTAGTTAAAAAATTTGGTTTGAAGAACGCTAAACATATGAAAATGCCAATGGGTTCATCGCAGAATGTATGTAAGGATAATGTTGGTGAAAATATCGACCCAATATTATATCGATCTATGATAGGTATCCTTCTTTATCTTACTGCTAGTCGCCCAGATATTATATTTATTATTTGTGTTTGTACATTTTCAAGCTTGTCCCAAAATGTCCCACTTAAATGTCGTGAAACGTATTATTCGATATGTTGCTGACACATATGAGTTGGGAATTTGGTATTCCAAATACACTAATCCTAACTTAATAATATTTAGTGACTCAGATTAGGCTGGAGATGTGGATGATAGAAAAAGTATAAGTGGCGGATGTTTTTATCTTGACAATAATTTTGTTTCATGGTATAGTCGTAAACAAAAACGTGTCTCACTTTCACTATTGAATCAGAATATGTAGCAGCTAAAAGTTGTTGTTCTCAATTAATTTGGCTACCACACATGTTAGATGACTATGGATTTACTAGCAACATTTTGACTTTGTACTGTGATAATTTGAGTGCTATAAATATTTCAAAAATCCAATTCAGCACTCACGTACAAAACATGTTGAAATTAGACATCACTTTTTAAGAGATTTAGTCAAAAAACAGCTAGTTCAAATTGAACATGTTGACACTCTTCATCAACTAGCTGATATTTTTACAAAATCTCTGGACCATGAGAGATTTTCTAGCTTGAAGAAATCTCTTGGTCTTTGTAATCTCTAAAAATATATTTTTTGGTGAGTGTCAGCTGAAATGTTGTCTAACATTTTCGGTAACATTTACGTATTTATATCACTGACTGATAATTGTTGTTGTATGATGCATAAATTTTGGTCACACATGTATGATCCTTCAATAAGAATGTGTTTTCAACGTGATATCGTTCTTTGCAATGATATAAAAAATTATATATGTCATAAAAAGGGAGTATCAAAATAAGGCAAAGCCTTTACAAATATTTGAAAACTGTGAAAAATGGGCAAAGCCCTTGCAAAGATATCGTTCCTATTCTATAGGAGTATCGAGTGCTTCAAAAGAATTTTGAGAATACTAAATAAGTATTCTTATTTTTGACACGAAAAATTCTTTTATATGTGTTATATGATTAGATAAAGGACACGATGGAAAAATGTTACATTGGTCCAGTGATCAAACTCATACAATACGTATAAAAGGTGTCTTGATTTGTTGCCAAAATAAAAATTTCTTGTGGAAGTCCAAAATGTTGCCGACATTGTTGTTGATATTTTCAGAATGTGATATGTGTTGGGATGTTGTTCTTATCTGATCTTTGAAATATCATATCTTACTCCCTATTATATGCCTTGTTTAAGGGAATTTCAAAATTTAAAATGATAAGATTAAATTTTATTCCTACCGTGATGTTTATTTTTTTATCCAATATTTTAGGTGTAAGTTATTATGTAAAATTGAAACATCTAAAACTAAAGAATTCTTGTTGCTAAGAAAAGGTTTGTCATGTATATAAATATTACTCTCATTTGATATTTTTTTTAATCATTTTTTATTCTCCCAAAAATAAAAAATAAAAGGAAAAAAAAACCCATCGACCGTATAACTCCCAACCTACCCGATGGACACACCAAATCAAACTCCCATATCAATCAAAAACCTTAATTCCTCAAAACCCTCTCCCAAATTTTCACCAATGTCAGAACAAATGTTATCCAACACTCCAATGAGCACAAGCCTTCCAATGAATACAGAGGCTTCCGAGCACAATGATCCCCAGCAAACAGAGCAACCATCTTTTTCCTCCAATCTCCCAGAAAACCCATGTACAACAATAGTATTTAAAGGTTTTGATGAACCTTTAGATATTAGTTATCCTGGAGATGATAATAACCCTATAGATATTGATGAAACTGTTGATTTTTCATCTTTGGGTAAAAGGCCAAGGTCCTCTACCTTCCCTCCTTGTCGATCGAGTAGAGTTTTTGAGAAAATAGTCCAAGAAGGACCGAGTAACAAAAGGTCTAGCTATGAAACATTTATACCCCCTTAGTCAAGCAGTAATAGCGAAGATACGGACTATGAATTCTCAACAGATGAGAGTGAAGAAGAACTATCTGCTTCAGTACCGCCAAATGTGTCTCAAGAATAAGAAATCCTTTATGAAACCCCATTGAAACAATTCTTTCCAAAGGGAGTTTCCAGACATGCAAAGTCAAGTGCTGCTCCAAATCTTGCCACTGATGCCACAACATCTCAGGCTACATTTTAACCAACATCTGCAAAGACACATACAACAACATCTTCCAACAGTATCGAATCCACCGATTCAGACTTTGAGGCATCTGCTTACTCAGATAAATTATATTAAAAAACTAACTATGATATGTGAGACTGTTACAAGAATAGAGTAATCAGGCCTGAGAAAGTAATTGATATTGCCTCTAGTACTGAATATGGACTGGTAGAATTCTTAAAGGACAGACAACTCCTAGGATCTGTCACTGAAAAAGGACCGTATGTTGATAATGTAGTAAGACTACTTTACGCTAATCTGACCCTGTTATAAAGAAGACCTCCTCGAAGAAATTTGGGAAGGTATATCTCTACAACAAGGTCTATCTGTTTACGTCTTCTATTATAAATCAATGTATGAGACTAGATGTTGGAGATAATGTTCGAGAAGCAGAACATGTCATAGACAATAGGGATGAAGTGATTTAATATCTCACTGGAGGTGTGATGATTAAATGGATTCCTAGATGTCCAACATCAAAACTAACAGCCTTATTTGCCACCCTCCACAAAATTGTTATTCACAATTGTCTCCCATCAATGAATGAGTCAATTGTAACATCTGAACAAGCCACAATGTTTTATAAAGTTGGGAAATGTTTGAAAGTTGATTTGGGAAAATGATATTTCATCAAATGGCCAACTTGGCTGAGAAAGAATTAACTTTAATACTTCATTTTCCCTCTCTGATCTACAAAGTATTAACCACCCAAGGCTTTGAACCTAAGAGAGAAGACACTTTAGGTAAGACTCATGAGCTTTACAATGTAAACAAAGCAATTTTGAAGAGCAAGGGCAGAGTCATCGACTTGCCCTGGAAGAAGGAAGTTGAAAGTGAAAATGTTGCCAGAAATGTCACCAGCATTCTGGGAAACACTGGTCCAGGACAGTCTACATTGTCTACAGAATGACTTGTGGATCAAATTGGAAAAATCAACCAACATATTTCTAAGGTTGATGCTGCAAGAAATTCCCTGATACAAGTTAGAGACCATTTCATAATGCTACTTTCTTCACAAAAATGGGGAGATAATGCTGATGCAGGGGGATGAAGCTAAAGATGTTACGCAGAGGAGAGGAAGTTAAAGTTGTTATGCAATAGTAGAAAACTACCGGAAGCTGCTGTTGTATGATGAGAAATGATGGAGTTGTTGTTGTTGTCAATGATGTATGAGGATCTTTAGTGGATTGATATTGATATTTGTTGACAATTATTTATTTCTATTTGTGCTTTTTATATATTGGATGATATGTGTGCTCATATTTTTTTCTTTTCTAATCCTATGAATCGGTATACACATGTTTGCTTGTATGCCATCACATGTTTGCTTGTATGCCATCACATGTTAAGGGGAGCATGACCTTGAAGTTGTTGATCACAGATGTCGGACAATATTTGTGACAACATCCTAAGTCAACTTTACATTTTGAATATATTTTGTGAAAAAAGGCGAAAATGGGGAGATTGTTAATGTTGGATTTGGTGTTGTGACATTTGACATAACATATCTCCTCAAATATTGATATGAATGTGTGAGTATGTTGGTACAAATATTGCACAACATTCGGACCATTTTCTGAACAGATTTTACCTTACTTCACGCGATGCAGTAATATTTGTGTAAATATTACTGGAGGTAAAAATGACTTGCAAGGTAAAAAAGGAGCTGGTAAAAAATGAGTAAGGACTAAGTCAAAATCTGTTGTTTGTCGTGAGGATCAAGCCAAAGCTGTTGAGATTATTACTCCATGATCTTCTCCAACCAATCCCACCATCAGTCCACTTTTTCCTCAACCTCCACAACTGATCAATGAGCTTTTCAATGAAGACTCTCTACTATAAATAGAGAGGCTACTACATAGAATCGATATCCAGAATCAGAAAGTAAAATTACCAAGAGAGCTCTTGGGATTTCATCTCAGAAATCTGGATCACCAGTGTTGCTTGAGTGTGTTGACAACATTTTGTCCAACATTATAATTGTTGTTTATATTCTAGATTAGTTTTGTATGGAGATGTTGTCTATGTCTACTTAGTTAGATTTTTCAGGCATAAATCATCTGCCACTTCAACTTTTAATTCATTTCCGTTTTATCTTGTAAATCTGTAAAAAATGAATTTGTATATTTGTATATATATATATACACACACACAATACATTTGGTCATTGACCATCATAAGTTATATAAATTTAAAATCTTTGTGTTCTTTAAATTTCCGCTGCATTTACTCTTCAAGGTTTTCTGTTTTGCTAAAGTGTTGTTACTGGTGTCGAACGACATAATTGCTGACATTCGAAAACAGAATTGATATTCGATTTATTTCATCTCTTGTTTTTACTTTCCGTATCATTTGACACCCTTCAGTTTTGAATCATTTTACGAATACCGATAGGGATTGAAACCCAAGCTAATCCCCCAATTATACCATTGTTGTTCGGCTTCAACACCACCTTACAACCCCACCAAGATTCTCTAGTAACATATGTGTATCTTATTTTTGTATATTCCCCTCTCTCTTAGTGTGTGTGTCTGTGTGTATATATTTGAATTATTTAATTTATACATAAGATTATTTTAAAAAAATCTCTAGAGTCATTCATAAGAGACGGTAAACTTACTTCCTGATATGATTTCACCTTAACAAGCAATATTTGTAAAGGGTAGGAGCATTGTGAAATATATTTTACGGGTTCAGAAAATTATGCATGACATTAAGATAAGGGGTAATCCTGTTAATGTGGTAATTAAACTTGATATGATAAAGACATGTGACAAAGTATCTTGGCTCTTACTGACTAACGTACTAAGGAAAATGGGATTCGGTGAAATGCTAATTGACATGATCTACATGATTGTTTCAAATAATTGATATTCTATCCTTATTAATGGACAACTACATGATTTCTTTAAATTCCCAGGGGGATGTGAAACAAGGTGATCACATATCCCCTACATTATTCATACTAATTGTTGAATGCTTGTCTAGAGTATTGAATGCACTGTTTCAGAAGGAAGGGTTTAAGAGTTTTGGAATGTCAAAATGGTGCCTCTATATTAATCATTTAGCATATGATGATGATACTATCATTTTCACCTATGCCGATGAATTTTCATTGAACTTGGTGATGGAGACCCCTAAGTATGAAAAGGCTAATGGACAACTGATCAACAAAACAAAGAGTTTTGTATATATGCCTGAAAAGGCATCTAATGTGACTGTTAATCTAGTGATGGAGACTACAAAGATTCTGTTGGAAATTTGCCTTTGGTGGGGAGGTGCGTCCACCCATATTTAATGACTTAAACACTAGGGTTCCGCATGTTGAAGGCTTTGTCTCTTCACACGTGCATAATCTACTAAGTGAGTAGATGACCGTAGGGCCAAGGATCGTCAAATTTCATTGAGAAATGAAAGAGATATTGGTCCACGAAATAAGGTGTTTGAGGCATGAAAATATGGTGTGGGACAAATCTACCACATCGGTAGGAAAATGAAGAATTGTTCTTTTTATAAGTCTTAAAATTGGCTAAGGGTTTGGGATCCCAATGGTAACTCATGTGTTTGAAGGAGGGAGGACCTAGGTGTGCTTGGGTTCGAGGCTAAGCCCACACGCGCACCGTCGCCGCCCGCCCGTCCCGTCCGGAATCTGGTCGTGGGCCTTAGGCTTCTTCTGATAGACCCCCGAATTGTTTAATATTTACAGTTTGGTCCCTGAAGTTTCTGGAAAGATGAAATTGGGAACGACGGAAGGCAGAAAACTTCTGCCTACCATTTGGGTTGATTTTTGGAGTGTTAAAACTCCATTAATTTGCACTTAATCTCCTCCCTAAAAGCTCCTTTATGTTGCACATTAAATCAGCCATTACTTGGATGATTAACTCCCTCACTAATGGTCATTATTTGGCCATAAACAGCCATTACTTGGCAGTTGAGAAGTCCCTCCTCTTGTGCTATATATTGAAGCCATTTGGCTCAATTGTTGAGACTACACTATATACACACAGAGACAAACATAAGAGAGAAACAAATTATGTCCAAAACGTGAGCAAAAACAGAAAACTCTTCCTTCTTTTTCCATTCATCAGCAAATCATTTCGTCTTTGTTTTCTTCGTCAGAATCAACCTATTTGATTTGTAGTGTTGATTAGTTGTTGTTTTATCTTGTGAGACTATTGCTCGTTAATGTAAAAACATATATACGGGGCAATCTTGTCTTAAAGACAGAGAGTCATCTCTCGACTCAGCCACAATTGTAACAATTCAGATTTAGTGGTTCTTGAATTCAGGTTATCAAGATTCAAGACTCAACAACCTTGCGGCAATTCTGAATATTGACTATTTGTTTATCCTTTCGAACACTTGTAATATTTATTTACTTACTGTACTGATTTACATATCCAGCATATTCCCATAAAGGAATTCCCTTTCACTTATCGTGGGGGGGGGGGGTATTTATCACATCAGAAAGATGATTGCTCATTATAAAGAAATCACGAATAAGATTTATAATATGTTATTTTCATGGAGTAGAAAGCTACTTTATATTGGAGGAAGGATCACTTTGATAAAATATGTGTAGCAAAACATGCCCATTCACTTGCTATCAACATGTGATCATCTTGTAGGGGTGATAGCTAACTTGTATAGAATGTTTGCTAAATTTTTTTGGAGTAACTCTGTTGAAAACTCTAGCAACCATTGGAAAACTTGATTAGCATTGCGTTATCCCTATGATGAAGGTGTACTGAGGTTTATAAGTCTCCAAGATGTTTCTACAGCCTTATTTGTTAAGCTCTGGTGAAATTTCAAAACAAGACATTCCCTTTTGAAAATGTTTTTAAGTAATAAATATCTTTAAAAAGAGAATGCAGTTCTGATACCATGGAAGATGTGCATTTATATTTGAAAGAATATGTTTCAATTAAGGGATCAAGTGAAACATGGAATCTGATGACAATAAAAACAGGGGTATGTCTCACTTCTGGCTGGACAACTGGACTGGTTTGGGTGCATTATATCATGTTATAGGTATAAGTTTTGACTATGATAGAACTATTGTGTAAGTGTATGAAGTAGTGGAGACAAGGAGATGAAGTGAACCTATGCTAACGAAGTTACTTCCAGATTTTATAGTGGAGCATATCCTGAGCAATGTTATACCCTCGTGGGACAAGGAATAACATATAGACCATTTTGGAAGCCATAACCTGGAGAAAAAATTCACAGTTGGATGTACATGCCTATCAACTTGTGAGACACAGACATGAAACTAGCAGCTTATATACAAACATGTGAATCAAAGGGTTGCCTAGCAAAATATCATTTTGACGATGTGGTGAAAAATGGGGCTTCCAATTTCATCTAGATATTTATGTTGCCAGAGTCCAGAGGTGAAATTTTTCATCATGTGTTCTTAGAAGCCCAACAACACAGTTTGTATTGAATCAGTTTTGTGCCCTAGTGGGTATAAACATCCAGGGATTGCAGATTAATCGGGTAGTTAATTCATGGTGGGAAGTTCCAATGAATCCTCGTGTAAAGTACATTTTAAAGCTAATCATGCTATTATTTTATGGAAATTAGAAGAGGAGGAATGCTATCAAACATGGAGGGAAAATGTCTCATATTAAACTCATTTACCAAATTATGCATAATGTTGTTTCATTCATGAAGGTAAGGAGAAGTGTCAAGCCTCAAAATTCATCCTGGACGCAACCGACATCTGATGTTGTAAGCAACACCGGAAGCACCTTATAACATGAATAAATATCTAATCTCTTTTAATAATCTTCCAGTATTTACTTAAAACAAGTCATTTAATGCTAACTGAAATCATGCTCTCACTTATAAAATAAAATCAGCGGCAGTCTAATATGAATAATCAATTATAAAACGTAGCAACGCCTCAATAAGTCATATGAAACTTTTGACATCTACCTACGATATGACAAATCTCTATGGAGATTCTAAGATAAATACATGAATTGACTAACTTCAGGACGCAACCTGGAAACTAAAATAATTAAATAAAGATAGAGGGGTGTCCCACGAATAAGCATGTGGGCTCACCAATAAGTCTGGAAATCAGCAACTCTCCTACTCCGTACGCGTATCACGAATCTGCTCTTTTTTATTACACCCATAAAAAATAATAATGGTATGTCTGAGTACGGGTACTCAGTGAGTGTGTCCATGACAATAGTTAATAGCAAAATACTATAATAATAAGCAGTGAAACAGTTCAAAATCCATAGATAAAATAGTTCATCAACCTTAAAGAAACCGTTAGTAGAATTCATTAAGAGAGAATTAAATCACTTTCAATCCATTATACCATTTATCAAGATTAAATATTTTATTTATGAGCTTAAGATCAACATCAAGTAACTCACGAACAATCACAATCTTGCCAATACAGGCCAAATCAATGAAACGAATGAAGGATGACCATTAAGGTTCCTTAAAACCGCATAAAAGCACCCCATAGGGGTTGTCACCCTCGATGGCTATCCTCCCCCCGAATAGATAGGCAAATCCCACTAGGGCTATTGTCCCTTGGTGGCTATCCTTACTCCTGAATAGCTAGGCAAACCCCACCGAAGCTATAGTCCCTTGATGGCTATCATTCCTCCTGGATAACTAGGGAAACCACACCGGGGATATTGTCCCTCGATGGCTATCCTTCCTCCCGAATAGCTAGGCAAACCACACTGGGATCCATAGTGATTACCCTTCCCCCCCGAGTAGTTAGGCCAAACACAAACAATAGAAGTCATGGCAAAATTAGTTGAATCACAATCACAGGAAAGAAGTTGAATCACTTTCTATGGATTATGTTCATCATCCCGTTAATAAGGGTACATCAAGTTATTAATAGGTTCAGAAACCATGTTCAAGTCATTAAATAAGTTTCAACTTCAACAAAACCCATTCTTAGGGCAAAACACATGAAAATATCCAATCTTTCGAAATCAAGTTTAAAACGTCCCTTATAGGGAGTCCAAAGCTTTATAAATCAGTTTCAACAATCTCTTGATAGGAAAAATCACGAATACATATATATAATATGATACACCTAAGGTTCCATGAGGGTTTGTCCCTCACGCACATGGAACCTTCCCAAAGAAACTATTTTTTTAAAGATTAAAAAAGTATGTTCGAAAATAGACATACATATCACTTTTATAGTCAAAAAATATTTTTAAAAAAGACATACAAATCATCTTTATAGTCAAAAAAGATTTTAAAAAGAGACATACTTCAAAAGAAGGTTTTCAAAAGAGACATACTTTGGTTCCCGCTAAAAACTAGCAAACGTATTCCTCCAAGTTCAACAATCGCTCTACAATTGATAAGGATGATAAAAATTAGAACTTTAATCTAATTCTACCCATCTTACCCCCTTTATAAAAAGACTAGGGTTTTCATGTCTAAAAGGTATTCTTGTTTTCATACGATTCACCCATGAATTCTAATGATATATAAACGGTATATAAACCAAAACAATCCCCATAACTATACTAGAATGATATAAACATACCTCACAATGAATTTTCGATGATTCTTTTTCTTAACCGTTCTTGAATCAAATTCTCACAATTAATGGATTAGATGATGATTCTAGTGTTAATCTTTGTTAGATTGAGGTAATAATCATGAAGTTTGAGTAAGAACTTACCTTAGGGGTTTAGAGAAGGCTATATGGTATTTTCTCTCCAAAAACACGGCTTAGACTGAAGTGGGGTAGGTTTTATGAAGTTGGAGATATATAATATTCGGGAAAATCATGACACGCTGGAAAATATGCCTGGCGCCCACGTCTAATGGCCACACCTCAATAACGTTTAGTAAAATTTGAATAACTCCTTTCACAAAGCTCTGATTGAGATGGTTCATATATGGTTAGAAATGTATTTCAAAGACCTACAACTTTCATTTTATGAGTTTTCCCAAATTCCCAGTGGATTGACCCAAAAACTGAGTACAAGTGAGAACTACCTCAGACTTAGACGAATTTATGAACTTTTACGAACTCCCTTACTTGGTTTGACTTCAAAATGACTATCTATCAACCGAATTCATCCCGAATGGATTCACATAACTAACATATGACACGTCAATGCTCATTTAGTTCATTCACACCTAACCTGAATTACAGAATGTTACAAGAAGCAACTTTAAGTACTCTCCTTACAAGTGGAAGAATTTGGTACATGTATTGCAATCCTATACCCCTAGATTCAGGATCATACAGGTGATGTGGCAACCTCCGGATAAAATATGGATAAAATGTAATATTGATGGTATTTCAAGAGGTAATATATGAAAAAGTTCAAGAGATTTTTGTGTAAGGGATAAAAAATGTAATATTATTCATGTAAAGACAGATGAGATGAATGATGATCAATGCACAATACTCAAGTTGAACCAATGGCTGTCCTAAAAGCTCTAAGATATTAAAAAGCATACAAGGTGCTCAAGTGGCTTTAAAGACTGACTCACTTTTATTGGAGAAGATGATACATAAGACTTAGAAGTGCCATGGTTGATAGTAATATTAATGGATGAGATTTGAGATATACTGAAAGAGATTAATGTTATTGTTTCTCATACTCCCGGATAGGGAAATAAAATGGCAGATTACCTTGCCAATGCAACTTTGGATCATGGAAGAGTATTCATTAGTTCTTTTAAGCAGTTGGAGGTGAATGGAAAAAGACTAATCAACAATGATAAGCTCTTAATGACTTCTTTGAGAAGAAGATCATGCAAATGACGAGTAATAAAAGGAGAATTAATTTCTTTATGCTCAAATCCTTTGGGAGGAGAGCATAAGGAAGTTTTAGGCTAACATGTTAGCTCATTTTTATAGGGTGGTGGTTAGACCGACCATGTTGTATGGGACGGAGTGTTGAACCTCGCACCCCCAAAAGATGAAAGTTGTGGAGATGAGGATGCTGAGATGAATGTGTGGGCATACAAGGAGGGATATGATTAGAATAATGATATCTAGGACAAAGTGAGAGTGACCTCGGTGGCGGATAAAATGCGGGAAGAGATGTTGAGATGATTCGGGTACGTGCAGAGGGGAGACACAAATGCCCCAGTGCGGACGTGTGAGAGGTTGGCTATGTATGAGTTCAATAGGAATATAGGTAGGCCGAAGAAGAATTGGGTAGAGGTGATTAGATGGGATATGGTGCAGGTGCAACTTACTGAGGACATGACCTTAGATAGGGGGTTGTGGAGGACACAGATTAGGATAGTAGGCAGTCCAGTGTAGTCCTACTTACGCTTACAATCTGGTAGTTGTAGTGTTATTATCATAGAGCCGCTTAGCCTATCATACTAGTAGGTTCAATATTGTTTTATAGTCCATTGTCGTTTGATTTCTGCTGCTATATATTCTCTAGTGTACTTTGTTTATCTTATTTACATGCGTTATTTACTGCTTCTTTTTTCAGAATGTGCTATCATGACTTATTCGTTATTGATACAAGCATTTTCATACTGCTTTAAATTTCTTGTCCGGGTCTGACCATTTCTCTTGCTTTGCTTGTGCTTGTGCTTTGTCTTGAGTCTATGGTCTCTCGGAAACAACCGCTCTACCTACCAAGATAGATGTAAGGTTTGCGTATACTCTACCCTCCCCATACCCCACGTTGTGGGATTTCATTGAGTATGTTGTTGTTGTATGTTTGCTCATTTTGCAGGTTTACAACACACATGGCTCACACAAGTATCAAAGGAAAATAATCACATGAATAGGCAAATACAACTACAAATATGCAATCAATTCAAATCTAGGAAGATGGACATAACAACATCACAACGAAAGAGGATTGTGAATTCGAATATATTCAACCAACTGGTAATTGCTCAGTGTGTGGTATTAGCAACAGATCCACAACAATGAGATACAAAGGATCATACATCAAGGAATTGTGCCTGAACTAAAGAGTGGGTTGCGATTGACCAATGATTTAATGTCCATAACATAATAGTTGCATTACACAGCCTCAACGCAAGACTCGAAAATCAACTGCAACATCATCGATTGAGTCACCGGGGGTGAGAAGGAAGATACTTTGATCTTAGTTATAGCTTTGGCTCTTTGATTTCCTATTCAGGGTTTTCTAATCGTGATTATTTTTCTTTTCTTTATTTGTTGCTTTTCGCTTATGTACATACTCATTTGTTTTGTTTTATAAATTAATATAAAATAGCCCCATTGTGGGGTCTTACCATTATAAAATATATAAAACTGACGAAAAAGTGATAATTTTTTTGGGAAAAGGGTCAAATTTGCCCTTCAACTATGCTTTATAGTTTAACATTGCCTTACGTCAAACTTTGGGATCAAATTTACCCTTTCCATTAGCAAACCTATTAAATTTGCCCTCAGCTGGACAGATTTATGACTTGGACTCCACGTCGGATCTACGTAGATGCCACGTAGGTTCCCACTCAATTCCTTTAACCCGTAACCCGTTACCCCATCATTTAAATTGTTTCAACTCGGTATATTTTAGAAGAAGATGTAGTGGTCCCGTTACCCCATCAATGTAGTGGTTCCGACTGATAAAAAAATAGCATAAGATGGGTTGATTTGTCATTGGCGTTTTGCCGAAATAGTGGGCGTGATGGTATCGTTTGGCAGTGCCGTTGTTTGGCAGTGGTGTTGAGGCAGTTTGTGGTTGTTGACTGAGTTGGGTGGTTCGCAGAGGTTTCGGTTGTTGAGGGGACATTGGTGGCGATGGAGAAGAAGAGAGCGAGAGATGGAGCAATGGAAGGCGTTGGGTGGATAGTGGTCTGGCGAGATTGTCGGAGTTTGGAGCTCCAACGGTGGTGGTCGGCGGATCTAGTGGTGAGGCAGTGAGGAGTTGATGTTGTTGGTGGTGTGGTCACCGGCGGTGTTCGGATCTGGATATTTGGGAGTTGTGTTTGGTCATCACCAGTGGTTGTGTTTCGTTACCGACTTCGTCAGAGACGGCGGTGGTGGTCTAGGTGGTGAATGCGGTGTTGGTCTAGGTGGTGACTGATCCGGTTCACCGGTTGGTCATCATCAATGGTTGTGTTTCATCACCGACTTCGCCGGAGACGCCGGTGGTGGTCTAGGTGGTGACTGCTATGGTTCACCGGTTGGTCATCATCAGTGGTTGTGTTTCATCACCGACTTCGCCGAAGACGGTGGTGGTGGTCTAGGTGGTGACTGCTCCGGTTCACCGGAGCTAAAAGCTCCTCGCTAAAAATTCTCTCTCCCCGACCAGGCTGTCAGTTACCTATACTTCTAAAATGGATCGGGTTGAAATAATTTAAATGATGAGGTAATGGGTACGGGTTACGAGTTAAAAGAATTGGGTGGGAGCCTATGTGGCGTCTAAGTGTATGTGGATCCGACGTAGAGTCCAAGTCAGAAATCTGTCCAGCTGAGGGCTACTTTAATAAGTTTGTTAACGGAAAAGGTAAATTTGATCTCAAAATTTGACGAAAGACAATATTAAATTATAAAACATAATTAAAGGCAAATTTGACGATTTACCCTTTTTGTTTTAATTATTAACTCAAAACTAGGGGTGAGCGGGTCCGGGTACCCTAATATTTTTTAACTACCCGGACCCTACCCGGTAAAAGATCGGTTCCTAAATTTACTACCCGGAACCTACCCGTAGCAATCATTACTCTAACCTACTGACCACAGGTCCTGGTAGGTTCCTGCACCAGAATAAAAAGCACAAATTAAGCAACAATTTTTAAGTCTATGAGAATAAAAAAGAGTTCTAAAATAATTTCATCAAGTAGTTTTTAGCCTGCAATCGGAGTTTTTAGTACCCTTATAAGAAGTTTTAGAAAACTTATTCATTTTAGAAAAGTTAATTCTGTAACCAAAACCTAAAATTGCAAGCCAAATTTGACACTCAATTAATTGAACGTGTTGATTTCAAAATAAATTTAAAAATATATGAATTAAACTTATTTTCGTGTTCATAAGCTCTTCGATACAAAAGAAAAGCTTTATTATACTAGTAAATCCCTAAATTTCATCTTCACAACTATAAAAATATACACAAATTTTAAAAATAGATTTACATTTCAAATAAAAAAGTAATACAAATTGAAGATGAGTATCGCCTGAAATAGAACAAGCATATGATATTAAAAAGAAATTGAAGAGTTAGATATGAACCCATATGCATTTTAGGAATAGCGTGAACATAACCAAAGGAGAGAAAGAGGCAAAGGTGAAGCTTCAATGACGACAACGATGAAAGTACCCGAGAGAAAGCTTCAACAACGACGCCGATGAAGCTCGGTGGTGTAGCTAAAACGCCATTGTTATTGAGAGAGTTTTGAGTGTTTTCTCTTAGGGCACAAAGAGCATTCTAGAATAAAGGGGTGAAAAAACTAAAATATTTACGTCTTGGGGTGGGGAAAATCAATGTGTAGGCGTGCAATAAACAATTTTGGAGAAAGTTAAAAGTGGTCCAAATGTTTCTAAAAAAAATAAAAATATTTAATATTTTATAGGTTCCGGGTATCGGTTCCGGGTCCGGATACCCTGTCTTTATTTGCCGGAACCGGAACAGGACCCGACATTGACCGGTTCCTAATTTTACTACCCGGACCCTACCCGTTATTATAATATATCTACCCAGAACCTACCCGTTAGTGTCGGTTCCGATCGGTATCTGGGTAACCTGTACCCGTGCTCACCCCTACTCAAAACCAAACAGAAAGTAAGACGGTATCTAGATTCTAGAAGCTACCCAACCTTTAAAAGTTGCTCCTTTAATTAGATCTTATATATTGCACCACAAAATTCCAATCTCTTATTTTTTTTCCAACATCAATACATAACCACGAACCCTAGCGTTACGTTTACACTCTCTCAGATCTGAACGACAATTAGTCAATGGGTTCCAGGAAGAACGATTTCGGTGATGGCGCTAGTCCTGGGTTCGTTTCTCTATTTTTCTGTTTTTTTCTTTCATAGTCTTGTTCTTGTTTCTTTTATTTTGTATTAAAATATGTTGGTGTATTGCCCCAGTTATTGTTTGTTTATACGAAGATTGATGTATATTGATTAGGGTTTTTTTTCTTTTCGTTTACGTATTAAACAGAAAAATCTTTATTGGAGGTCTAGCGAAAGAGACGACGTTAGGTTAGTGTTTTGAACTGTTACATACTACTTGCTTTTAGAGATAATGGTCAAACACACACTTGAACTATCACTTTTTCGCGTGTTTCACACCCTAACTATTAGTTATTGCCTTTTTCCTACCTGAACTATCACTTTTTTGCGAGTTTCACACCCCAACCATTAGTTTTCCCTTTTCCTACCTAAACTATCACTTTTTTTGCGAGTTTCACACCCCCAACCATTAGTTTTCCCGTTTCCTACCTAAACTATCACTTCTTAGTTTTGCGCCCAAACTATCATTTGTTCCTTTTTACTACTTGAAACATGACAATCTGTATATTAAAATACACATAAATTGTTATAGTTCGGGTAGGAAAAGGGAAAAGGGAACAACTAATAGTTGGGGTGTGAAACCCACGGAAAAGTGACAGTTGAGGTGTGTTTTGACCATTAACTATTGTTTTAATGTATTAATTGTTTCTTGCTAGTGGGTTTTTGATTTACTGATGAGGGTGTTACTGAAAATCGGATTTTGATGTTTGGTAGAACAATTTGTGAAGTACTTTGAGAAGTATGGAGAGATAATAGACTCGGTGATTATGAAAGATAGGCATACAGGTAGACCCAGAGGTTTTGGGTTCATCACTTATGCGGATCCATCCGTTGTAGACACTGTTATAGCAGAAAATCATATTATCAATGACAAACAAGTGAGTAGTTTAGCTTCAGTTTTCTAGTGCTTTATGTATGATGTTCAATTGTGGTCAAATTGAGTTGAAATATTGGAAAACTATGGTGAAATTTGTTGACTACTTTAGTTGAAATATGCACAAATACTTTAGTTAGTCGTATGCTCGTGATATCGTGAGCTTGGTTGATGGGTTTCATTTTTATTAGAGTTATAAGTATTACTGGTTTTCTTAAGCACTAGCTGAAAATCATATTTTTATAAGTACTTAAAGATTGTGGCTTGCAAATTGTGGTAGTGGTTTTTCAAGGTTGTTAATTGTATTCGAATTGAGTTGAAATATTAGAAAACTATGGTAAACTTTGTTGACTACTTTAGTTGAAATATGCACAAACATATTAGTTAGTCAAGTGCTCGTGAGGTCATGAGCTTGGTTGATGGGGTTCATTTATTATTAGAGTTCCAAGTATTACTGTTTTCCTTAAGTTTTAGCTGTAAATCATATTTTTTATAAGTACTTAAAAATTGTGGTTTGCAAATTGTGGTATTTGATTTTCCAGGTTAATTGTATTCGAATTGGGTTGAAATATTAGAAAATTATGATGAACTCTGTTGATTACTTTAGTTGAAATATGCACAAACACATTAGTTAGTCATATGCTGGTGAGATCATGAGTTTGGTTGATGGGTTTCATTTGTTTAGTAGAGTTCTAAGTATTACTGGTTTTATTAAGCTTTAGCTGAAAATCATATTGTTTTGGTATTTAAAGATTGTGCTTTGCAAATTCTGGTATTGATTTTTCCAGGTTGGTTGTATTCGAGTTAAGTTGAAATATTAGAAAACTATGGTGAACTTTGTTGACTACTTTAGTTGAAATATGCACACACTTTAGTTAGTCACATGCTTGTGAGATCATGAGCTTGGTTGATGGGCTTCATTCATTATTAGAGTTCTAAGTATTACTGGTTTTCTTTAGTTTTAGCTGTAAATCATATTTTTATAAGTACTTAAAGCTGTGGCTTGCAAATTGTGGTATTGGTTTTTCCAGGTTAATTGTTTTCGAATTGAGTTGAAATATTAGAAATTTGTTGTGAACTTTTTCGGCTACTTGCAATACTGATTAAAAAAACTTTGCTGACTACTTGCGATACTTTATTGAAAAACAAAGTTGTTGACTACTTGCAATATGCAGAGCATGGTTGATGGGTCTCATGTATTTGTTAGAGTTCTGAGTATTACTTGTTTTCTTAAGCTTCAACTGAAAATCATATCTCATTATAAGTACTTGAAAGATTGTGGCTTGCAAATTGTGGTATTGGTTTTTTCCAGGTTGAGATTAAAAGAACCATTCCGAAAGGATCTGCTGATTCAAGGGATTTTAAAACAAAGAAGATTTTCGTCGGTGGTATACCTACTACCATGACTGAAGGTAACGGTGTGCCTTTTTGTTACATTCGAACTAGTTTTGTCTGGCAGTTGCAGTAGTATTCTGTAAGCTTTGACTAAGCTTTGAAGTATTTTAACTGTTGGCTCTTGTACATTTATTGTCAGATGAATTCAAGAACTTTTTCTCCAAGTTTGGGAAAGTAATAGAGTATGAGATCATACGAGATCACGTCTCCAAGCGTTCCAGAGGCTTTGGATTTATTGTGTTTGACAATGAACAAGTAGTTGATAATTTGCTGGCTGAGGGAAATAGGATTGACATGATGGGTACTCAGGTAAGCTGTGTAGGATATTTCTTCATGAACTCAAATGTTCTGGGACATGGATGTCGTGCGTATAAAGTGGATCTGCAATTTCCCTTTTATACCATCTCCCAGCCTAATTTTCTCCTCTTAACATATACGTATCTGCCATAAGGAGCTGCATATGTGATAGTTTAATGCAAGGAGTATAAGTTTGTAGGTTCTCCATTGTAGTACTTATCTTTTAGTGCTGAGCTGTCAGACTATTATGCAGGTGGAACTTCTAGGTTAACTTGCTTCTTTGTTGTAGGTTGAGATCAAGAAGGCAGAACCAAAGAAACCCTCAAACCCAGCATCTGTTCCTGCATATGGTAGTAACTCTAGGGGGCGTGGATATGGTGATAGTTATGGAGGATTTGCCGATTCATATAGCGGTTACGAAAGTGGCGGTTTTGGCCCTGCTTCTTATAGATCGTTTGGAGCTCGGTTTGGTGACTATGGATACAGTAGTGGTGAATTTGGTGGTAGATATGGGGACTTTGGCGGTAGTGATTTTGGTGGTTACCGTGGTGGAGACCCCTCACTCGGTTATTCTAGTCGTTTTGGCTCGTACGCTGGTGGTTATGGTGGGGGATACGGTAGCGGTGGGCTAGGAGCATATGGCCGTGGAGGTGGTTATGGGGGTTATGGTGGAGCTGGCCCTGGCGCTGGTTATGAATCTGGCCCTGGTGCTGGTTATACCGGACCAGGAGGTTTATATGGAAGTAGGGGAGGAGGGTATAGTGGCAGTGGCCGTTATCATCCTTATGCCAGGTAGATCTTCCTAAATTTTGTAGGAGTTGCATTCAGGTCTCTTGGTTACTGCATCCTCAGCCCAGGGTTTGAGTAGAAGATACCTGGGATCACTAGCAAGAAGACACCACCTAGAAGATTTGAAGAGCCCTAGTTTGCCACTTATTACTACTGTGCGACCAGAGAACCATCTAGATAAATATGATATAAGCTTGTGCTTTGTCTTAGTTTTAGACATTTTCTATGAATTAGCTAGAACCTTCTTTTGGAGTTCATTCGTGTGTCTTGTAAGTTTTGTTTCATAGATACATATGATGCAGGCTCGTATTGCTCTCTATTTAGCTAGAACCTTCTTTTGCGAGCTCGTTTTGTTCTCTATTTACTCTCCTTGTGGTACCACTCTATGATAGGTTCATGAGCCTTTACTTTTATAGATCTGTGGTGTTTGGTGTCTAGCTATCACACAAGTTATTACGCAAGTTATTTTCCTTCACGCCACTTAAGTTTTTTAGAAATGCATGCTGAGCCGGATCCCTGAAAGAATTTTGATTAAGCATCAACAACATACCTAGTACCTAGTGTATTCCCACAAGTGGGGTCGGGATAGAGGCTTTTTCCGAACAGAATTTGATTAAGCCATTCAAAGTTTAGGGTGCTTATCTTATTAAAAGGTGGGAGGTGAGGTTGTACTTTTTGTTTTCCCCATTCATCTTTCTCCGTTACTTTAATTACTTTGTTTTGGTGATCAAGGTCTAATTTGTTTTGGTAAGCACATGCTTCTTGTAAATGGCTATAATTTATTTCTTAATTTGTGTCAGAGTACTGGTCTCAGTTTTGTAACTTTATCGTCTATTCTTTATATTTGCATTTTGATTGTTAAATTGCGTTGATAATTGGATTTTGTTTTGCAAAAACTTTTCCTTTCAAAGTCCGAAGTCTTGCCCCCTTTTGCCCTTTTTCAGCCGAAAGGAAGTATTGAAAATAGACGTTACTGGAGTAAGTAGAACTTGGCTAATTAGCATCTTAGCTGCTTTAGTTGGGTCTGTTATATGAGGTGCTTGTTGGAATTGTAAGTTGGCCATGTGGTGTGGATGTATGCTTTTATGCGAGTAGATTTTCTGCCCAATAATACTTTCGCGTGATTCTATATTCCGGTATCATGTTCCCATTTTTCGTTGTCGGTTAATTATTGTCCAATCATATAATGGTCTCTTTCAATCAAGGAAGCCTTATTTTCGGTTGGTTTAATGAAAGAGGAAGAATAGGTGTGTCTGAGACTTTTCGGAAGTATCTAAAAGCTGCTAATTTCGAAGACGTCTGGTTAAAGAAACTGAAAAACAGACTTGGAACAAAAACTCTGTAGGCATTTCAAATGTAAGGGTTGTTCATACGGGGAATGCCCTTATTTTGGGGTGGTCTTTAATTTTTGTCCTTCGTCTAAAATTCTTGTGTTTCGGGTTCGAATCTTGCTTGGACAAAAAATTTAAAAAAAATTGGAAGGCATAGTTTGGAGTTTGTAAGACAGTTTGTTTGTAAACTATGCCTACTAAAGCTCTTATTTTCTGTTGAGTAACAGTTCGAGTATGTCTTGAATGAGATTTTTGAAAGTTTGATGCAAATAAACGTATTACTCGTAATAAGATATTTACAATTGAAAAGGTTTGGTCAATAAATTTTTTATTTATTCGTGATCTAGGTGTAGGTAGCAATCCATTCTAGAATTCCTGGTAGGGAGTGTTAATGCCGAGTGTCGCGCGAGCCTTCATTCTTGAAATGGCTAAAAGTAGTGCCTTTTGCTTTGTTTGTAATGAAAAGAAAAGAGAAGATCTTCGGATATTTTTTTTAGGGAGGGGGGGGGGGGTTTATGTCTGAAGGTAGAGTTTCAAATTCTATCTTAAGGCAGATTTTGTCTTAATTCTACTTTAAGGCAGACAGAGTTTGCTTTGCGAATCTAAACTCAATCTTGTAATTTTTTTAATTTTTGATTGAGCAAGGGTTCGAACCCAGAACCTCGGGTATTTTTGAGCGAAGGGTAGAAATTAAAGATTTTAAATTTGAGGGACAAAAAATAAAGATCAATGCCTTTGAAGGTCAATCCGCGCAAAAAAAAAGATAAACAAAAATAATCTTGGTATAAGAATTAAATAATTTCTTATCCCTTGTTTACTTATTAATTTTGGTACAAGTTATTCCAGAAATAAAAATAAATATTGGGATAACTTATACTTGTCAATTGTCATAGGGTGAAATAAGTTATTTTAGGGTTGTAAAGAATTTTTTTTATTTTTTATAAATTATCTACTTTTAATATTACATACCAAACCGTCAATAAGAAATAATTTCAGAATAACTAATTTTAACATAACTAATTGTAATATAACTAATTCCAGCATACCTTGTTGAGAAACAAAAAGAACTGAGAAACAAAAAGAACGACGAAAATAGTCCCCTTACTAAATATATTGCTCTACTTCTTAAATTTTCAATTTTGCCTCAAATTTCTCTCGTCTTTTCTTCTTTTGTTAACGCGAGATTATGGATATTTTGGCTTGTTTTCTCTTCCATTTTTTGTTTAATCATCTTCCCTCTTCCCTTATTTATATGCTCCAAAATTGAGATTGCCAATAATTGCAAACCAGTTCTCAGGGAAAATAAGATAAAAAAATAAAATATTAACAGACCAAATTGGTGACCAGCAAATTAATGTCTACCCAAATTAAGAAAGACTGATCACAAGTTGCAACTAATTAAGAACTTCTCCCTTCCAAAAGTTTCGCATAAATTCTATTTTGGTTTTAACTAACACCACAATCGAAATACCGGACAAAACTTTCAATTTTATATTGGACAATCCCTAATCCCTATAACCAAACTGTCCCTCATAGACTTAAGTACTGGTTCTAGTAAATTATATCAATGATAAAGTAATTTTATTGCAATCTCATGCACAAAAAGACTTTCATTTTCAGATGATTGGTGAAGTTCTTAATCAGTTAAAGTATTATTTCGATAATTATCAAGGAATACGGTGAGATGGATGAGATTTCTTTATCCTAAATCAAAGGTTTCACGTTTGAGCTTTGAAAATTAAAGTTCTTGGCAGGGAACTTTCTCTCCTTAAATGAGTCTTACACGAGGCAATGAAAGTGCCCGTACCCTCGATTTTTGCTTGGCCTGCCAAATGGGAATTTTTTGGTGATTGTCCAGGAACATCCTCGAAATATAACAATGACCTGCTTCTGGAATATTTTGAGCATTTTTTACTCTTTGGTGGGCAGAAACAATGTTGCGGATCTTTTCATTGAGTACGTAATTCAATTAATTAGCCAATACATTCTTCATGCGTGATGTATTGTATCTGGTCATTTTTATTTTCATGCCTTTGAATAAAAAGTCAGAGATTTGAAGTGCATATTTACCAAAAGCAAAGATTTTAGTATCGGGAAAATCAAGAGAAAATATCACCATCCACATGAAAAATATTGCAGTCTTTAATTTCTATTTTATTATCTCAAACTACATACGTGATAAAAACAAATAATATTAATTTTTAATATGAAATTTGTTATAATTGATCAGCCACCATTGGAAAGAATTTCCATTTTAGAGTTTCTTGAACTCAATAAACGTAATTCATAGTACACGGTTAAAGCCAATCCTGAATTGAAGGTATTGTTTTGGCCATTTTCTCAATCTCTACTACATTCCTAGATTCAGAATGAAAAATGAAAAGCAATTGATCACACTACAATTTAACAGGTTCTCTTACACTAGCATATACTTTGACATACTTCTTTTTATAATCAAGAAATTTTCGAACACAACTTTTCTTTACGACAAGACAACAAGATTCGGATTTTGATGTGCACCTAATCCACTTCTCACGCTGCGGCTCTTACCATTTGAGCCAGCAGTCTCTTGTTGCTCTTCAAAAGCCACAAACCACGCAAAAAGTTGAAGTAAAAGGACTGTTTTTCACAACTTGATTCAATTCACCTGTCACCGGACAAGACAACAATCAAAAGCAACATATGGGAAAATAACAAAGTTGCATAGGAGATGAAATTTGCTCTGCATATGAACAAGCAATCATCAAAAGTTTAAGCTTGGAGATCTCAAGTAGAAATGGTCAAGGTACAACATTACTAGTATTGAAAATAATAAGTGGTATGGCCAGCTCAGGACCTTTCCAGAAAGGTTAAGAAACGGTCAATGTATGGAAGTACTAAAGTGAGCATAACGAAAGGAAATACAGAAATTAAGGCGCAATTTACAGCAGCTTAACACCAGCTTCAGCATTGGCAGAACCAAAATGTCAGTTGCACTTAACACCAGCTTCAGCAGCTCGGCGAGGCTTGTTTTTTCGCCTATGACGGAAACCATTATTGGACTTAGCAGATTCATCAGTGCTTGATCTGGTTCCATTACCATTTTCCTCTTTAACTGAATCATTTTTTTCTTTCACCCGATTATTCTTCTTCCTCTTCTTCCCGTTTTCCGTTGCAGAACCTTTTATCTCCAAGTTTTGAATTCCAATTTTTTCATTGTCAGAATCTTCCTCTTCAATCATCTCAGCTGCTTCTTCATCAATGTTATCTTTGAGTGATTTTTGTGGCCTTCCTCTCCGCTTTTGTGTAGGGATTTTTTCTTCCTCATCACTGCCTGGATCATCAGGGTCAATTACAGTCATTTTCTTACCCTTCCCTCTACCTCGACCCATTACCTTGAGAACTCCCCGATTTTAACAAAATAGCAGCAGAAACACCTGCCAAAAAAACATTGGGAGACATGAATCAACTATGTTTTCTACTAGAAGATTCAAAAAGACAATTATACAGAAGGATGTTCAGGTCATTTATAGGGAAGTGCACACACAACACTTAATAATCATGGGCACATCAACGGTCAAGTATATACAATCTCTCTTTTTCCCTTTTGTTTTTTTCAGGGATTACATGCATCGGAATGGGAGGTGAGAACTGGCTGTCCAAAAAGAAGGCAAAAACTGCCACTGTGAGACCAAAAAAAAGTTCGTATGGCCTTTCTTTCCAAAGTTAGAAAGTGTACATTGTGTCTAGATAACGAGACGACAACCCAGAGAACATAAATTATGTGACAACGAAAGGAAGTCAAGACCTCCATTCCCAGGTAACTATGGCTGATGACAGCCAAAGTTTGAAGAAGTTGCTACATGGTTGGTAAGTACTTAAGTTGGAATTATCCTTCTGTTCCTACACTTTTTAGTATAAGAACACACTGTCCACTCCTTTTTTCACTAACCCACACCTACCAAAATCCATATTTGGATCAACGAAAACCAGAATTTGATATGCCGACAACCTAATTCAGAAGATGATGCATACAGATATGTAATTTCAGCAGAGCCCTTTTGTAGGCACAGGGTGTGAAAACTGAAAAGTCCAAGTGTTATTGTTTCTTTTGCACTCCCAAGTCCCAACTATGTCTAGCTTCAGTCGGTAAATTTCAGCTATCCGCTACCTGAGCCAGAATTTCTTTGAAAAGTATAGCTGAATGCCCCATGGCAAAAGATCAACTATAGTTACTCTCAAGCTAAGTAGGTGACTTAGAGACAACAGCAGAATCACATCATCAGAAGGCCCTCGAAGTAGGCAAGTGTAAATTCACAAGGCTCTTGATGCATAAGTTTAAGAAACTATGATAAGCAATAGCAAAGGTCATAACATTGTGTAGAAATCAACTCAGTTCTACTGTACATTCCAAGTTCAAGATACTTAATAATCTACGCACGGACGGGTTCACAAGGCAACTAGAGAAATTCTTGATCAGGGTTGAAAGGAGGAAGCGGTGCACGGTGGAAGTAAAAGGGGAATTACCCTCAGTTTTAAGGAAGTCAAAGAGGAATACGAGTAGTCCTTCAATTCAGATTAAGAGGAGTACAACAGTTTGACTTCCATTTAAATTGTACTAAGCAACTGGATGTAAGTATTAATACATCACCTAGAGAAAGTAATTCAACCAAATTCTCTTCAGCCTCCCATCCACTCGAGGAAATAATATAAGTTTTAACTGAAACTACTATTATCACAACCCTTGTGTCCACATCTCAGCATAGCATTATATTGAAAAAAGAAGATACAAAAGTTGTTTGACATACTTTTTTATCCGTGTAAAACAAATCAAACCTCTTGGGGATAAAGAGACTAGTAGAATCAGAAAGATGTGAAATAATTCAGATCCCAAAACAGATACTGGGACAAGGTTGAGAGAAAATAATAAAAGGTTAGCCCGTTGAGTTGGACTTTGCAGACAGAAGTATTTAGAAACCTAATTAGTCTTTAAGAGCCCTAATCAGTTTGATGTGGCTCCAACCAAGATTAGTACTGCAAACTGAAATAAACTGCTTGATTCTGTATTAGCTTATCCCCGCAGCTTCTACATTGCACTGTACAGCTAGTTCTAAGGATATGATTGTCATCGCATCCAAGAAAAGAAAAAGAATACAAAAAGAAACTAACAAACAGTACTAGATTGTTGCGTAGTGGACTCCACAGAGTCAATCAGTCGGCTAAACCTCAATTGCGAAGAATGGACTTCATAGAGTAACATCATAAAAAGGTGACCAAATTAAAAGGCCACTTCAAGGTGAAGGAAAGAAGGAGCACCAAATAATGAAGAAATTCAAGTAAGACTGCATCAATCCCACGTGTTTTTTAAAACCTGTTTTATTTGGGCATGGGTGAAGAATTTGCAAATGTGCATTCTCTCAATGCAGCTGAAGCTTATTATCAGACAAAATTTCCACCTTGTGAAGGGTAAAGCCACAGAGCAGATCAGATCATTTAGCAGAGTGCAAAAGTATATCTATCATGGAAACCGCGCTCCTCATCCCGAAACATAGGTTCTTCGAAAAAGGATGTGAGACCTTGAATAATCATTTTCAACACTACCTACCACAAACAGCAAAGCATGTATGTCTTATATGTTCTTACCATTATCTAATGGTTTAAAAAATTGTTGCTTCACATTCCTAGATCTATTTCTGCATATCATTCTATCCTCTAAAGCCAACTGTAACCAGGCATCTTATTGAATCCCGTGTCCTTCATCACATTCCTCACATTCTCAACATTCTCCCACTCTCCTTCAGCAGCATAAATGTTTGAAAGGGCTACCAAACTTTCAGGCTTCTTCAGATCCATCTGCAATACATCCTTGGCCATATTTTCAGCAAGATCTCTCCTTGCATAGACCTTACAACCACTGAAGAAAGCCCCAATAATTGAATCTGTAACTTCTATTGGCATATCTTTGATTATATCGTAAGTCTCATCCAGCCTCCCAACACGACACAAAAGATCAATAACACAAGCATAATGCTCTTTCCTTGCTCTAATGCCATAAAATTCCTCCATGGACCAAAAGATCTTCAAACCTTTCTCAATTACACCACCGTGACTACACGCAGAAAGAAGAGAAGTTAACGTTACTTCATTTGGCAGCACACCTTCATGCTGCATCTTCTCAAAAAGTTTGATTGCATGTTCTACTTTGCCATGCTTTCCATAACATCCTATCATAGCATTCCAAGATGCAACATTCTTGAAAGGAACAGAACTGAAAACATTCCAACCGTCTTCTACACTCCCACATCTACTGTACATGTCAATGAGAGCACTAGCAACAAAGACATTAGCAAAAAGCTCTAATCTATATGCTAAGCCATGAATTTCTTTCCCCGTACACGCAGAGTCAATCAACCCACACACAGGAAGAAGTCCAGTGATAGTGACTTCATTAGGCTTAACTCCAGCATCCAACATGTCCTGCAATAATGCTAATGCTTCAGTTGATCTGTGGCTTTGAACGTACCCTGAAATCATTGCATTCCAAGTAACCAAATCTGGAGTCAACCCCTCTTTACTCATTTTAGAGACCAATATAAAAGCTGTGTCACAATCTCCTGTCCTAGCATATCCAGCGATCATTACGTTCCATGTAAAATCATTAGGCCTTATGCCTTCTAACCTCATCTTTTCAAACAAAATAAAGGATTCGTCAATTTTCCTCATGTTAGCATATGAATATATCATTGATGTCCAGGATACAATATCTCTCTCAACCATTAAATTAAAAACTAAACGAGCATATTCCAAATTGCCACATTTGCCATACATATCAATCAAGGCATTGGCAACTGATAGCTCTAACTCAAATCCCATTCTATATATCATACCGTGCACTTCCTTTCCTTTGTTCAGATCCATTAGACCAACACATGCTTTCAACACAATAGGAAATGTATACTTATTCGGAGTAGTTCTTGATTGTTGAAGAAGAGAGAAGTAACCAATGGATTTCTCAGGGTAGCCATGGAATGCTAAAGCTGAAATCATCCAATTAAACGCAAAAATATTCGGGTTTGCGGTTCTTTGGAACACAAGCTCAGCAGAACCTAGATCCCCGCAACTTGCATACGCACCAATGAGCTTCGAATTCAGTGACAAAGCATTCATGTCGGTGTGTGATGTTAACATTAATGCATGAATTTGCTTGCACGGTTGCAGCAACTTCGTTTTCAAGCATTTTTGTAATAACAAACCGAAACTGCTTACGGACAGGTTGATTGGGGATAAGAGGCACAAATTCATTTGCAAAAGGTAGTCCCAAATGGGAACAATCACATGTTCTGTTGATGTTGAATATTCTACTGACCAAATACTGATTGGAATCTGCAATTGTAAGACTGTAAGATAACAACGAAAGTCAAATATGATAATACCCAACGCAAAGCCCAAAAGCACAACCTTTTAACATCAACCTTGTATATACAACTAGAGCTGGCAAAATGATTAAAAGAAACAAGTAACCATCCAATCCGACCCATTAAATATGAGTTGGATAACTAACCATTTAAAAATGGATATCCAGATGTATATCTTATCCATATTATACCCATTTGTCTGCTTTATTATTTTTCATGAGTTCTTGCTTTCCGGGAGTTTAAGCTTTTTTAGTTTTAGCTTATGTTCACACCTGACTATTCTTGAAACCGTGGATAATACCATTAACCCACTTTTTATCTGTGTTAAATCTGGGCCCCGGATATTTTGCATGTTTTTGTTAACCCGTTTTCGACCCGCCCATATCCGATCTGACCCGTCCGTTTGACACTCCTATATACAACCATGAACAAGAGAACATCAAATCCCCATTCCTAAGCACAAAAAGTTGTAAAAAACAATTCAAAAAAGGGTTCTTTAGTCCTACTAATTCAAGATCTAAACTGTTGCAGACAAAACAACAGAAGCCTCAATTCCTACATCTGGTACATATATTCTCCATTTATAAACTGAACACTGATTGAAAGACATGAACTGCTAATTAACAAGTAACAGTACCCTATAGTTCCATCAAAAGCAAAATCAAGAAAGGCTATACACCCTTTACACTCTATTTCAAGAATTTGAGTGAAAATAATCACTTTAGTGTCACAACAGAGATCTCATTAACATCATGCAAACTAACAAAAGGGTAATTAGATCCAAACAATTAGAACACAAATCAAATCACAAGCAACCATTAAATTCAACATAACCCAGTAAGTTATATGAAAGCCAAAAATGATATATGGGAGCTCACCAAATGACTTACTGGAGTAAAATCAGTCAAACCATGAGATAAAAATCCAAGAAAACTGCGACCCAGATTTGTTTTCCTTTTCTAACCACTAAAATTAGCAAAAAAAGATATGGTCAAGTACAGATCCAGAATAACTTATAACCCAAATAACACAAGTTAGAAAAAGTTTAAGGCAAAAAGGTTGCTCCTTTGGAAGGAAAGGAAGCAGGGAATAGAGAGAGATAGAGAGGTAGGAAAGGGATATTAGCTCAACGGTTGTGTAAAGGTAGGTGTGTGAGTAATAAAAGCTAAAGAGAGATGGGAAAAAGAAAATAATAAGGGTGTATTTGGGAACTCCACTAATTACAAAACCTAGTAAATTGGAACTATAGCATGCCAAAAATAGAGAGATGAGGTGGATAGAGACTTATTCTTCAAAATGCTCCAAGGATAATAATTACAAAGATTTGAAAGTTTGTGATACTTTAATTACATTGTAAATTCGTGATGATATATGGTTGAACAAATATAATTTCACCATTAGATACCTTTTTGTTTCAATTTATTTGATTCTTTTCCCTCTTTTTGAGATTTAATATTTTAGAAGGTATACTTTTATAATGGTCAAATTTATCCTACAACTATGTTTTATAGTTTAACATTGTCATCCGTCAAATTTTGCGTTCAAATTTATCCTTCCCGTTAGCATACTTATTAATTTGCCCTCAGCTGAATGAAAATCTGACTTAGACTCCATGTCGTATCCACATAGACACCGTGTAAGCGCCCACTCAATTTTTTAACTCGTACTCGTTACCCCTCATTGAAATTTTCAACCCGATCCATTACACCTAACAACACAACACTAGCAGGATTCGTTTTTCACAATACTTACCTTTGGCCAAACATGCAAAGAAAAAAAAAACTCTCATAATTTTGGTAAGGAAAAATAAAAATAGAAGCTTTAATATTGTTGGGTGGAAAATACTCTTACAGCTTTATCCATTTAAGTTGTTTTCTGTAATTTTAATTCTCACATTATAGTTTTCTCTTTCTCTGCATTAATTTTCTCCAATTTATCAAAAAATAAAAATTAATAAGAAAAGCTTAAGATGATGAGAAGGCAACAGATCTACAATCTAAGGTTTTCTATGTCGATTTTAAATATTCTACTATCACAATCGGCACCGTTTGAGTTTTAGATGATTCTTTGTCGGCTATGGCGGTGTCTCCATCATCTTCATGGAGGAGACAATGATGGGAGTCTCGATGCAGCAGATTACTCTGGTGGATTTCTTTTGCCGACAACTGACTATTCCCGACGGCGCCGTTGTTTCCTCCGCCGCGTGATTTTGTCGAAGGCGAAGCATCGAACGATGATTGAGGTGTGGTGCTTCGGAAGGTGTAGGCCATGTGGCGGAAGAAGAAGAAGATCGAATTGACTGTGAAAGCTCTTGAACTTCAGAGTAATTAAATTCGTCTTGTGTGTTGAATTCGAGGAATGTGTATGCGTCGATGCCGGTATCCGAATGCGACACCATTTCGTAGAGGTTGTTCGGCTAACAATCAATTAATCAACTGCTCTCTCTACACTGTTACTTTTTTCGCTAAAATTGAAAAATTGCAGATGAATAACTTAGGGTTTATATGAATTCAATTGTAGGCTCGAAAATATAATGTTTTTTTTTTAAATTTGAGGTGAGATTTTTTTTTTCGAGTGTTGGAATTAGGGTGTGTGGAAAGGGGAAAAGAAGAAAGATATGATGAAAATGGACCGGGTTGAAATAATTTATATGATGGGGGTAACAAATACGGGTATGAGTTAAAAGAATTGGGTGGGAGACTACATGGCGTCTACGTGAATACAACGTGAAGTCCATGTCAGACTTCCATCTAGCTGAGGGCAAACTTAATAAGTATGCTAACAGGGCAATATTAAACTATAAAGCATAATTGAAAGGCAAATTGATCCTTTTCCCAATTGACATAAGAATAATTGTAGTTTATATATTATTTTTATAATTTTTGAATACCTAAAAATAATTTCAAATTATATTCACAAGAGTTGGATTTCCTTGAGAATTGGGGAGTTCAACAGTAAAGTTAGATGTGATGACTAGTTTTTGATACTACAATCAAAATTTAGCAATCATTTTAAGTGCAATTCGACAGTAGCCGTTTGCAACGTGAAAAATAATATATGAACAAAAGATTCTCCTAGCAAAAATACAAAACAATCAAAACACACGGTGCCTAGAGTTTAAAACTTTAACAAGTAAAACTCCGACACTGTAAATAATTGATAAGTTGTAAGTGATGAAAAATATTTTTAAGTGTTAAAATTAATTTATAAATAAGCAATTGCGTGTTTGAATAAAAATGCTGAAACTGCTAATAAGCCGTTGATGTGTTTGATAAAAAAAAGTGTGGGTAAGGTATTCTTTTGTTAGAATGACTAAAAGATCATTAATTCTTTGCAGAAGATTATCAATTTTAAAATATCCTTGTACAAAAAAGGATGAACAATGGATGCAAAGTGCAGAGAAAGTTAGGACTCTTATTTTGAAAAAAAATATTTTGAGAACTAGAAACAATATCAAGAATAAAATAGTAAAAAAATTGATCAAACCAAAAGTGTTTATAAACTGAAAAATCATAAGTTGAAAATGACTAGCTCATAGCTTTTGGTTGATTTTGACTTATATTCCAAGTACTTTGGTGTTTAATAAATGCACAAATAAGCTATAAAAAGTAGCTTAGCCAAACACCTCTTAGTTCTTGATTGATCTTGAACTGTAGACGTACGAACAGAATGGAACACGCACTTTAACCAAAAACTAAATTTCCAATATAACACCATGAATTAGCAATTTCCTCTAAATACCCCCACTATACTCACGAAGACAACTAGATGCAATCTGAAAACAGAGTTTTCTTAGACTAATATTTCCTAGGCATGTGATTCAAAGGAAATGTTCAGTATGTTGAACAAACTTTACCATTTCCAATAGTGCTATAGAGAAGCTATCACAATAATAGAGTACATTACAATAGGAACAAAAATCGTCAAGGTTCCAAAATTTTGCACAGCACACTTTCAGCTAGCGCAAGCTTAGCCGTTGCTGTCTGGTAAGGAGGGAAGCATTACTCCACTTCTGCTAATAGAAGGATGGTACGTTGAAATGGGCATCTGAGGTTGAAGAGCCCTTCTGGTACATAAGAAGTAGCTGTGATTGAACTAGCTTACCAATGTTATCAGCTTAAAAGCTAGTTAGATCCTCGTTTAGCACATTCTTCAGCTCGTGTTAGTGCATCAGTTATAACATCAATTGTCCAATCCTTGACATCTTCCTGCAGATAAGCAATCAAACAAAACAGTATAGTCATTCAACATTTTGTCATGCAGCAGGACCAGGAAAAATTTTGAGGGAAACAATTAGAGGTATCAGAAGAAGAAAAGAATAAATGGTAAGTTACCGCTTTATAAGGTAACATAAGATGTTTAAGATTAAGACAAGATTCTCTCGCATGATCTCAGGCAAGGAGGATGCAGCATCGCGGCGCTGGGTTCCTCTCAATGCGGTACTTTTAACACGGAATATAGATTTATGTGTAAAAAGTAAATGAAATTGTATCAAATACTGTATGAACCCATAGTTTTTAAGAAAACAATCGGTTCAAATGCTTTAAGAATCTTAAAATTTGAACTCACAAAGCTTAAAACGAAGATTCGCCTCTGATCTTAGAAACAAGTTTCCAAATAAAACATACCAAAAAAATTGCTTTGGTCCTAACCCAACAGAATCCTGACCCCAAACTAGAGTAGAGAAAGTTCAATGAAGATGTTATACCCCATTTTCTATAGGCTTCTTCCTCATGAAGAAGTTCAGTTGGAAAATGAAGGATTCATTAGTTTTTTTTATATATTTCCAGGCTTCCATTATTTGGATAGACATTTTTCAAACTACATTTGTAATATTTCACCAGGCATTGAAACTTCCAGTTTTTAAATATATAGAGTGCTTCATTGGTCCTCATCACTTAATGGCCGTAATAGCTGGTTGCCTTTAGATGTGCGACTACTTCTAACATAGATAATCATCATTTTCGCTCTTTCAGGCCCAAATTTAAGAAGAGATGGACCTTTACCATTCCAATCACATTGTATATGAGAGTGGAAATATTCAGAGTGTCAATATTAGGAAATTATGAATATGACAAGCTAGAAGGAATATCTGAACAGTGAGGATAAAATAGTTAGAAAGGAAAAAAGCAATTCACACAGGAGAAAAAACTCAAGGCCAGGTCCGCAGCAGAAAATTTTGGACTACGATGATTATAAGAAAGAAAAGAGGTTTGGGAAAGAAAATCGAACCCAATAGAAAGTGAAAGAGATTATGAAGCACGGGACTTGGTTGACCTTGATAGACTGGTCGCAGTAGGAAGGTTGCCCGAAAGTGAGGCATGAGCCGGTGCATGTACTATGGTGAAGATGATGGGTGGCACGTCAGATACACACGCATGGCTTCCAGAGTTGGGTTGGGGCTGCTCACGACTGAGAAGCCTTTCTAGGAGGGAGGTGAGACTTGAAACTTGTCTGGTACTCTCCTGTCAATGAACCAGATCTGCATTTCCTTTCTTCATGTCCTCTTTTGTTTCCTTTTTGGGAACAAAAGAGGGAAGAACTTTTTCACAGTTGGGGGACCCAAACCCTTGGCTCCAACATCATGTAAAGAAAAGGAGAATGAATTGCTTGATTCCTCAAGCATGTTGAGATTTAAATAGCGTTTACAAGTAAAACAGAAAAGGAAAAGAAACTATTTCCTATTCCTAGTTACACAATTACAGGGACTCCAAACCTTTCCCATATTTACAAGGTACCTATTCTTGCAATATTTGGCTTTTTCATGATACAGACATTCTTAACTGGAAAGAAGGAAAAGGGAAGAATTTTAGCGCATCCAAATGGACAAGATAAGTTCAATTTAAGAAGAAAACTCAAAACAAAGACCACAAGGGTGGCTCAGTTTGAGCACGGGGCTTTCATAATGGAGGTCTCAGATTCGAAACCTCCTGCCTACTACAATCGGGGATTTTCCTTCTGGGTCGAGCTCGTCCCACAGGGCTTGCCTAGTGCGGGTTATCTCTCATGTGTGGTTTGCGGGCTATTGCACAGGAGCAAGGTTTACCTCACTTCACTTCGTTCTTATCTCACCGGGTCGGGCGAAGGGGAGGAAGAGATGGGTGGTCCGGGAACAACAGTGTGCACCGAAGGGTAGCGGCTGCGGGTTCCCTTGTCATCGAAAAGAAAACTCAGAACAAAGTTTCCTCGGTTTTTCTTCTTCCGTCTTCCAAAGGTAATGGGGATGTCAAATACCACAAACTCAAATTTTGAATATGTTTAAATTTGACATGGGCTTGATTTCGTGTTAAATGCATGATACTACTTGTGGATGATTACATATGATGTTGATAATATATTTGAGATAATGATTCGTGTATCGGAGACGTATTAAAGTTGGGATGGTAGCCAAATGGGAGGAATAGTTGAAGTCTTGGAAACGCGAATGGTGGAGAACGTTATGCCCCGAAACTTTAGCTAAGTTTTACATTCATTTTTGTGCCCTAAGTTGTACAAATATTGAAAAAGGTGCATGACATGTTGAGAAGGGGTCGAACGCTTAAATATTGTGGTTGAAAGGTGTTAAGAATGTTTAAGTATGGTTCGAAGTGGTTTGGAAAGAGAAAGGGGGAAAATACCCTAATTGAAACATAGTCTGACATTATGTGAGATGAAAACAATCTCTTGCAGAAATGCAAGGTAAGGCTGCGTACAATAGACCCTTGTGGTCCGGCCCTTCCCCGGACCTTGCGCATAGCGGGAGCTTAGTGCACCGGGTTGCCTTTTTTTAGGTTAGGTTGATTTGCTCGGTGTGGGTAGGAGGCATCGGGTGCCGGTCACGTCCCTTTATGGAATTGGGGCGTTACATCCCCCTTTTCTGTTTCCAAGTTGTCAAAACGCCTGTCAATGACTACATTCTGTGTCCATCGAAAGATGAAAAATGAACTTAATCAGGCATAAGAATCTTGTGCAACATCAAGAATAGGTCATCCAAGTCATGAATCATCCTCTCCTTTGTGTATAACCAAAAAGTCCAAAAGTACCATGACCTTGAAAGACAATCAATTAGTTTGAAACTAATATTAAAAAGAAAGGGAAGAATGCATAGTATCTATCAAGTAGCCATTGCAACCACTTAATTAATGGAACACACTACATAGTCAAGTATATTATTGTGGACACTGATAATATGAGAGTTTTTCTTTTTTACCTTTTGGATAAGTAACTGATAATATGAGAGTATTTACATTGATGAGAATATTTTGATCCAATAATCACAAGCATATTCAAGTTCTAACAAGGGGTGACATGTATATCAGCTATTATACTGGATGTTACCCCTGACAAAGAGAAGATAACTGTGTTAGCTAGAAAGGTAAGGGCGTAAGGCAGTAGCTACAATGCCATTCACCTGCCATAAGTACCTCTATACACGTGCTTTGATGGTATGTTAAAGATAGCTTGCAATTTAATCACTTTATGATTTTAGCATATTATCATTGTGGACACTGAACTATGAGAGTGGTATATATTGATGAGAATATTTTGATCCCAGACTTAAAAATAATCCTAGTTCTAAAGCAATGTGACATATATATCAGCTGTTACTTGATGTGTTTCCCTAGTAAAGAAAATTATTACGTTAGCTGGAAAGATCAAGGCAACAGCTAAGATGTTATGCAGCTGTCTTATATGCTCTCTACAAATGAGCTTTAAGTGGTATGTTGAGAAACAGCATTCCATTTAATGGCTTTATGATTTTTTTCTTCTTTTAAAAAAATACTACCCCCCCCCCTCTTCTTCTACCCTCTATTCTGAATTTAAAGGTTCTCTACTGTTTGCTATTTCCATTGATTCTTCTTGAACCTGCATTGTGCCATTCTTTTGTTATTTCTAATTTCCTATCCTATTTTTTCTCAATATCCCATCCGCTGTCCTTTTTCATATTTTATAACTTAGTTTTAAAATCCAAGATTAACAAAATATAAGCTTGAATCCATTTAGATTGATTCAAATTTAATTTAAAAATAAACTTTAACAATTGAGAATTACTAAAAATTTCTATATGGTTAGAGTGTACCATATTAGTTTGGGGAGTAATTTGTTGTCTCCTTATTTAGTCTTGAAATAATTATTATCTCATGAGCTAACTTTTTGGATTGAACTAGGCCCAAGGTCCATTTTCTTTACATGTTATTAGAGTCAAACTCAAACTCAACTCCACCTGTGTGAGCTTGCTCATATTGTCAGCCCCAAGCCCGGATAAAGGAGGAAGGTTGTAGTAGGTTGACAACCAGCATAAAACTAATCAGTTCATGATGAATGCACACAATATAGGGAGCAGCACTCGAGGTTATTTTTGCACAAATTTCTTAAATGGGAACAAAATATAGTCTTGAATAATTATTACCTCATGAGCTAACTTTTTGGATTGAACTAGGCCCAAGGTCCACTTTCTTTACATGAAATTAGAGTCAGACTCAAACTCAACTCCACTTGTGTGAGATTGCTCATATTGTCAGCCCCAAGCCCGGATAAAGAAGGAAGGTTGCAGTAGGTTGATAACCAGCATAAAACTAATGCATTCATGATGAATCCGCACAATACAGGGAGCAGCACTTGAGGCTATTGTCGCACAAATTTCTTAAACGGAGACAAAATTTAAACAACAATCTAAAATGATCCTATTTGTGCAAATCACCCTGTTTTGGGTGGCCTTAAGAAAGACCATGTTGGATTTATAACAGTTTTTACTATCCTTTTCAAATTGCATCAGTTATCTATTTTTTTCATGGATTTGGACATATGACTGCCACATGTTTTGGTAGAGTTTTTAAAGGTAAATGAATTGATGTCACATCAATGAGGATTCATGTAGTCGACGCCAATTTACTTGAGTTTGAGGCGTTGTTGTTGATGGTGGTGGTGGTATTAGAATCAGACTCATCCATGTTACTCCATCTCTCAATGTCGGTCCCCGTGTATGTTATCCACGCTCACGTTGTCCGGGCCTCCGGTTGTCTAATCCTGGACGGAGCAGGAGATGGGGAATTTAGAGGGTCCCACATTGGTTGTGTAAATATGTTTTTTCTCCCTCAATGGTTTTAATCACCTCAGGAGCTAGCTTTTGAGATTGAGTTACGCCCGCGGTCCATTTTCTAAACATATAACCTGATTTGCTTTTTAAATATATACTCCTAATAGGTTATTCTAAGAGATTGACCCATAGCGATATGGAAATTGAGATTGAGGTGTAGTTGTTTGATTTACTGATTGAGGTTATTTTGGTGAACCAATATCACAGTAGCAGAAGTTTGACCTCCAAAGTTTCATAAAAAGCTATGCACATCGATTTCCTTCTTCATTATAAAGGAGTACTAAAAGAAAACAAAAGGTACAAGCAGTCAAAGGTAAGCTAGCAAACAGTTCCTAAAGTTGCGTCATTGCCTCTTATGTACACCAGCAATATGCACTACTATTCACCCTTTATAGTTTTTCTCTTTGCACCTGCAATCCACTATGAATTGTGCTTGGGCTTGGGATGAGAGAGAGATATTAAGTGCTGGTGTGAGTTAGGGGTGTGTGCCCGCAAGCTGAGATGGGAGGAAGATGTTGATTGGTTTGAAAATGGTTTATTGCAAAATTACGAGGAGAAAAGAAAAAAGGCTCTGCAATCTCGTAATACTATTCGTTATACCAAAACTACGCCTCAGACCCAAACAATTTGGGCCCGGTGATATGAATCCTCACTGACAACCAAAACTAACCTTAATACTTCTATAAAATTCATATTGAAACCAAATTAAAGGTGTAAACAATATACCAAATAATTAGCTTAGTGCTAAAGAGGACACCTTCCTAAACTCACTCTTATTATAAGGATATGATAGATTGGCGAACCATATTAACAGGCAAATTCAAGATATACCACATTGTCTAAAGTTCATTTTCTACAGAAAGCATATGCACAAAATCAAACTGGACTGCTTAAGGACTACCACACATCAAATTCAGCTATCCTTTTTGTGAGTTCTTCAAATCCATGAAAAAATGATGCAACAATGAAAAACACATTAGTAGTGGCAACATCCAGATACCGACACTTCCCATGAGACCTAAAGTAATAAGGCTATGAAGAGGCTTAACAATAAATAATAAAAATAAGCCCATGAAGAGGTTTCTAAACTATAGGAAGACCCTTAGATCTATTTATGCAAAAGACCTTATGATAGCTCTATTACAATTAGCAAGAGACCTTACAAAAGCACCAACACAGTTTCAGATTTTACTCTTGTCACAAATACCAGTGCAAGTACACATTCATAATAACAGTGACAAATAGTTTCACCTCTAAATTCACTGATAGTTGCAGACGACAAGGGCAACAGAAAGGCATAATGGGGTTACAACAAAGGAGGATAAGGTACAGATGGTTGGAGTTAAAAAGAGCTAATCCCTCTTCGGACAGCCATGAGGGAATATCTGGAGGAAGCAGGTCCACAATAAAAGAAGGATTTGGTGCAGGCATGAATTATTTGAAAGTGTCGCGTCACTGAAGATGATGATAAGGCAAATAGTAAGGTGTTTGCGGAAGGAGATGGAGAAGTACTGATAGGATCTCGAAAGGTAGTGCAAGTAATAAATGAAAGGTATACAATTAACGGGAATATAGAGGAGAATATGGGAATAAAACGGAATGTGAAATATGAATCTTATAGTAGAGGAAGATGTACTCAAACAACAAGATATGAGAATAGCATCCTCTCACAAACACAAGGTAACATGAGATTACATTAAATCTACTCTATTTTTTCAAGAGTTATAAGAACCAGATGTTAGATAAATAATTCCATAGGAATTCATAAATTGCTGAAATAAAGAAAATAAACATTCTGGTGCACCGTCACTGATAAACTGTGAACAGAGACCAAACTTGAATTTGTAATCGGAAAATTGAAGACAGCTCATACTGATTTTTCATCAAGAACATCCAAGCACATCTTGAATAATCATTCATAAAACCGACAAAGTAGTGGAAACCAAAATTGGAACTGACTCCTAAAACCCTAGACGTGATATTTTACTGAAGAGAAAGGAGACACATCCCCAATCAGGACGACAAGTCAAAGAAATACATATCTGCTTTACCAAGTTGAACGACCAACGTCCTAAGACAGACAAAAGAGACGAATCACGTCTCATTCTTCGAAGTTTAGATAAATTAGGATATCCAGAGTCTATAGAGTATCTCGTACTGTGACAAACTATAGGTGATCTTGAAAGATGAAATAAAAGACCCATGTGACTCTCACCCGGTACTAAGAATCTGTTCCTAATGCAGTCCTCTATGACAATGAACTTATTTAAAAGAAGTTAGTAAACCGTTAAGTGCTTGACCCAGGACAAAGAATCAGGTCTGCACGTGGGGGCGCAGGTTGAAGACATAATATGTAAATAAAAGTTTGTAAGTTTAAGCTTTTAGATAAGGTTACTTTAACAATTAAAAGAAGTATGATCAAAAAGTCCCAAGTCAATACCTAAGATCCACAAGAGAAGTACCGGGAGACAAAGTTAACATGACTACCTAATGGAATAATAAAAGCTAATTGTGGACTACTTAAGTGGATGTATTGGAAAAAGTAGCCATAATCATAAAAGTAGACCACCTGGCAGCCTGAATCACCAGATTTCATTTTCTTGAAACAATAACTTAGATAATAGGTCCCCAACTAATGAAAAGAAAAAAAGGATTAAATTTGTTGTAAAATACTCAAAAAGTTACGGGAAAAGATTACTTCTGACTGCCAGAAGATCGTCATTGTATTTGCAGGAATAGTGGAAAAAACACTCATGCTGCCGGAATAATTGCTGAAGAAAAAAATGCAGGTACTGCAGGAATGGTCATCAAATAGGTGTGTGGTGTTGCCAGAAAGGTTGCTGAAAGATGCACGGCACCACCAAAAAAGTCACTAGAAATATGTGAGGTGTCGCTGGAAAGGTTTCTAGAAAAATGCTCAATGCTACATAACAATCACCGGGAATAGGCGCGCTGCCATCAGAACAATCACTGAAACTAGGCATGATACTATGAAACGGGCAGGGTAAATAAGAGTGATGCCGGTTGGGATGAAGGCTATTTAGATTTCTACTAAGATCGTAAAGTTTTTTTTTTTTTACAAGTACTATGATCGTAAAGATTCTAATAGCATGTTAGAAACTAAGAGGAGAGAAAATATGTATTAATTACTTCATGATAAGTAGATACAATACACACTTATTTTAGGTGAAAAAACAAGTAACAACTTGTATCTAACACATGTGGAATACTAGTATATCACTAGTATAAAAACTTTAGCTTTCTAACACCTTCATTTTGCACTAAGGTTGACATGCGTAGTTTTAGGCCAGTGCGCTACCAATGTGACCATAATGATACATCTCTAGACACTACAACACCATTATGGTCATTATTGTCAATATGATATTCTGCTAGGAATCGCATTCCCAATAGTACACTGAAAGTCTTACAAGTTGCAACTATAGGAAGCTTTCTAATCCACTTAGTTTGTTCCCTAGAATGTTAGCAGGAAAAGTACCTACCACCAAATGAATGAAAGTTCAAAGAAGTAATGTATTTACCATCTTCAAAGATTCCCCTGTCCTTAGCCTTGCATTTGGACGAGCTAGTTTAGATTCAAACGGAGTTCTTGGTCGCACGTCCTGAACTGATTCCCATTCCTCACGGGTAAGCATCCTAACTGTCCCTTGACCAGCAGGCGCATTCTTTATTTTTCGCTCAATCATTTCTTGAGACTTCGAGTCATCATACTGCATGCAGACACGACTGTAGCTTATAAGCTACTCAGCTGATTTAGATTGTAAAAACATACAATCAAGTTTACTACGCCAAAGAGTTGAAAATATCTTAGTGCTTACCGCAAGTCCCACACATTCCTACCTGTAGAGTAAAGTTTAAAAAGTACCCATATTGGCGACTTTGAGGTTTGTGGATTTAGTCAGCTTCCATCAAACTCCTCAATATCGACAAGAATCAACTTAAATTCGTTTTACATTTTAATGAATGTAAATAGAAATAAGTGGCATTTATATAAACCAAGAAAACCAAAGGTATTCTACAGTATTTAAGTAGTTGTAATATTAAGGTTCCGTTTCTTTGGTAAATTACAGTACTGAAGTAGTTCTCCTGTTAAGATTGTGAATATCAATGATACGATCACAAGTTATTTCACATATCACTCAAACTATGAAGCAAAATTATACTTTTTCTAAGTATCTCTGTCCCATGAGCTTCTCTTCTACTTACTATTACAATCAACCAGAATCACAACCAACAAATGGATATATTAGCGCTTTATCCACTTTTAGGGTGTGTTTGGTAATGTTTTCAAATTTTCCTATGTATGGTTGGTCAAAATATTTTGAAAAACATTTTTCATAGAAAAACAAGTTGCTTAAAAATGAGAAAAATGACTTCCCTAATTGAAGTAGGGAAACAAGTTTCATAAGTAATATTCCAAGATCGTTGTCTCCTCCCCACCCACCCAACGCCCCTAACCCCCACCCCTTGACCATCACTATTACAATCAACCAGAATCACAACCAACAAATGGATATATTAGCGCTTTATCCACTTTTAGGGTGTGTTTGGTAATGTTTTCAAATTTTCCTATGTATGGTTGGTCAAAATATTTTGAAAAACATTTTTCATAGAAAAACAAGTTGCTTAAAAATGAGGAAAATGACTTCACTAATTGAAGTAGGGAAACAAGTTTCATAAGTAATATTCCAAGATCGTTGTCTCCTCCCCACCCACCCAACGCCCCTAACCCCCACCCCTTGACCATCCTACCTCCCGCCACCCCTGAACCCCCACTCCCCACCGCATCCCACCCCCATAGTGTTTTGCTAGATTAAATATAAATGCTCTTGTGGATAATATTTCATTGAGATGATAATGTCTACCGTTGATAATTTTCTAGTGTTTGGGATAATATTTTACCAAACACTAGAAAATGAGTAAGAAACATCTACGAAAAAAAAAATCCTTCATACTAAACACACCCTTAATGTAATTCAAATTTCAGCCAAATACTAGAATATGACTTTACACAAACTACAATGGAACCATCCCATTAGAAGAAATGAAAGTGCAGTGTTTGAATTGATACAACCTAATACATACCATCATGAGGAGCTTTGTGAAAAGTGCGGTGCCAACAACAGTGAGTATCATGGGCATAGTAGCAGTATCAAGGAATGATCTCGAATCAGGAACCTCAACAAATAACTGATTCTTCCTAGGATTCTTCTTCTCCTTCAATTCAGCAACTTTCCTCTTCAACGTCTCGCTAGGCCCATACGTGTGAACTTGTCTACAAAATTTGCCCAATTTTCCCCCAACACCCACCATGATTTACCAATAAATTGAATCAATTATCAATGGAATACATAATACATTAACCTATGCGACTATTTATCTCATACATAGTCTACGTCAATGAGGGGTTTAGGGTTTTCTTCTACACTAATTCAACGGGAAGTACTGATTATTCCTTACCATCAATTATATATAGTGTGTGTGTGTGTGTGAGATTTGTGGAATATATAATAAAAATGAATTATTCATGATCTTGACATATATGTTTGGAAATTTAATTATTTCAGTTTTAATTAATTAGAAAATGTAATGCCTAATATATTAAAAGGATGGACTTCAAAAAATAAATTATTAGCGATCTGTCTTATTATATATTAGAAGAAATTATTATGGGCGTCCCATATAGTAGATTGATATTTATCTTTAATCCTCATTTTTTGCATATATTATTTGGATTTACAATCAAGGCAAATAATATATTTGGCCTTGTAATAGAAGCTAATATATTACAAGCTCCTGGAACAAGTTATTGTTTAAGTTAACAGGAAATTTGTGATAAATTGGTATGATTTGTAACTTATCCGATAGGGTAGTTAAGTTGAATATAGCACATGTTGTCATAGACAAACTTATTTGTTTATAGTTTTGAAATCATAATGATCTAATATGATTTACGAATAATTTAGAAGGACAATTAAGTTGAATATATCATGAAGTCAAATTGGTCTGTCATCACTTACATTTCACAATTACGGATTTTGATTTCGTTTTCATCTTTTTGCCATCTTGTCGCTAAACTGAAAGAGTATTTTATTTCAATTATTGTTATTAAACTTAAGACTAGGGATGTCAACGGAGCAAGGTAAGGGCACCCCATACCCATACCAGCCACCTAAAACCCACCTCCACACCCGCCTCACCACCCATCACATGTAGTAATTCCTCCACCTGTACCCGCCTGGCGGATATAGGATTACACCTGCCCCGCCCCACTTACCTGGCGGGTACCCATTACCCACCTCACCACCCGTTGGATACCTGCATACTCGTCTACCCGACTCACCTACCCACTTAAAATATTCAACTAATCAATGTTCTACACTTCTACATCACATGTATCAATAAAATTAACAAAGCTCAAATCCTGCATCAGTAAGTTAACTCTTCAACATTTGATTAAAACATTCTACATTGATTGATATCACAATGTACCAAAGTTCATTTAACAAAACAACTAAAAAAAAGTCCCACAAGTTTTTTTGAAGCAACAAAAAAAAACATTCTACATTGATTGATACAACTCTTCAACTGATGAAGTTCAACAATTGTATCCATGGCTTCTTCAATCAATCCTTATCGTACATCAACCTACTTCACCTAAAATATAGAAATTTAAAAATTTAACACTGTTTGGCAGATATATGGCTTCTTCAGATGATTTTTTTTTACTTTTAAACCATATTTGGACTTTGGGCTAAGGAAACAAGTTGCAGGCCCATTATTTAGGTGGTGCGGGTAGCGGGTGCAGGTCTTATATGAAATCCATCCCCGCCCCACTACTCATGACGAATAGCACTTTTGATACTCATACCTGCCCCACCACCACCAAACTATTCCCATACCCGACCCAACTGGAACGGGTGTGGGGCGGTACCCGTATTTACCCGCCCCACTGACATCCCTACTTAAGACAATCAACTCCACACAAATGTCAAAAGTAGAAACAAAATTTAAATATCAGCCTTGAATTATCTATTTTATGTGAATCCAAAAAAATATGCGAATTTGCATCAACGTAATCATTTAGTAATCATTACTTATTTGGTTGGCGGATTTGGAATATCCCACCTCCAACGTATGAATTTTTTTATCATTTTCTTTGTTGCGTACTTAACATGAATCTTGTGTATAAGTATTGCAATTCTTTGAATCTTTCCTAATCATGGTTATTATCATATTAGTAAAATTGTTTACGCTTCGCTCGGGTCATTGATAAATTTAGAAATAATTTATTTCTTAAAATTTAGCTCAAATAAAATAGATAAAATATCATATGTATACATGTTGAAGATGATATAGTGAATTAATGAAATTATGAACAAATATTTGCAACTGATGACTAATTATTGGAATCGAGGAAAATCGAATGTTGCACAAATAAGAAGATATGACAACATAAAAGTTGGACAAATTCATGCATCAAAATTTTGTTGGGATACAATTGTTGTAAGGTAGCATACGCTTTGAACCTTCCATAGTTGAATACCATCGGACTTACTTATTGCGCGGTGAACGTGATGTCTTGAACCGTCAGTGTTTTAGTGTAACTCAAGTCAACGGTACCAACACAAAAACTTTCTCTACTCAGTTCTTCGTAATGTTTTGTCCGTTGTGGCCGTGGACACTTCTTGGATTCTTAAGTGCGTTCATTTTAGGCGGCATGTCCTCACACTTAAATAAGTGGTCTCTTACAAGGTATCCTGATATACCCCACTTTACAAGTGTTAGGAACTATTAAAAAAATTTCCAAACCTAACCTCAATTGGTGAGGATCATTAAAGGTTTTGGAAACTTAACCTTCACCCACACTGCAGATAGCACTTATAGTCTATCGCGGGAACGGCTTTGGATTAGGTGTTTCTCTACAGAAATCACTATCTGAAGTGCTCATGCTTCCACCGAAGCGATCAACTGAACCTTTACAACTTAATTTTCCCATTGAACCTAATTCCTGGGATCTCCAGTCAGTAAGGTTGGGTTACCACCATATTGGTCCTTATACTTTGGGTTTTAAGCCCATTCCCCTAGACATGCAGAACATATGATCCTTGGGTAAGCCCTTTTTCAGCGGGTCTGCTATGTTATCCTTTGACTTTATGTAATCAATGGATATTATACCCGTGGTGATCAGCTGCCTAACGGTCTTATGCCTCCGTCGAATATGACGAGACTTACCGTTGTACATAGCATTATGTGTCTTTCCTAGAGCCGACTGGATGTCGCAATTGATCATTACAAAAGGTACGGGCTTGTTCCAACAAGGAACATCCTCTAAGAAGTCATGAAGCCACTCAGCTTCTTCTCATACTTTGTCTAAAGCGATAAACTCCGATTCCATCGTGGATCGGGCGATGCAAGTTTGCTTAGAGGATTTCCAAGACACAACTCCACCACCAATTGTAAATACATACTCACTGGTGGACTTGTTGTTCTCTATATAAGATATATAGTTTGCATCACTGTACCCCTCTAGTATAGCTGGATATCTCGAATAATGCAACTCGTAAGTTAACGTGTATTTTAGGTATTGAAGTACCCGATTCAACGCCTTCCAGTGATTATCACTCGGATTACAGGTAAACCTAGCCAACTTATTGACCGCATAAGCAATATCAGGTCGGGTGCAGTTTGTTATGTACATCAAACTATCGATCACTTGTGCATATTGCTCCTGGCATATGGGTGCACCATGATTTTTATCAAGCTTTTGATTTCTATCCATTGGTGACTTTATATGTGAACTGTCTAACATCTCAACCTTTCTCAAAACATCCTCGATGTAGTGAGACTAAGATAAGACCAATCCGTCAGATGTCTTAGAGATTTTTATCCCTAAGATGACATATACGATACTCATATCCTTCATGTCGAAGCATTGTTTCAACATGTTCTTAGTCTCTAGAATTATGCTAGGACTGCTCTATATGATCAACATGTCGTCTACATACATGCATATCATAACAAATGAGTCAGAGTTACCTTTCATGTAGACACATTTGTCACACTCATTAATGGTGAAACCCTTCAATAGTAGAGTACTATCAATTTTTTCGTGTCATTGCTTCGGGGCTTGTTTCAGCCCACGTATATTTGACAAGCCGACAGACTTTCTTTTCTTGCCCTTAAACCACATACCCCTCGGGTTGGTCCATATAAATTTCTTCATCCAAATCACCATTTAGGAAGGCTGTCTTTACATCCATTTGATGTATCTCAAGGTCACGCAACGCTGCGATCGCAATGAATACTCGTATGGACGTTATCCGAGATACCGGGGAGTACGTGTCAAAGTTGTCAAGACCTTCTTTTTGCCGATAGCCCTTGACTACCAACCTGATCTTGTACTTATCTATAGACCCATCTGCGTTATACTTCCGTTTGAGTATCCATTTACACCCCAATGGTTTATTTCCCGAATGAAGATCAACCAACTCTCAAGTATGGTTATGCAGAATGAAGCCTATTTCACTCTCACTAGCTTCTTTCCAGAGCGATGCCGCTGGAGTTGATAATGCTTAAACAATTGTCCTTGGTTCATCATCAACCATATAAGCTACAAAGTCAGGATCGAAGGATTTATCATTCCTGGCCCTTTTACTTTGCCTTAGTTCCATTTCTGGAGTCTCCAAGTTCTGAGAATCTGGAACACTAGATTCCGGATATTCAGCCACCTCAAGATCCACTAGATCTGAACCATCTAGACCCGGGCTGTCAATGACTCCCGGTTCCTAAGAGCTTTGTTCATAACTTCGTTTGCGAGAGGTTATGCCTTTTTCCTTTCTAAGAAAGGTATCTTCAAAAAATTGTGTATTCCTTGATTCCATGATTGTACCCCCGTGGATATCTAAAATATATGACTTATGCACTAAGAAGCGATAAGCACTACTGTTATTTGCATATCCGATGAATATGCAATCTACAGTCTTAGGCCCAATCTTGACCTGCTTTGGCTTGGGTACTTTGACCTTTGCCAGACAACCCCACACCTTTAAATATTTATAGGTGGGTTTCTTTCCCTTTCATGATTCATATGGAGTTTTGTCCTTACCCTTATGTGGGACTCTGTTAAAAATCGTATTAGCGGTAAGGACAGCTTCTCCCCACATGTTTTAGGGAAGACCAGAATTGATGAGCAAGACATTCATCATTTCCTTCAATGTGCGATTCTTACGTTCCGCCACACCGTTCGATGGAGGTGATTATGGAGCCGTCGTTTGATGAACAATGCCTTTTTGGGCACAATATTCCTTAAATGGCGCTACATATTCTCCCCCTCTATCACTACAAATGGATTTAATCCGTATGCTTAGTTGGTTCTCAACTTCTTATTTGTAACGTCGGAACGCTTCAAAGGCTTCATCCTTACTTTTCATTAAGTAAAGGCAAGAATACCTTGTGCTATCATCAATGAATGTCACAAAGTACTTTTCCCCCCCTCTAGTTGGTGCAAACTCCAAATCACATATATCTGTGTGAATAAGCTCTAGAGGAGCGGTATTCCTTTCGACTGATCGAAAAGGAAGCATTGTGAGTTTTGCCTCTACGCACACCTCACACTTATGTTGAGGGTTTACATCGATAGACGGCAACAACTCCAACTTTACCAACCTTTGGATGGACTTGTAGTTGACATGTCCTAATTTATGATGCCATAAATTAGAGGACTCAAGTAAGTAAGATGAAGATGCTTCAATATTATTGCTTTTACGTAATACAGACATGTTGTTCACTTTGAAGAGGCCTTCACAGACGAATCCTCTTCCCACAAACGTTTCATTCTTAGTGACTACAACTTTATTAGACTCAAACACTAGCCTAAAACCAGCATTAACCAATAAAGGACCTGAAATTAAATTTCTTCTAATCTCAGGAACATGCATCGCTTCCTTCAAAGTGAGCTCATTTCCAGAAGTCATCTTCAGGACTACCTTTCCTACCTCCAGTACGTCAGAGGAAGCGTTGTTGCCCATGAACAACTTTTTGTTTGTAACCGGTGTATAAGTAGAGAAGGCATCTCTGTTGGAACATATGTGTCTTGTATCACATGTGTCCATCCACCATTGCATATGATTCTCGGCAATGTTTGCTTCTAGCACCACCGCTGAGAACTCCTCAATCATGTCGTCCAGAAATTGATCCTTGACAACGTTAACCTAAGCCTTGCCCTTAGCCTTGACCTTCTCTTGTTGCTCAGTCTTGAGCTTGAGGCAGTCCTTGATCATATGACCAGGTTTCCCACAGTGGTGACAGTTTCCTTTGAACTTCTCCGCTGCTTGGGTTTTGTCATCTTTCTGGAACTTCCGCTTCTTGCTTAGGTTCCCTTTGGCCTCAACCAGATTTGCCTTTGCCTCAGCGGGTTGTTTACCCCTAGGCAAGACCTTCTTATTATCTTCCTGAATTTGGAGTTTGATAATAAGTTCTTCGAAGGTCATCTCCTTTGTCTTGAGCTTTAAGTAGCTCATAAACTCATTCCATGAATGAGGTAGCTTTTCAATCAGTGATGCAACCAAAAACTGTTCGTTTGGCTTCATACCTTCCAAATCCAGGTGATGTAAACTCAAGTGTTACTCTTGAAGAACTTTGAGTATAGTGACTTTGCTAAAGAGAGAATATGAAATCAGAAAATATGGAGAATTTTTTAAGTGTTGAGGGTAGTGTCTTTCAATTGAGCCAAATGCCTCAATTTATAGTGTAAGTAGAAGACCCCCCAACTAGCCAACTAATGGCCTTCAATAGCCATGTAATTGCACTTGATTGAGGGGTTACATTCAACCAAATAATGAGTGAATTCACGTGGCAAGTAATGGAGAATCAATGCTCCAAAACCAGGCCAAACGTCAGATTTTCCAACTTTCCATCGCATCATTTTGCCTCCGAAGCGCCACGGCTCCAGTAACTGACCAGCCATTTTGCGTCGCGGCTCCGACGGTGTGGCGTCGCGGCGATTTCCGACTCGTTTCATTTTACACTTTGTACACTTCTTCCTTCATTTACCAACGTGGAATATTTTGTCATTTGACCAATAACCGTCCATAATTCTATGTTTCAAACTTATTACATACGTGCCAATATCTCTTTCACTAAGAAAATTTGCGATACTTGACACTACGTGTGGAAACAACATTTCCGACGTGCGGGCTCAATAGTTCAAATCATAAATTAATGAGATATACTTATTTTCACATTTAGTAAATTTCCAACAAATTCATTAGCAAGTCAACTATCGTTTACTAGAGAACATATACCTTTCAAATGATCTATCTCCGGGAATGCCTATCGAAGTTCAATCAAGTCTCGCTATTAAAAAAAATATTATTATAAAAGTGAAAAATGGAGCAACTCTAGCACATGGTGTTGGAGTTTCAAAACAAGTGAAATTGTAATATTGTGTGTTGAATTTAAAAAAAATAGAATAATATATTTGACTCTTTTCCTTAAAATCAAAACTCTGGGATTTTTAAAATGTGCCTCCAAACTCTGGGATTTTCAACGGATCATTTCAACTAACTTTTTACCCTTTTAAGGTATATTTATTCACAATCACTAATAAATAATAAAATTAATTAATAAAATAAAATAGAATAATATATTTGACTCTTTTCCTTAAAATCAAAACTGCATAAAATAAAAACATACTATTAAATTTTGGACAAAGATAGCTACAATTTATTTGAAAGAAGGTAGAACTTTTAAAAATGTATTCCATCTATCTCAAATTATTTGTCCTGATTTTTAAAAATAGTTATTTCAAATTATTTATTATTTTAAAATTTTAAAATATTTTCTTTTCATTTTACCCTTAGTAGTAATTGTTCTTGAAAACTACAAACACCTCAATTATGTGTTGAGTTTATGATTGTCCAAATATCAGTAAAAGATTAAATAGTTAGAAATCCATTTCAATTAATGTTTGTTAAGGGATATGCAAAAGCGGAGTTAACATTTAAAATTTATGGGTTCGGGATTCTAGTTCTTCAAAATTACTGAATTCTAAATTAATAATTTATACATATTCAATGAAATTCTTATTACAAATACGGTTTGGATCAAACTATTGAATTCGACTTAACCCGTAATCGAAGAGCTAGCTCCACCCCTGAAAACGTGTAAACGAGAATTACGATAAATAATTTGAGACGGACTGAGTAGTTAATTTTCCCCGACCTTTGCGATTGTCGTAAACAATTATTTATTATCTCAAATAAATTACTTCAACCGATTCAAAAAGAGTGTTTACTTAGCAATTTTCATCGTTTAAGAAAATGCTAACTCACACTTTAATTTAATAAATAAATACTCTTTAAAAAAATAAAAAAAATTAAATGGAAACATTTTTTCCGGCTTCCAATAACTTTTTTTAATTGTGAAGTTCGTCATGACTTGCGTATTTTCAAGAGAGATGTGTCAGTTATTAAATTTTCTGATAGGAGGTGAACAAGAAAGAGAACCTTCTCCTTCTAAATCCGGCGTTGCAGTAATTCCGATGAACCAAACGGTGACGTTACGGTAATTAATTCGCACAACAGACAATAGATGTGTGTGCCGACTGCTGATGTCATAGATTGAAGGCCACGTGTCCCTTATAACTACGGTTAAAAATTGGGAGAAAATGACAGAAATGGTATTCAAAATGGTCCTTTAAATATGTAACTAATAATTTTAATCGTTTAAATTTATCAAAAGTTAATATTTTGTATTTGTTAAATATTTATAGAATTCTTTCGGTTAAATTTAATGAGGACTGTAAAAAAAGAAAGTCGGAATTAAGATTTAGAGGTAAAATTGTGCACTTTTGATTTATTTTTATGGTCTGATTTAGTGTTTTGAGGTACGCTTTATGCTATTTTTAAAATTATTTTGGTATTTAGTACAGTTTCTTATGTTGTATTTTTTAAAATTGATAAGACCTTTTAGTGTTTAAAGTTAAAACTCCCCCTCCCCCCACTAGTTTCATCAAACTTAACGAATATAAAATATAAAATATTTAATAAAGATTAAAAATATTATTTTTTTGATAAATTTTAAAGAATTAATTATTTAGTGCATAATTAAGAGACATACCTCAGACATAAGAGACCATTTTTGTCATTTTCTCATTAAATTGGCAGCAATTTCCAAGTTCCTCCATTAAATTGGAGGGCTCTCGTCCTCCGGGGCATAATTCAGTGGTAAAACCTGGACGCTATAAGGCGCTCTGGCATGAGACAGCGTGAGTTCGATTCTCCGCAAGCACGAAGAAACTCTGCATGTTGGAGAATTTGACCTTGTCTCATTGATCAGTTGTACGCTCCCAGAAAATTGGCCACCGGAGCACATCCCGCGATTTACCTGGTAATAGTGTTGAAGGACCGGTGCTATTACCTCCAGGACGTGCAGGTAATCTGAGTGAAGTAGTCGGTATGGCGCAAACCTGAATTATCAAAAAATAAAAAAAAATTGGAGGGCTCTCATGTTACTTCTCACTTTAATCAAAGGTTCTTCTTTTATTTTTATTATTATTTATTAAAGCAAAAACTTTTGCACTAACCCCCTCCTTAAATGAACATAAGACAACATACTTTAGTTGTTTACACTTCCTGTGATACTCAATTGACGTTGCAACAGTCCTACTCACATGCTAATTCAAAATTTAAATTTAATTGTTCGGATATTGAATTCATTGCATTTATAATTATGTTCAAAATTGATATTTCTTAATATATTAATAATTTTTCATCTTTATATTATTTTCTCTATCTCAATTTGTATGAATCTATTTGGCTGGCATAACATTTAAGAAATAAAGGAATTTTTTTGAAATTTGTAATTTTAAATAAGCTATAGATATTTATATAATTATAAATTCTCTAATTAAGAATAAAATAAATATATTTAAATTAAATTTAAAAAGAGGGACTTAATAAAAAAATATCTTATATTGAGGCGGTAGAAATAGTACTTTGTTTGTATCAATACTATTAGATTTCGTTAAACCCGTCAGAAACACATACTCCATCCGCCTCGTGTCCTACTTTTGAAAATAAGCACCAAACAGTTACTTAAGGCAAATAGATTCATATGCAGTGATTGTCTAAAAAAAAGGAAATGTAATGATTGACATTTGGTTCTTTGCGTGTTGAACTACTTGACCATAAATACATTCCGATAAAAAAACAAAAAAATAATTCAGTACTATATTTTACCATCTAATTAGCATACATAATGGTCATCTTTTAATAGATTGGTCTCACTTCATGTATACATGTTTCAAAGCTAGAGAAATGGATAGTTACAGTGTTATTATTGTACACATGCTTAGTTTATTGTATTAATAAGCGTTAATATTGTTTTATAGTTCTTTGTCATTTGATTTCTGCTGTTATGTGTTCTTTCGTGTATTTTGTTTATCTTATTTAACTGCGTTAATTTTTTTTTCTTTTTCAGAATGTTTTATCATGACTTATCAGCTTTAATACTGCTTTAAATTTATTGTCAAGGTCAGATCATTTCTCTTGCTTTGCTTATGTTTATGCAGTGTCTTGAGGCAAAGGTTTTTCAAAAATAGTCGCTTTACATACTCCAGACCTCGCGTCGTGGGATTTCACCGGATATGTTATTATTGTTGGTCTCACTTCATGTGTAGCTGTAGGTTTACCTTTGCGAATGATTTAATTTTCTTTTATTTCTCAAAATCATATGTATTCTCTCACAACTTAATTTTTTCTTAAAAATTAAACTTTTCGTATATAGTTAATTTGTTATTCTATTATTCAGAAACCCAAAGCATATGTTCTCTCAAACATAACTTGCATGTTGTAATATTGATATTGTTCTGGGGCTGAATTAGGAATAGGAAAAACCTATCGGCCTTGTAAAGCAAATACGGAAAACAGTTGCTTCCTAGTTGCAACCTACACTATATATATATTCAACGCCTACGCAATGTTCAAATGTATATGTTAGTGGTCAATTTTCCTCATTGCATGACTAAGCCTTTCTCCCACCACCGTTAGTGAACTGGAAAGTGAGTTTCACTTCAACTTTCCCAATCGATAACGTTCATGAATTTCAATTTCGCAATTTTAAAATAGGAATTGATAGATTTGATGATCGCACGTATGTGTATTTTGTTTTCTAATACGAGCAATTTTGTGATTGTTTTTATTTTAGTGAATTGATTTATGTGCCTGTAACTTTTGCGCTGTTCATTTTCACTAATAATGATCTATTCCTGTTCTTTTGCGTATTTGTGATTGGATTTAAGTAATTGAGTTGTATACACGGACTGTCTAGATATTTTTTTACACTATCATCTCGGCTAGTCATCCTTGTGGAGTATTAGACAATTTTTTGTAGAAATAATGGTCAAAAACACACCTGTATCACTTTTTGCGAGTTTCTTACCCGAACTATACCTGAATTATCAAGTATTTGCGTTTCCTACCTGAACTATCACCAATTATTTATCAAAACACATTAACTATCACCAACTATGGAGTGTTATCTCTTTCTTGTATTTGTTAAGTTGCATTCACTTATGTGTATTGTTTTTCTAATATGTTGATTTCGAGCTCTGCAATTTTGTGATTGTTTTCATTTTAGTGAATTGATTTCTGCGCCTGTAACTTTTGAGCTGTTTATTTTCACAATGATTTGTTCCTTGTTCCTTTTTGTATATTTGTGATTGAATTTAAGTTGTATACACGGACTGTCTAGAGATTTTTTTACACTAGCATGTCGGCTAGTCATGCTTATGGAGTATTAGACATTTTCTCATAGTATTTGATTTAAGTTGTATTCACGTGTCTGTATTTGTTTTCTCATATGCTGATTTTGAGCTCTGCAATTTGGTGATTGTTTTCGTTATAGTGAATTGATTTCTGCACCTGTAACTTCCGAGCTTTTCATTTTCACAAGTAATGATCTGTTCATTGTTCTTTTGCGTATCTGTGATTGGATTTAAGTTGAATTCACTGACTGTCTAGAGATTTTCTTACACTATCTTGTCATCTAGTCATGCTTACCGAGTATTAGACAATTTCTTGTATTTGATTGTAAAGTGTTTTAGTAAATTAAAAAATCTTTATATTTTCTGTAAACAAATTTTGTCATGTTTGAGTGTTTCTTCTTGTTGTTACCTGGTTAGAGCTGAGAAAATTTATATGTGGATTTTTTCTAGTATCTATGGGTTCAAGTCATTGACCATTCCTTCCGTGTATACTTTTGGGCAAATGATGCCATATTAATTCCATTTTTGAGCTTAGGTCCAGGGGAAGTCCTTTTTGGTCTTTTGTTGGCTGAATGCCTTGTTAACATTATCCTATGTTGTATTCAGATTAAAGTCGATGTTACTGATCTATGTATAATATTTTAGGTATCTCTTATTCTTCTTAAGAAGTCACTGCAGAAACATAGAATTGTGCAATATATAAGATGGAAGATTCTGAGGGAAGTAATCCATATACGAGTACACTGAAGAGACTGGCCAGCTATGATTATATCTCCAAAAATTATGGGTCATCTGGGGTTGCTGGTGCAGTGTTTATTGCTGTCATTATACCAATATTCCTCTCCATGTTACTTATGGGGAAGAAGAAGGCAAAACAGAGAGGTGTTCCGGTTGCAGTTGGTGGTGAGGCAGGTCTTGCAATGCGCAATGCTAAATCAGCTAAATTAGTTGAAGTTCCTTGGGAAGGGGCTACAACTGTAGCAGCTCTTTTTTCGCAGTCTTGTAAAAAACATTCCTCTGATCGCTGTCTTGGAACTAGAAAACTAGTCAGCAGGGACTTTGTTACTGCAAGTGATGGAAGGAAACTTGAGAAACTTCACTTGGGGGAGTATCAGTGGGAGTCTTATGGACAAGTATTTGATCGCGCTTGCAACTTTGCCTCTGGTCTTGTTAATTTGGGTCATGATGTGGACACTCGCGCTGCTATTTTCGCAGAAACTCGTGCGGAGTGGCTCATTGCCTTTCAGGTATTTAAGTAGTTCCCTTATTCCGTGTTCCTAATTATTGTGAGATACAACAGTTTTCATGATGAAGTTTGTATTCAGGGATGCTTCCGGCAAAATATTACTGTGGTTACCATTTATGCTTCTTTGGGTGATGAAGCACTTATACATTCACTCAATGAGGTGAGCCAGTTTTATTATTTATTCTGTGTATGCATTTTTTCTTCATCTACTCGAGGCGTCGTATGACACGATGAATTGATTTCACTTGTGACCATTGACAGACTCAAGCATCTACATTGATATGTGATGCCAAGCAAATGAAAAAATTGGTGTCTGTTATTTCGAGCCTGAAAACCGTCAAGAATGTCATCTATTTTGAGGATGACGAGATGAAAACAGATTCCACAAATATTAACAGCTGGAGGGTGTCATCTTTCTCAGAAGTTGAAAAGCTGGGTAGAAATAGTCCTATTCAGCCAAGAATGCCTATCAAAGAAGATATTGCTGTGATCATGTATACAAGTGGCAGTACAGGTTTGCCTAAGGTCTGATCCCTACTTTCTACTGATCCATTTTCCTGATGTACTGGAATCCAATATAAATGTTAACCATTGTATGTCTCTTAACGGCTATGGCTTCCCAAGTGGCCCCTGCTTGTTTGTTATTTAGGGGTTATACTATCTGAAGCTGTTAATTAACATATGGGATTGTTGAATCCATTAAGCTTTGGTTATCAGAGCATTCAAAAAGTTATCCAGGGTGAGATGTCATTCCAAGACATAAAGAGAAAGAAAAATGAGTATTTCAGCTTTGGCATAGTGTCACTTAAATACACTCGTAGTGTAGATTCATTGCACTACTTCTTCCTCATTGTCTATCCCTCCACTGATGCTTGTTGTCTTTGTAACTTTTGGTTCAAACAAACTGAATAGTTGCGTGTTTTATCCATTTTTATTAGGAAAAGAGTACTGCTCTTAATTTATCTCTTTTGTCTATGTTCTACAGGGTGTTATGATAACTCATGGCAACATTGTAGCCACTGCAGCTGCTGTTATGACTGTGATTCCAAAACTTGGGAGCAATGATATCTATTTGGCTTACCTTCCTTTAGCTCACGTTTTTGAGTTGGCTGCTGAGGTAACTCCTTAGGAGTTTATCTTTTATTTGTTTCATTTGTGTTTTACCTAGCAAATGAAGATTATTGTAGTTCTAACTTCTAAGTCGATTGTGGTATTGCAGACTGTAATGCTGACTGCAGGTGCTTGTATTGGTTATGGCTCCGCCCTCACATTGACGGATACTTCTAACAAAATCATGAAGGGGACCAAGGGAGATGCTACAGTTTTAAAACCTACTTTAATGGCAGCAGTTCCAGCCATTCTGGATCGTGTTCGGGATGGTGTTATGAAGAAGGTTTCTGCCGACCCTTCAGTCTTAAGATCCCAATGAGATGGGCATACTTAGTTTGAGAGTAGGGCTTCAAAAGATTCAACGGGGACTAACTGTTTATATTTTTCGTGACACTAGGTTGAGGAGAAGGCAGGTTCTGCCAAGAAACTTTTCCACATTGCCTTTAACCGTCGATTGTCTGCTATGGAAGGTAGCTGGTTTGGAGCTTGGGGTCTAGAGAAACAATTGTGGGATATCATTATATTTAAAAAGGTGAGGGCCGTGCTTGGAGGAGATATCCGTTTCATGCTTTGTGGTGGTGCTCCTCTATCAGGAGATACTCAAAGATTTATCAACATTTGTATGGGGTAATTCTTCTCACTCTTGATGATGGTCTGTATCCTATCTGTATATGTTCTCTTGCTTGCAGAGATAAATTTGGTTTCTTTTTTTCTCATATCTGCTCTTAGTATGGGCTGCCTGCCGTTAAGCTTCAAATTTGACAAATATATTTAATGTAATTTGTTTGGTGACCACTTGCTGTAGAGCTCCTATTGGTCAAGGGTATGGCTTGACAGAGACGTTTGCTGGAGCTGCTTTCTCTGAGTGGGATGATCCTTCTGTTGGGCGTGTTGGTCCACCTCTTCCTTGTTGCTACATAAAGGTATGCTCACTTTGTGGTAACATAATGGTAACATTTGATAAATGGATAGCCTAATTTGGATATACAGTTCATTTGAGAGCATCAACTGCGTTCATTCATTTATGAAAGATCTTTGAGAAACTATATGAGCAAGTTGTTCTGAATAGATATAAACTTGCGAAGTCTTCACAAAAGCTGAATATTTCACATTAACTTCGTTTGTCAGTTTCTACATTTTCCTTTTATATTTTTGATAATCCTATGATTTCCCCAGGTTTTTATAGAAGCTATACTTTCAGTCTGCTAGTACCATGTTCTGTTGTATGCCATGAGAATGTGAGGATGATTTCCTCAATCTTTGTCAAGGTTTCCGTCAAAGTACATGTCTTTTGATTCTAAAATCTAGAAGTTATCTGTGGTCTGTGGTAAGGAGATAAAGTAGGAACTGCAAATAAGCCATACAGTAAAGTTAAGGAATCAGATACGTGCAAGAAAATAGTTCTGTTTGTTAACCTTCTTTTTTTTTAATTTTTCTCTTCTTTCACTACTTATGATTTCTCTGAGAAACATTCCCAACAAGGAAAAGGCAAGACGAGAGGAAAATCAGGAGAAACCAATGAGGACATTGCAGTTGCAGCCCCTCTCATACACCAAATTATCCAAGTTTCTGTAAAACTCTCCACTTGAGAAGCATGCACCACGGTACATCTTCCACTTTAGAAGTCAACTCTGCAAAGAGCCATCCTTTCAACCATTGACTCCAAAAGCCTTGTCCAGTTCCTTTATCGGATGTTTTGAAATGAATCAATTTGATTGCTTTCAGATCATTTTCCTTGGCTACCTTCAGTGCCTACTACCATCTTTCCTGAGACAGCAGTACGATTAACTCTATGATACTGAAAAAGTTATCTATTACTACATGTTCTGTCCTGATGTAAATGACACTCTTCTTATTTTGAAATGTCCAAAAACATTGATCCTATTTCACTAGTAATGTTATTTATACAACTTTCACAAATTTCAAGATTAAATTAGATTTAAAATCCATCAACCTAACTTCTCAACCATTACTTTGATATTTTTTACTACTGTTATGCAAAAGTGCTCACCTAACTTATTTCGGATGGAGGCGTAGTTGTTGTTATATAAAAGTCTAAATAATATCTTGACTTGGTAGACTTCTAAGACAAACTTCGGCGCCTTCTTGAAGAGGTGTTGGGCTTTTGTCCATCCACTGTGTTTGAATCTTTCAGATGGCTTATAGTTTATGAAATCCATTATTATTTTCACGAGTTTCTCTGGGAATATTCATTTAAAAAGTTTCAAATTTCAAACGTAGTCAAAGTGGTTTTCTTATCTTGAGACTCTCATGGCAACCCTATTAGAGGGAAATGGACAAAGTGGATAAAGCTAGGTTGAGTTAAACATCTAGCAAGAGAAAAGGATATCGGCTCTTCCCATTTGTTTCTTTTCTTGTCTGACACTGGGTAACTTGCTAAACCCTGAGCTTGCTGGTTTTTGTGGTAGTCCATGTGGGTTCTTACTTGAAGCCTTGTGTTAAAACATGCACAGCTTATTACTTGGGAAGAAGGAGGTTACAGAATAGGTGATAAGCCTATGCCTCGGGGAGAAGTAGTTGTTGGCGGGTGCAGCATTACTGCTGGTTACTTCAACAATGAGGACAAAACAAATGAGGTTTATAAGGTAGTGCTGTCTTATGAGCTCTTGCAAATAGAGGAGTTTTGTTATATTGCCAATAATTTATGCTGCTGCTATTATCTCTGATACAGGTTGATGAGAGAGGCATGCGCTGGTTCTACACTGGTGACATTGGAAGGTTTCATCCCGATGGATGCATTGAAATTATTGATAGAAAGAAAGATATTGTTAAGCTTCAGCATGGGGAGTATATCTCACTTGGAAAGGTATTTACAATTTCTTTCACTCACACGGAATCTGATGATTTGGCTAGCAATATAACTAATTCCTTGTAGGTTGACCAATTTCAAGTATATAATCAATTAAAAAAAAGGGTATGACCAGTTCCCGGTAGATTCAACTCATTCTATGATTGCTCACTAGATTTAAAGTTTTGGTCACTTCCTTTTTTGGTCATGTTGCCGAGGATCTAGTGAAAACCTCTCTACCTCCTAGGTAGGAGTTAGGTCTGCGTACACCGTACCCTCCCAAGACCCCCTTTTCTGGTCATGAAGCCCTTACAGTACAGGGGCAGAAGCAGTGATGAAAAAACCTATATCATGTTACAGGGTCTTTTCTTTTTCTGTTATTTTGGGCTCTTATATGAGCTTTTATTTTCCTCTTGTTTTCTCCTATTTATTTTTCATCTTTAGTCTTGATTTTGGTCAATAACCTGATAAATTGATGCTCAACGCACAGGTTGAGGCAGCACTTCTATCAAGCAATTATGTGGAAAGCATCATGGTCTACGCAGACCCCTTCCATAATTATTGTGTAGCTTTAGTTGTCCCTTCACGCCAGGTGCTTGAGAAATGGGCCCAAGAAAATGGCATCCAGCACAAAGATTTTTCCGAACTGTGTGACGAAGCAGAATCAGTCAACGAGGTCAAGCAATCACTTTTAAAGGTTAGTCTTTTCAGTGAAAGTTATCAATTTGTAATCATGTTCATGTATTAATTTGGCAAAACTAGTGGCCTTTCTTTCTTCTGGAAGATGTGGATAAATGAATGCTATCTGTATTGTGGGTCACATGAAAAGGAAGATGATAACATAATTGAGCAAAGTTTTGGAGTAAAAGATAAACATGAAACACATTCATCCTTTAAATTTTGGTGCAAATCTCAAAGGCCTTTCCCCCATCCCTTCATGACAAAAGGGGTGAATAGTAATGTAAAATCAATTTCTGACTTTAAAAGGAATCACAAAAGACCGTAAATGTTGATGCGGGATGCTTTGTGCGCCGGGCAACCCTTTCTACAAATGAGCGTAAATGTTAAAAAGAATGGCCAACGGGAAGAGAATCCAAGAACATAAGCAAAAGTCAATAGAAAGAACATAAAAAGGGAAAATAAATAAATAGAACTTTTAACTGAGAAAAAAACAACCTATACTGTGTTTGTTTTCCTTTGACTTTCTGGAGTAACTGGATAGTGAGAATTTTAGAATAAAATTATAGTGTTTGTTATATGCTTATATCTTGGATGGTTGGCTGCTGGACAAATCAGTGAGAAGATGGTTTTTTTCGTATTTGTTTTCATACCATTTTAGTGGGAAGGAAAAGGGGTTGAGGCTTCAATATAAGGTCGATGACCTCATTTGTTTCCAGTCCTATCCCACCCCCCACCCCCCACCCCCCACACACACAACCACCACCGCCCTTCTTCTTTCTTACCCTTGCTTGGTTTGGGATGAAGTTCCAACTCGTAGAAAGAACAATTATCCTTCCTGTTCTTGTTCCGAGAGAATGTCTAGGACTATACAACCTATTTAAGTAGTTAAGGTTGCCGTTAGCCACTCATTGAAGCCTCCTCTGCTGATACTATCACGTGCCTGTGCAAATAATGAATCATATTTTTCTTCCGACGACTAGTTTATCTCTATTTTCATGTAAATATCCGAGTCCATGTCAAGATTATTTTCCTAGAAGTTGAAAGTTTTGGTAATATAAGCGCTGATTTGCAGGTAGCAAAAGCTGCAAGATTGGACAAGTTTGAGCTTCCTGCCAAGATCAAGTTAATACCAGAGTCTTGGACTCCTGAGTCTGGATTGGTTACTGCAGCTCTGAAATTGAAGCGGGAACCTCTGAAGGCTCGATATAAGAATGAGTTAGAAAAGTTGTATCACTGAATCATTCTTAGTTCCCTGCCAAGTTACACGCCCCATTTAGCAGATTTGTGTGCCTGTTGACAGTTGAAGATTCCAAGATAATCACAAGTTTTCCCGTTGAAGTGCAATTACACGTCTCTTTTTGCTGTTGTGTTAATGTTAAAGCAGTTGTATGCATCTTTCCATATGGTTGTCCTTTTAAGGAGTGAGGTATAATAGATATTGTACTCACGTAAAAGGAAAACTCGCCAGCTTCAGTTATTTGTTTTATTTAGCAGATTGAGTCACACAGAGGTATATGAAGCTATTTGTTTGCTTTCTCTATTATTTCTTAATGTAGCACCATCTAAAATAATTTATTGATTAACTTCTAATTTGCCTTTAACCCCCCTCTAATATATCCACTTCAACGTATAGGTTAAACAAATATAGATGTTATGCTTGGAACGAGTTTTAAACATTGATCATAAAATGTGCGTATAAACTTGCTTTTCCTTATTCCATATCTTAAAATTCGTTCTGTTTTTCCTATCAAATGAAGTAGGAGGATAGATTCGGTATTTTTCTCCTTTTATAATCGATCATCTCTAAAATGTTGAGGTCTTTTAGATTGTTTTGGTATTTTTTTTTTTTTTTTGATTTTGTAAAGAAATTTTATGTCCTGCATGCTAGTTTGTGAATATTTTACTAGCCATTTACATTTTAAATAAGGACATCAAGTAAAAGGTAATAGCAACAGTAACTGTGCACTGCACCAGAGAGGCAACTCTGATTCAGAGGTAGGTGCCCATTAACTAAAACAAGAAGATTAAACAGAAACATGATAGTACCTACACAAACCAGATTGTATCAAAAGAATACAAGCAGGAAGCAGCAACAGAAAATTGAAAAACTCAATTTTGCATTAGATATGTAGAGATTCAGATTGTACGAGCAATTCCCTGACCTGAAGGTTAATTCAAAACACAAAGATCCGAAGAACTATGCAACAGTATACCATATTCTACTTCATAATACAAGACATGCAAATTAAGACAAGAATTCTTCAAGGGCCTTCTTTGAGGTAATGATTTTTGTAAAGGATTCTTCCATAACCAGAGCTCGGAGAAGGAAGAGATTCATAAAACTTTGACAACTATGTAGCAGCACTGCGATCGTACTTATATTGAATCTAGCATCTCTTGCGTGAAGCAGCTTGTCTCTCGAGCCTGCTAAGACCAAGTTCTATAACCCTTATAAGATCATCAACCCTTCTTCTTTCCCCTCTTTTTTTCTTGTTGATCACAAGATTGGGAGCTATATGCTTCTCCGTTGAGCCAGGAGGCAGAATGTCGCAAGCCACTGTTTGACAAACCCCCATAGATAAATTTTCCTTGTCATTTTCCCCATCGCACTTGGGTGGAACAACACTGCTACTCTCATTGTTGTCATGTGCATCAGTTGATATGTAAAGGCTTTCTCCTGCAGTATGTTTCTCCGTTAAACCAGGAGGCACAACATCGCAAGACACTATTTGACAAACCTCCATAGATAAATTCTCCTTGTCATTTGCCCCACCGTACTTGGGAGGAACTACACTGCTACCCTCATTGTTGTCATGTGCATACTTGGTGGACGTGCAAGGTATTTCTTTAACTACATATGCCTCATGTCCATCTAATTCCTCTGATTTTCCATTTGGAGTCTCAATCTTTCCGCTTAATGGTTTTGATTCCCTTAAAGTCTTCCTTTCTGTGGCAGTTCCATCATTCAAAGCTGAAGAGGATTGGTTTTGGGTGTTAGGTACAACAATAATTTCTTTCTTCATGAGCTTCCTCCTGCGTAAATATTCTGATATCGGTATATTATCATCATCATCTGATGATTCTACAACTCACCATCACATTTCTGCAAAAATTCACAACATACAGAGGCATTCATCTTTTCGCTGTGTCCCCACGACATTCTTGGCATCCTTTCACGAGTTTTAGCTGCATCCTCAGGTGCAACATTTTGGTTCTTCCACCACTCCAAGTATTGGCTGCTGACATCTGACTCGACGAGCCTAGAATGTATATAGAGGTTGGCATCTTTGATTGGTCTGTTATAGTCTCTCCAAGCATGATTCACACAACCGGGCACATCTTGATCAAATCCAAATTGCATTGATACTCTGTGGATTATACGGTTCTACACAATCTATTCCAACTAATTCAGAAGCACGAATAAGTAGAGTGAATTCCAAAATCTCTCTTCCCATCTTTGGTCCAACCACAACATATTCCTCCCTTTCCTGGTAAAATTTGCTAATGTCCCAATTCTTCACAGTAGCAATAGCGTAAGGACGCCACAAAAAAAATCCAGCTGCAGAATCTATTTCACTCCTAGGATCAACACCATTTAGTTTTTTCACCTTATGCCATCTAGCCACTCTTGGCTCCCCACAGTAAATAAGACTAGGCTTAGGCTGCAAATTCGCAAATCTCTCCCATGCCCATAACTGAACAAAATGAAAAGGAGCCCGAATGATGGGATTCGACTCATCCTCAATACATCTGGAAGTACTACCATGTTCAGCTGAAGATATAATCAACTTTTTAAGCAAGTTTAAACCTCTATAAATACTAGCAAGAACAGCAGGGGCAAGTGCTACTGGAATTCCTTGAGAAAGATAAATTGCAACAGGATAAAGATCTCTATCCACATTTCGATAACTTGTAGCAGGAAGAACATACCTTGATAACTAAAGGGTCAAAAATGCATCATGCTCCAAATTTTTACTCACTTTTTCCTGCAAAATATTCCATCCAAACATGGTAACATTCATTTTTCTTGCTCTAATAACTTTACGAGCCTTACAAAGAGTTTTTTCAACTTCAACAGAATCTTTGGTCTTAACAGGTTTCAACAAACAATGGCCTAAAACAGAGAAACCACCTAAAACTAACATATCCTCCAAAGTAATAGTTGTTTCTCCCCATGGTAAAATGAATGTGTTAGTCTCCAAACACCCTCTCTGCTAGAGCAAGAATCAAATCATTGTGCCTATAAATCTCAAATGTGGAAGATAGAATAGCCTCAAAGATTCCAGCTTTTTTCATATATTTTCGTATAAAGGCTTCAACTCATCAACCATTTAGACCATCCATTCATGTATAAAATAACACCCCTAAACTGAACCTTTAGTGAAGAAGAAGAATTTTTGGAACATATAGTTGGTTTTAGAAAATGGGCAACTCTAAAAATGGGTATTACTTCTTCTTCTTCTTCGTCAACAGGTGAAATCATGAGCTCCTCTCTTTCTTCCATGATTGAATCGTCTAAAGAATCCACCATGTATCAAAGTATTTGAAATTTTCTTTCTTTCTTTGTTACCCCTTTTATCATCAGGGTTTTCAAGAATGTAGTAGATAAAATAACAACAATGTCAAAGTGAATTCCGGAGAGGATAGTATATATATATATATATATGCACAAGAACCTTCGTGGGGTAGCAAGACAAAATAACCCAAATAAGAAAAGATAGTTGTGCACCTAATTAGTTTGCTGAAAAAGAATGGGGCTTATGCAAGTGTGCTGCAGTTTTTTTTTTTTTTTGTTTGGCCATGAAAAGAAAAAGCAATATGATCAGCTCAAAATTCTATTTGTAGGCAAAGAATCACGTAGTGGCATTAGCAACTATTAGCTGGACATGCCAAAAGAAAAAAAGAAACAAGAAACAAGAAAAGGGTCACAGCAAAAACACTTATCATTCCTTGCTCCAAAAAGGTGAAATCTCCCACCCAGAAGGCCCCATTCCGGTCCGACAGATCTGTGAAAGAGATAAATCATGATGACTCAATTGATTTTAAAGGTTAGATCAGTACCACGCTGCGCACAAGAGCCCTCCTTTATTTCAAGAAGAAACCCCCACACTGTCGCTGACGGAATTCGATCCTTGGTCCTTACTCTAAATATCCCCCTTGGAACTAATTGAGTTGCCCAAGCGGACAACATTTTTCATTCCTAAGTAACATAAAAGTTGTAAAGTTTTTTTGGGTGCTTAAAGTTTTTAAAACGTTGAATTTGTCTTTGACTCTTGGACTCATCCTTTTTTTTTTTTTTGCAATTAAATAGCAATATTATAATTCTAAATATAGCTTTCAATTTCCAGTATATCATTCTATTTATCCGCGAGGTTAATCATTATTGCTGTTATTCCCAGTGAATTTGGAGGGCTCGATTGAGAAATGCTTTTATTATTTGTATTCTCCAATAAGGAGACTGATTTTCTCCTAGTTTATCTTAAATTTCTTTTTCAGTTTCCTAAAATAAATTGGTAGGACCCTTATCAGGAATCACAAAATACTACATTAGATTAGACTTTAAACAGACATAATTACCATATAAACTAAAGAACAGTGGCACTTTCCAGACAAAGAACAGTAACAAAACTCTCCCCTATTTAGAACAATTTTATACAACGTGAGGGCATTATGAAAATCAGAAATCTAAAATACTAACAACACTAGCACAATAAATCACCAAGACTCTTAAAAGTAGTATATTAAAGGAAGTAATCTCTCTATTTATTACATCCCATTATGAGGGTGTTGTAAATGTTTTTTAACTATAGATGAAAATATAGTACACTTGAAATTGAAAATTACCATCTTAAGAATACATAGTGCAAAAGTACATGATAAAGCAACGGCCGTAAAAAAGAATTAGGAAGAAGAAAAGAAGACGAGAAAAACAAGTTTGGAGTTCGCAGCATAAATGGTCTTCGTTTCAACTGCTGAAATATGCTCCACAGAGTAGACGATAGACCGAAAAACATCTTGTTGTTGCTAGTGCTCTGAAAATGTACATTACATACAGCAGAGCGGAGTTTCTGCACTACTAGTTTAGATATGTTTCACCTGTCGGTTATCTTTGCTCCATGTACCACGCTATAATCCTGGTGTAAGAGATTTGTATCATTTTTCTTCAGCCGAAGTTGGGCTTGATAAAACTGGTACTGTTGGAAGAGATGGACGTAGGAGAAGGTATAGTGCTGGACCCAAAAAAGGAATCACCGATAGCGGAAGAAGCCAAGATCCTTTGTCATACCTTGTGAGACATAACTCTGTGTTATTAATCAATTCTTTTTGCATAGGATAAGAATTACGCTTTTGTGAACATGAACTTACCACTTTCGAGCAGTCATGTCATTGTAAATCCAGAAGGGTGCAAATGCTGATAGTAAACTGAAATCAATTGACATCACATGGATCTGCAGATAAATCCAATATATGTTTGATTTTTATATAGGTCTAATACAAGGAATGCATAATTGACACAAACAGCTCATAGTTAAAGGTTGTGATCTAGATTCTAACAAATGTTCTTGCCACAGTAGGAACTAGTTGGATTCTTGAATCAACTTTTAGCCAGACGAGATTAACATAGGGGCTAAACTAGTGATTTTTTTTTATCAAGCAAACGTATTTCATTCATAAACATGGCCAAAAATCTGTCTGTTTACAAGCAATATACCAAAAGGTAAAGATCTATAAAATTACATGATTCTCTACAAACTCCACCCTTTCTTCTAGTGATAAAAGGTCACAAGTAGCTTAAAGGAGCAATCAACACCTTCTCAGTGATGCAGATTTATAGACTCCAAATCCAACTTCCTTTGTTGAATCGTAAGAGATTTATATTTTTTAGAACTATAATCAATCTCTCCAACCACTACCTCACCCGCAAATAAAAAGGAAAGTCAAGTGAAAAAGTGGTAACTTTAGATTTTAAATCAACAAGCAGACCTCTTGTATAATATTGATGGTCGGTTGAACATTTTACTGAACTAATTTCTTTCACATCTGGTGAAATCTTGAAGTAATTAACTAATTTCTTTCACATCTGGTGAAATCTTGAAGTAATTTTTTTAGTTATCACACAGACCACCTTATGGACCAGTAAACTGATCGGTCTTTTGAATGTCACAAGCCTAATCAGTTTATGCAGGAAACTGAGACTAGCATAAAGTTTGATCATTATTCCATAGATCAACAATAGCACGTCGACTCAACTGCTAAGTTTATGGTAACATGGCAACAAATGCTGCAGCGTATGAAAATTGACATTAAAGTAGACACTTACGAATCTGCTTTGACTGAAGTATTGGTAAAATTCCTTCCAGACATCTCCATCTGATAAACCTGCATAAAATATTATCCCTAGCCCTGCAGCCATTGTGATCTGAAGTATCACTAGTTAGGAGAGAGAAAAATAGGTCAACCATCAAATTTAAAGCACTTCAGATCAGTTTTCTAAAGTTTGTAACCTTTTTTTATTGTAACCTTCTACTCTTACTACAAAGAGTACAATACAGTACTACTCCCTCCTTCCCAATTTGTGGCACTTTTCGCTTTCCGAGAGTCAATTTGACTAATCTTTGAAGCTAAATTGAATTACATTAACTTAGTATTTTAAAATTATTAAGATATTCAAAAACTATATGAGAGGTACTCTAAGTTGCAATTCTTGTCATGTCAATATGATGAAAAAGTACATTTTAAAATGTTGGTTAAAGTTCATATAGTATAAATCTCGAGAAGCGAAAAATGCCACAAAAATTGGGACAAAGGGAATACCATTTAGGCTGCCAGATTTCACTCCCCTTTTGTGCTTACTTCCGATGCGATTTGGGGGTACGAAGATTTTTAACATGCTTATATATAACAAAAATTGTACCCCATATTCTTTGGCATGAGACACATCATGGGTTAGATATTCTTACTCTATTTCACACATACGCCTCCATCATGGATAATGACACAAATTTTTTCGTGTCAACTAGAAAAAGAGAAGCTCTATAGTTGTCAAATGAAAGAATCCCTTACCCCTGCAGTTATTTGTCAAATGAAAGAATCCCTTACCCCTGCAGTTATTTGTCAAATGAAAGAATCCCTTACCCCTGCAGTTATTTGTCAAATGAAAGAATCCCTTACCCCTGCAGTTAACTTTGATTCGAGCAAATTCAGAGGCCACCTTTGAAGCTCAGTTTCTTCAACAGGTGGAGGTGGTGGTTTCCAGAGAGCAAAATAAGGAATGAGAGCATATGCACCACCAAAGTATGAAAGTACAAGAAAAGGCCAGACATGAATGCTGCCTTTTGAACTGCAGAAACAAAGGTTTAATAACAGATAACTGAATCTTTTGCCTGTCCAAACAAGATAATCTGGACAATTTTGAAATGTAGTGTTTTCACTTTTCAGTTTCCAAGTTTCAGTCACAACAGGCATTCTAGAATGTTTGAATTGCACTTGATCACTCAAAGCAACTAATATCATATTATATATAGAGCCAAACTAGAAAAATCAAGAACCATACAAGTCTCCTCGCAGACGAAGCGGAGAATGTAAACTGACTTTTCATTTCCTTTTTCTGTGGCTTAGTATCGATGACCAGTGTCGGAGCTACATCATAACATGCGGGTTCACAGGAATCCAATACCTTTTGTGCAGACCATGTATATATATTAAGAAGGGCTTTTTCATACTTGGCCCATCGATCAAAATTAATTACGGATGCTAGCCAAAACATACAAAACCTATACACTAATTATATATTATATGTATGTTATAACCGACTCCTTTCTCTCTCCTCTTTTCTTTTTGGTCGCTGATAACGGTAACTTCCAACCCTCCATTTCCGGTCAAATCCCAAACCGCCCCTCGCCCCTCGCCAGAGCCACTTCATTCTCCGATCTGCTTTCAATTTTTGGGCGAGTGAAAGAGTGCTGGGTTTTTCTGAGTATATATATTGTATTATATATATTTTATATTTTGAGTACATTCCTTCGGTTGCCAATTTATATTTTTGCAACTCCAGTACCTAACAATCCAAACGAGTTCGAACCATAAGAGCTCAACAAGGATTCTATTATACTTTGTTCTTTTCTTGTTCTTGGGTTCTTTTTCTCCTAGATCTACGCAGGTACTCAATTTTTTTGGTGAAAACTAATGTGAATAGTACTTCCGGAGCTGGTGAACAGTACCAACGGCAACGGAAAAACATTTTCTGCAAAATTTCATTTGTTTTTTTGGTTCTTTGTTCTTTTTCTCCTAGATCTACGTAGGTACTCGATTTTTTGGTGAAAACTCAACTGAACGGTACTTCTGGTGCCGGTGAATAGTGATTCCCCCGGCAAACATGTTCGATTCAATTGGAGTTGGTACCTCCGGTTGCCCGTATCCACTCTTTGCCTGTAACCTTGTTGTTAAATTTTGCCGCTTGTTATCTTAGTTATAGCATTCTTGGCGTAGTGGTTTTACTTGCCTCTAGATTCTTGTTAACTTGTGCTTGCACTTTGATCCCTTCCTGTTTTAGGGTAAACATTTGAGTAGTTTATTATTTTATATTTGCTTTAGTGGCTTTGGTAACTGATGGTAGACTAGGGTCATGTTCTCGGTCGGGGACGGGGGCGAGGGTTAGGGGAGATAAGTGGGGTAAGGGAGAGGCTAGGCTAAGAATAAGGTCTTGGAACATTGGGACTTTAACGGGAAAGTCCATAGAGCTAGTTAAAATTCTTAAGAAGAGGATTAATATAGCCTGTGTCCAGGAGACCAAATGAGTAGGATCTAAGGCTAAGGATGTAGACGGGTATAAGTTATGGTTCTCGGGTAGGTCGAAGTATAGGAATGGGGTAGGCATTTTGGTAGACAGCGAGTTAAGAGATCAGGTGGTAGAGGTGAGGAGGGTCAATGACAGGATGATGACGATTAAGTTGGTAGTTGGAGGGTTCACTATGAATATTATTAGCGCTTATGTGCCGTAGGCGGGCTTGGATGAGGAGGAGAAGAGACGCTTTTGAGAGGATTTGGATGAAGTGGTGGGAGGTATACCAACCACTGAGAAGTTATTTGTAGGAGGAAATTTCAATGGACATATCAGGTCACTTCCGGGTTATGGCGACGTGCATGGAGACTTTGAACTCAGGGATAGAAACGGGGGAGGCATCTCACTTTTGGAGTTCGCTAGAGCTTGTGGGATGGTGATAGCCAATTCGAGGTTCCTGAAAAAAGAGGAACACTTGGTGACTTTCCGTAATTCGGTGGCTAAAATTCAGATAGACTTTTTGCTCCTTAGAAAAGTTGACAAAGGTTATTCCGAAGGAGGTTCTTACAACCCGACATAAGCTTTTGGTGATGGATTTGGAGATCAAGTTGGAGAAGATGAAGAGGGTTGTGGATGACAGGTTAAGAATCAAATGGGGGAGTTTGACCATGGCTAGTGCAAAGGAGATGGGAGAGAGATTGATGGCCAAGGGGACTTGGAGGAGCAGTGGAGATGCGACCGGTATGTGGGACATGACAGTCAATTGCATACGGGAGGTAGCTAGAGAAGTGCTAGGGGCCTCACGGGGTAACCGTGGTGGGCATCGAGGGAATTAGTGGTGGAATGGTAAAGTTCAAGAGAAAGTAGAAGCGAAGAAATCGGCGTATGTGAAATTGGTAGAAAGCAATGATGAGGTGGAGAAGTGGACGAATAGAAAACTGTATAAGATGACGAGGAAGGAGGCAAAGCTAGCGGTCACGGCGACAAAAACAACGGCTTTTGAACGCCTGTATGTGGAATTAGAGGAGAAAGGCGGGGATAAGAAGTTGTACAAGCTATCCAAGGCAAGGGAGAAAAGGGTCCGTGACTTGGATCACGTGAAGTGCATCAAGGATGAGGACGTCAAAGTACTGATGGAGGAAGCACATATTAGGCGGAGGTGGAAGTCTTACTTCCATAAACTCTTGAACGAAAAAAGAGATGGAGACATTGTGCTGGGAGATTTGGAGCATTCTAGTAGGTACCGGAATTTTGGGTATTGTAGAAGCATTAAAGTTGAGGAGGTTAAGGGTGATGTTAGCAGGATGCGCAGGGGACAAGCGACCGGACCTGGAGAGATCCCAGTTGAATTTGGAAGAACGCAGGCACGACAGGTTTGGAGTAGCTGACTGAGTTGTTTAACGTCATTTTTAAGACGACAAAAATGTTCGAAGAATGGAGGTGGAGTACAATGATTCCCTTGTACAAAAACAAAGTCGATATCCAGAGTTGCAACAACTATAGGGGTATCAAGATGCTGAGCCACACTATGAAAGTTTGGGAAAGGGTCGTGGAGATGAGGGTGAGGAGAGACGTGTCTATTTCCGAGAACCAGTTTGGATTCATGCCGGGGCGTTCGACTACTGAAGCCATTTATCTTATAAGGAGGTTGGTAGAGCAGTATAGGAAGAGGAAGAAAGACTTACATATGGTTTTCATCGACCTCGAGAAGGCATACGACAAAGTCTCTAGGGAGGTTTAATGGAGATGTTTGGAGGTTAGAGGTGTACCGGTGGCATACACTAAGGCGATCAAGGATATGTAGTTAAGACTAGGGTACGGACAGTAGGAGGAGACTCGGAGTACTTTCCAGTGATGATGGGGCTGCATCAGGGATAAGCTCTTAGCCCATTCCTATTTGCCTTGGTGATGGACGGACTGACGCGAAAAATCCAAGGGAAGGTACCATGGTGTATTTTATTCGCAGACGACATATTCCTGATTGATGAAACTCGCAGCGGAGTGTACGCAAAGCTGGAGGTTTGGAGACAAACTCTGGAGTCTAAAGGGTTCAGGTTAAGTAGGACCAAGACAAAATATTTGAAGTGCAAGTTCAGCAACAGGAGCGATCCTGAGACATGCGTGGGGGTGAGGCTTGGTACTCAGATCATTCCAAAGAAAGGAAGCTTCAAGTACCTAGGGTCTATTATCCAAAGGAATGAAGAGATTGATAACGATGCCACACATCGTATTGGGGCAGGGTGGATGAAATGGGGGCTCACATCTGGAGTCTTGTGCGACAAAAAGGTGCCACAAAAACTTAAAGGCAAGTTCTATAGGGTGGTGGTTAGACCGACTATGTTGTATGGGCAGAGTGGTGGTCAGTCAAGACTTCGCACATATAAAAGATGAAAGTTGCAGAGATGAGGATGCTGAGATGAATGTGTAGGCATACAAGGAGATATATGATTAGAAATGATGATATCCGAGATAAAGTGGGAGTGGCCTCAGTGGAGGATAAGATGCGGGAAGCGAGATTGAGATGGTTTGGGCATGTGCAGAGGAGAGACACAGGTGCCCCAGTGCGGAGGTGTGAGAGGTTGGCTATGGACGGGTTCAAGAGGGGTAGAGGTATATCGAAGAAGTATTGGGGAGAGATAATTAGACGGTATATGGCGCAGGTGCAACTTATTGAGTACATGACCTTAGATAGGGGGTTGTAGAGAACACATATTAGGGTAGGAGGGTAGTAGGTAGTCGAACGTAGTCCTACTTACGCTTACAAAATGTTAGTTGTAGTGTTATTACTGTAGGCTCGATTAGCCTATCACACTTATAGACGCAGTATTGCTTTATAGTCTCCTGTAGTTTGATTTCTGTTGCTATGTGTTATTTAGTGTACTTTGTTTATCTTATTTAATTGTGTTAGCTACTGCTTCCTTGTGTTAGAATGCGTTACCATGGCGTATTCGATTTTGTTATCAACATGTTCATACTGCTCTAATTTCTTGTCTGAGTATGACCGTTTCTCCTGCTTTTCTTTGCTTTGCTTGAGATTATGCTTTGTCTTGAGCCGAGGGTCTCCCGAAAACAGCCGCTCTACCTACCAAGGTGGAGGTAAAGTCTGCGTACACCTATCCTTTTCAGACCCCACGTTGTGGGATTTCACTGGGTATGTTGTTGTTGTTGTATGTTATATGTATATTGTATGTATATTAGATCACCTATATTATATGTATGTTATATGTATATTGTATGTATATTAGATCACCGGAAGGCATTGGATTGTAATTATCTCTATTACTAAATATCTCTAAATATTTCACCGTGAACCTAGTTATTATTGTATATTAACATGAGGTCGTTGTAGGAACCCATAAATTTCAAATCGTTGATCGCCTATGTTGATGACAAGTCAGAAAAATGAGCTGAAGCAAGGGTGCCCAAGAACTTACCTTCTAGCAGTAGGAAGGAGCAGCATACTGTAAACCAATGGCCACAAACCCATGATGTACCAAAGTCCTACTAGAACTTGATTCATTTGGAAGCCATCATCTCCTTTCAAATTAAGGAGCTTTTTTAAGAAATAGATATCTGTCAACTGCAATTATAAGGTAAAAAGGACTAAGAAAAACACAATACTAAGTGAAGAGCTATAGAGTAAAGTGTGAGGCAAATAGGTATCATGTTCATATAGAAGGTACTTATTGACAAGCATTTTGTCATAATTTGTTATTTCAATCACTTTTAACACACTCAAGAACTATATGCTTGGAATTTCCTCTTCCAGGACACTTAGGGTGTGTTTGGTATGGATCTGGGAAATGTTTTTCTAATTTTTCCATATTTGGTTGGTCAAAATATTTTCTCTCAGAAAACAAATTCCTTAAAATGAAAATAATTTTCCTAGTGGGGAGTAGGGAAAAACAAGTTTCATAAGTGTCATTCCAAGCTCATTGTTTCCTCCCCACCCTCTAACGGCCCCCAACCCCCATCCCTTGATCATTCCACCCCATGTAACCCCCAAACTCCCACTCGCCACCCCATCCCATCCCATAGTGTTCCCCTACATTACATATAAATACTTTTAGAATAATATTTTTTGTTTTGCGTACTGAAAAGGGCATGTGCACAAAACATCCCGTGTTAAGTGCTTACGTACTAAACAGTAGAAAATAAGTAAGAAACTCACTTATTCTCCAAAAAGAACACATTCCTTCCTACCAAACACACCCTTAGTATGTGATATCTTAAATGCTTTGAACCACAAACAAGTGTCCATATAAATAACTAAAAATATGCAACGAACATGACTTCAAGCTGGAAAAAAATCAGAAAAGAGAATAATTAGCAGCAAAATATGAAGTGATACCGGGGTTTGATTAGGAGCAAGGAAGAAAACATAATACATGAGTCCAGACCACAACCCAAAGAGCACAAACGACGTTGTCCTATCCCATTGGTCTCCATTTCCTCCATTATTGCTTCCACCACCAAGCTCATTCTCCACATCTTTATCCGTAACTGAGTCTTCTTGATTTTGAAAGTTTAGTGAACTATGGCATATATAAAGACGACCCTTTTCCCCAAATCCTGTGATTTTGGTGTTTATGTAGTTGCAACTGTAGATTGAGTTCTTGAAAAATTGGTTATTGGGATTCTTGATTTTGGCACTGTTTGGGAATGAAATTTTAGTGGTAAGTTTGTGATTTTGAAGTAGTAAGGAAGAAAAGTTAGATGAGATGAGGCTGGTATTGGCTAACATGTTGAAGAGTTAAAAGGAAAATGGAGCAACCAGCAATCCAGCATAGTACTCGGAAGAACCAAAATAACTGACAATATCTCATCATGTGTTCGAAGAAATATCACAAGCGGTCGTATATTTTAGATAAAATGATAAAACTGGTCCTTTATGTTTGGAGTAGATTTATAATCACTTAAATTATTTTAAAGCAATTTTAGCCTTTTAAGTTTGTCAAAAATAATTACTTTTGGTCTCATCAAATATTTAACGAATTCTAATTAGATTTAATGAACGTTGACCTATCTTATTGTCGTTCAATCTTTAAGACGGGTTTTCACTGAGAACGGAATAACGTTCGTGTCAAAGGTGAACAAAGTCCTAGTTAGAGTTTGATGCTTTTCGTTTGATATGTTCATTGGTACTAAGACAAACTAAAATTATAACAAAGTGAAAGGCCAGTATATAAGCTAGAAGTAGTTAGGTTATAATATTCGTTTAACCAAAATCGATACAGACTTGATAGAGTTAAGATGTGTTCTCGCCCCGAATTCTGTTCTCTGCCTTTTTATCGGCTGACCGTATCGGGAGACAAATTAATTCCTTAACTTAAGCGATTTGGGCTGGAAATAGAACTCTGATTTCCAGCAATGGGTTCTCCAACCACTCCAGAAAGCGTTAGGACGGTGGTATGAATAAATTAAGAGGTAAGAAATATGAATGCAGTACAGTAAAGTAAATGATAAATAAAGTAAATGATAAAGATAGATAAAAATTGAGTTGTTTGATTGATTGGTTGTGTCTCTATATACAAAGAATGATCCTATTTATAGTACAAAAAAGGAAAAAAATTGTACAACGTGATCCCCCGTGTCAGTCATCAAGTAACCCACTAAGTTCAATGGCCGACTATGGGAGAGGTGGTGCCGATTTTCTCGTCCTCTACTCCTCTTGCTCGGATAATGGCCCTTTCTTTTAGCTGTTGTTGGTCGTTACCGCTTCTAGGGACTCGGCTAAGATGCTTTAGTAGCCGATGAAGTTCTTGTAGTCGAGGGCTAGGAGTAAATTCGACTATGGAATAGTTCGATTGTCACTGAATTCGGCTAAAAACTTAAATTACTTTTGAGTGTTAACAATTGCCCCCCTACATTAACTCGAGTGTGGCTGTTGAGTTGATGTATCCGAAAGTAGCCGTCGTTTCAGTCTGACAGTCGCGCATGTCACTTCAATCGTCTTGTCTCCAGTGCATGCAATGATGATTACTTCTGAATTGAGTTTCCCCTTCAACCTAGGTGTCTTTATTACCACGAATTGGTTCCAATATTTTCCAATCGTGCATTCGAAGAGGTAGCCCTAATTTCCACCGCGCATCGAGATCTACTTAGGAAGAGACATCTTTCCGAGAATTTTTCACTTGATCTTACAATCATTTTCGATTTCTTTCCTTCTGCATAAAAAACCCTAATCTCGACCCTTTTCTTACTCGGATGTTATGGCTTCTTCTTTCTCTTCTCAGAAGATATATGTGACCACTCTAGTTGATAAAGACCTAACTGATGCCTATGTCCTTGTTGATGAACATTTGGTTCTGGCTCTATATGGTAGGCCGGAACAAGGCGATTATCTCTAGTTTTAGTAGCTCAACCCAATAAACCATGACTTTCTTTCTACTTGTGACTGGTTCACTGGCGGCTGCTGTTCGGCTAACCTTCGTACTTGGCCGACTAAGGTCGCTCATTATTCGTGTTGGTTGGACCGAGTGAAGTTGGTCACAAAAGCCGAATGGAGGCGCATGGTTCCTTTTGATGCCGCCGCACTATCAGAATTTGATCTCCGCGGTAACACCGGGCTCAGGTATGTGTGGCACCTCTATTTTTGTGCTTGGTTTACTTGGATATGGGAATCCATATCCCACCATTTAACTTCAACATTGCTCTCAGCATTCTTGAGCAAATTTAGAATAAATCCCGCAGATTTGATGGGCCATTGTCTTTGACCACTTGGGATGTCGTTTCTTCGCCTGAGTAGTGCGACCAACCTTACGACACATGCGTGTGAAATAAATGGCTTTCTCTGTATTTTGTGACCGGGCAGCCGGTCTGTGGCTGTCATTTAGCCATACATCTCCCGTCGGAGGGAATTAACTTATTTTGTGCGACCAGGCAGCCGGTCTGTGGCTGTCGTTTATTCATGCATGTCCCAAATCGAAGGATAGTACTTTTTAGATATTTGCCGTTTACATTCCTGTCCGTTTCTTCATCATGCATGTTTATTAGTCGATATGCGTTGCCGGCGATCCGTTGGCTTACTACGAAAGGTCCTTCCCAATTTGGTGATCATTTTTCGAATTTACGATCTTTCATCCCAGTAGGCAAAATGGTTTCCAAACTAAGTCTCCTTCGGCAAACCTCTTAGGCTTAACATATTTGTTGTATGCTTTAGTCATTTTACGTTTACCGGCTTTGATTTTCTCTAGGGCCATTAGTCGATCTTCATCTAGCTGGTCTAACTCCATTAGCATGTCATGCTGATACTCCTCTAAACTTAGAGAGTTCTGCTTGGCCACCCGTAAGGATTTGACATTAATTTCCAACGGCAACATTGCATCTTGGCCTTAGGTTAGCCGATAAGGTGTTTGTTGACACCCAATTTTGTCCCATCTTTTTCAATTTATTTGCAATTTAAAATATTTTTTAACACCTCAAAATAATTTTAACCTATATATGTATATATATATATATTATTCTCATTATAATTATTATTCGCATTTTTTACTGTCATTTGCATTTTTATCATAATCATAAGTTTTATCCGAAAATTCTATGTTATTCTATCTTTCCGCAAAAAATGGCATCACATTTCTATTTTTATCAAGCATATCGCAAATATTATATTTTTATTATTATCACATCGTTATATTTTTTATTAAAATAATTTACATTTTTTCTTCAAAGCATTTTTAATATTAAGCCCCCTTTATATTTTTCTAACCCATAACCCATTCATTTTCCAACCCAAAACAATTTCTACCCAAATAATTTCACCCAAAACCCATTTTTCGTCCAAGCCCAACCCATCACCCCTTATTTCCCCAAGCCCGGTGGCCCAACTCCCGCAGCCCACACCCGAACCGGTCCAGCCCAGAAACTCCCAACATTTTCCCCTTCATTTTTTGGCCTAGCCGAAACCTTCAACCCGAATCGGTCCAACCCGTCGGCCCATAACCCATCTCCCTTTTATCCCCCTAAACCAAAACAAAACCAAAAACCAAAAACAAAAAATCTACAAACCCTAACACCCTTCACCCGTCGGCCCACAATCCGCAGCCCATTCAACCCGAAATCCCCTTATTTCCTTTACCCTCAAACCAAATCTTCCTCACCCGTCGGCCCACAACCCACAACCCAACATACCCGAGCCCAACCCAACCCGCAAACCCAACTCGCCTGATACCCCCCAAATCGGCAAGACACACACCCCATACCCCTCAAATCGCCAAGACACCCCATGCCCCCGACCCCACACGCCGGTCACCTCGCCCACTGCCACCACCAACTCCCTGCCACCAACCCTCCGACCCATACCCACAAAATCCGCGACTCATATCCCCTTAAATCCGTCCCAAATCGTCACTTTATTTTGAAATTCGAACTCGTTTTGAACACCAAGGGGGTACGAATCCATCTATAAATCCCCCCCCCCCTTTTTGTTCTACGTTGGGCAAGGGGATTTTTGGGGAGGTCCGATTCCATCTATAAAAATACTTGTTGTGTTCTTGAGTTTTTAGCATTCGATTTCATTGTTATTCAAGAAATAAGTCCAAAAATCCGAAAGAAATGGGTGAGTTTCGTCCTTGAGCTTTGGTTTTAAATACTTCTATTTGGCTTTGTAAAGCCGAATCTGGAAAAAATCTGCTTTGACATATTGTTGTTGTTCTTCACTGTTTTGGTTTTGATTTTTTTTGATTCGGGTCGGGTAAGAACCATGTTTTTTTGTTGTTGTTGTTGTTGGTTATCTGAAAACTTGAGAAAATTGATTCGAGTTTGAATTTCTGATTCGGGTCGAGTCATCGACCCGGTTCGGATATTTTCCAGAATTCTTGCACTTTTATATCTTGTATGTTGGTTATCTGAAAAGAATTTGATTCGGGTTGAATTTCTGATTCGGGTCGGGTCAACCCGGTTCAGATATTTTCTAGAATTCTTGCACTTTTATATCTTGTATATTGGTTATCTGAAAATCTGAAAAAAATTTGATTCGGGTTGAATTTCTGATTCGGGTCGGGTCACCGGTGACCCGGGTCGGGTCGACCCGATTCAGATATTTTCCAAAATTCTTGCACTTTTATATCTTGTATGTTGGTTATCTGAAAATCTGAGAAGAATTTGATTTCGAGTTGAATCTCTGAGACTTAAACCTTTTTATTTCATCCGAGAGATGAACATGTTTAGTAGGCGAGGCGACTAAAATAACCAACAAGTTATATGTTCGTAGCCACGACGTGATTATAATGATCTTTTCTTTTTCATCCGAGAGACCAACATGTTTAGTAGGCGAGACAATCAAAATAACTACCGAGTCATACGTTTGCGGCCACGGCGTGATTGGAATGGTCTTTTCAAAATTTAAGTCTGAACCCTCCGTGATCAAAACACTCACTGTTTTGGATACGGATCCGAACTTATTTGTATTTAACTGTTTCTAACTGTTTGTTCTTGACATCTTGTAGGGAACAAAGTAAATAAAGGCAGATATTCCTCGGAGTTTATTTATTTTATTTACTTTCTTTAATTCAGCTTTTGCCCCGCTCTGTATTGTAATTTTATTTATCGCACTTATGTAACTATTGAAATGCTTAGAATAGGCAAACTTAGAATTAATTCATAGGGTAGTTTAAGACTTGAAACTCGTCGCTAGCTTATTTACTTGTAGGCTCGGGTAATTCAACATAGAAACTCTTCGCTAGTTTATTTATTTTTAGGCTCGTCATGCATATTTAAAATTTTCAAAAACAATCTTTGGTCATCTTTTATTCGCTTTATCAATCATACAAATAAGTTTTATCCTTTTTCCAATTTGCAAAATCAATGATTTCCAAAAAGTTTACTTCTTTGGCATTATAAATAATTCATTTTTCTCCTTACTATTAATTGTTACAAATGCATATTTTTCAACTTTACATGTATTATTCTTTAATATCATACAAATGCATACTTGTACAAAATGCATTCTTTACGCAATATTTGCAAACATCTTTTCAACTTTATATACTTTTAAACCTGCATTTTCTTAGCAATAATTAACCTGAGTTTGACCGGATAACCGCAAGTTAGCGGATCTTAAAGGATGCCTAACCCCTTCCCTTTAGGATAATAAAGAACTCTTACCTAGAATCTCACTAGTTTCGCAGACCTTAAAATTGGAGTTATTTTGCAGCATTTATAGCCAACATTTAGGTGCCCTAATTCACCTTAGAATAATTAGGTGGCGACTCCTTAACATTATACCCAGGAATCACCGAATACGTCATGCTCCGCTTCGACCTCTCGCGGGTCAGGTTAAAAACGGGCGCGACAGAATGGCGACTCCGCTGGGGATTTTCAGGTTCTTAACTATAGCAAACTCAGGTTATTTATTATTGCACCTTATTTTTTACTCCTTATTTGATCTGTTGTTTTAAATTGTTATCTTTGTGAAATTTTGTATGCTTAACTGCTTTAATTGCTACTTTCTTTACCGCTTTTCTTAAATTGGCATTCCGCTCATATTTCTTCCCCTCTGGAAAATTGACACTATTACACATTACACGCGAGGTGTGTTTTGCGCACCCGCAAACTTCTTTCAAATTTCCAAATTTTAGGAGAGTTGGTATATGCGCGGAGCGTTCGGACGATCCGGTTGGCCGCGTAGCCTTCTCACTCAAGCAGTCCGCTCGGGAAGGGTGCGAACCATGTTATTGATGGTACGTATAATTCGTTCAGCCTTTCCGTTTTGGGAGGAAGTATAGGGACAGGAAAAAGTGAAAACCATGCCTTGTTTAGAACATAAATTGTGAAATGCCGAGTTATTAAATTCACGTCCATTATCACATTATGATTTGATAGATTTTTCAAATTGTGTTTAATTGAATTTTTGAAACTCAAGGAATTTGACAAAAACTTCAGATTTGAATTTCAGTGGGTAAATCCAGACAAATGTGAAAAATCATCTAAGAATACTATATAGAATTTGTGACCCAAAGAGCTAGCAATCAGAGATGTCCACAAATCAGCATGAACAATATCAAAAGGAGAAAAAGTAACACTGTTTGATGACATAAATGGAAGACGAGTATGCTTGCCTAGTGGGCAAGAAAAACAATGTTGAGCAATTTTCCCATTATTATATTGAATACGCTTAGAAATCCTAAGAAAAGTAAAAACTGGGTCTCCGGGGTGTCCGAGTCGGTTGTGCCAAGTTGAGGGAGAGATCGCCGCAAGGGATAGAGGTGCTTGCGGTCTGATAGCGGAAGATTGAGTAAAGGGGTAGAGGTCTCCCACACTATTGCAACGCGTAAGAATTTTTCCCGTATTGAGTTCCTTCACAGAAAAACCAAAAGGGTCAAATTCGACAGACACAGAATTATTGCGAGTGAATTTTCTAACATAGATTAAGTTTTTAATGATGTTAGGGGTATATAGGACGTGGTTTAGGGAGAAAGGCGGATGTGGATGTTTGATGTGTGTGTTACCGTAACCTTCAATTGGAATGCGATAACCATTGCCGACAGTAATAAATTAAGGACACTTTAACCGAAGTAGTTGAGATAAGTTACCTGACGACCGGGTGAGGTGAGATGTGGCTCCGGTGTCCATGTACCAATTTTCGTCGGGCTGTTGAAGGTTCACAGTGTTGTAGGCCTGGCCCAAATCAGTGGGGGCCAGGCTACTGCCTTGCGGTTGCTGCTGGACCGAGTCACAGTGGGCCTGCTGCTGCTGGTGGCTGGGGCAGAGCTCAATAGGCCAGTCGACCATGCAGGCGGGTATGGGCATGCAGGCGAGGCCCAGTAAATGCTAAACTTTGAAATTTGAAAATTCCAAAATATTTGTACTTTATGTAAATCAGTAACCAAATACCAATAACTGGAAGGGAGAAATAATGTTGCAAGGAAGAAACTAGACGCATTTTGTTAAGTGAGATTAAGAGGAAAAAAGAAGTGTCATAACTCATAATCATACAAGAAGGTAATTGAGTTTTAACGAAGTATGATGTGTAGTATTAGCAATAAGAGAACTAGAGAAATGCAACTTACAGTCATTTCACCTTATAAATTTGGGGACTGTTATGCAATTTTTGTTTGCCAAAGAAGAAAAGCCCAAAAATATAATTTTGGGCAAAGAAAAAGTGATAAGTCAAAATATTACTTATCTTTTCTTCGCATGAATATTTTCTGAAATAATAATAATAATAGTTTCTGCTGCACGTGCATTTTATCTAATGGATTGAAGAATTCAGTTGGTTTGCATATGCAATATTCATTATTTTACAATGTTTACTGCAACAAATTAGTCAATGGCTCAATTTCAACCTTTTCCATGTTAGTAATTCAAGGTGTATAACAAGCATGTACCATCCTTTTGCTATGATTAACTTTGTCAAATCCATCCTCATACACATGTGGTTGTCCAGATTTGTCATTTGAACATCTCAAGTAACGCTTGTTCCATCTAGACATTTCAGATAGGTCTTTGCTGTGCCATTTAGATATTTTTCGCCGACTTGACAACTTGCGTAATTTTCACAGAAAACAGGCGCGTGAAAAGTACAAAAAATATATTTTTCATTTCTTCTACTTCTTCTTCATTCATTTTCTCTACCATCACCAAGATGTTGCCGCCGATACTTTTACTGAAAAAAGCAAAAACTAAATTTTTAATTCAACTTCATTCTCTTGCTCTCTCTAATTAAAAGGAAAAAAAGGAAATCAAAAGAGCTCATTGAAAAAAGAAAAATTAGATCCGGTTATCAAACAACGAAACTCCATTATTTTTATCTGGGTTTTGTTCTCTTTTTTTTCTTCCGATCTGGATTTTAAGATTTGGCAAACTCCATTTTATCTCTTTGGATTATTTCTAATTAATTGGGTCTAAACACCATTAATGGGAGTCTTTAGAACTCTTGAAGGTTTAAAATGAGTTACTTGATTTGATGAATTTTTTGAGAAATTAATGTTGGATTGTCTTCGGGTCGTCATGGGAATCTTTAGCTAAAGTTATAACAAATTTGGAAGAGTTTCTCTTGAAATTTTGGATTAAAATCGTGGTTGGAACAAGAACACACATGAAGATGGTGAAGAACACCAAGAACATGATTCCAGATTTGTCATTTTAATAATGATTTTCACATGTCCTAATTTAATTTGTTATTTTTCCACATCATCGGTGAGTGTGTTACACATATTTTACATATTTGATTGATTGTGCAAAAATGGTTTAAATAGCCCAACGGAAGCTCATCTGAAGTGTGTAGACGGAACAAGCATTACTTGAGTTGTCCAAATGATAAATCTGGATGACCACAAGTGACTGGCGATGGATTTGGCCATTAACTTTTATCAATTTCAGGCAAAGTTTTTTTAAATTTTGGATTATATTCATGGCAAGATTCATTTTTGGCCATTATCTTTAAGAAAAAAACTTTCCCATTAACGTGCTGATATCTTCAAAAAAAAACCTACTCCCTCTGTTTCAATTTATGTGAGACACTTTTCTTTTTAGTCCGTCTCAAAAAGTGATACATTTCCAAAATAATTTAATTTTAAAATTTATTTTTTATGTTTAACGAAATGACCTATAGCAACACAAATATCTTTGACTTGTTTTAGATCACAAACTTAAAAAATCTTCATTTATTTCTTAAACTTTATATCTAGTCAAACTATATTACATAAATTGGGACGGATAGCATGAGGAAAAAAAAGAGCCTTGGTCCATGAAGTGGTCGGGTGCCTTAAAGAGTGGGAAAAAACTTCTTCATTCTGTTACTTTTTTTAAGTACCATGCAAAAGTTGATGTTAGCAATTTGACGCTAGTAGGTACTTCCTTCGTCTTAATTTATATGATATCATTTTAGTATATATTAAAAAAAATATCATCTTTCTATAATTAGACAATTTATTTTTAAATATATTTTGTTGAAACTTTTACCCTTAATGAAATGATTTATAACCTGCCAAATGTCTAAAGTTTGTTTTGGATCATAAATTTTAAAAGTCTTTGTTTCTTTTTAAAATTTTGTGTCTAGTTAAATAGTGTCACACAAAGTAGAATCGATAGAGTACTTACTAGCATTAACTTTTGCATGATATTACAAACAAAAAAAAGAAAACGAATTGAAGAAACGAATCAAATTGAGGGATCAATGATAAGTGGTGTATGTGTTGTCATTGCATTTGCCGAGCCCACAACCACCCTAGTTAAAGACTTTTTACCACCATTGCCATGAATTTGTCCACCCCCGCCCTCACTGGGTGAACTAGGAGCGTAACTTGGCACTTGACCAGTAAGGCTATTATCTCTCAAAGTACAACCTTGCAACAGAGTCAAGCCCAGAAAATCAGGCAAAGTGCCTAAAAGTGCAATGCCTTGCAACTAAAGTTCCGTTTTGCATTGAAACATCGATCCATTCAACCTACCCTTCTGACCATTTAACCACAATAACTATTGTTTACTCCATGCAGGACACTGTTGATCAAAGTAAGTTTGCGCCACATAGATAGGTATTGCTTCTTCCATGGGGTGAGTTTATTGAGACATCTATTCAGAGCTCCTTGCCATATGCTTTGATCATTCCTTTTGTCTCCTAATGGAAGTCCCATGTAGACATATTTGACCCATATTTATAATATCCTCACCGAACTCGTTTAGATATGGATGGAATATCGTAAAATGGGTTTTATTTGCCACCACTAGTCGAGACCATTTCTTTGAATTACTCATAATATGTGGCTAGTCCTATCAAAAGCAACTGAGCATAGTACCAACATTCTTCTTCAATCTCCTTTAAGCCTTACTAGCCAAAGAATAAGATGATTTTCTCTCATGGTTGAACTTTCAAATCCATAGAAACTTTCTTATAATAAGTGCTAAAAATACACAGGGTCTATCTACTTGGAGAACCACGTAGTTTTGAGAGTTTGAAAATGATATTTGCTATACATTGATAAGAAAATAAAAATCTTATCTTACAAAATAGGATGTAATAGTAGCACGCACATAGCAAGAGAACCAACTTGAATTTGTTCCTGGCTTCTATTTCCTAAACCCCTCTCCTATTAACCACACTTTATAAACCTTGCTTCTGGTAGACTTTCTTAGCTACTATGTTTTATTTTTCCTTACTTATTAACTTGTATTGCTCTATTTCCGTGGTTTTGTCTTTCAATAGTTTGATGTTTCTATGGATAATCAGTGGAAGCAAGTGATAATTTATGTAGATAGGTGCTCATAGAATCTAGAAAGCAAGTGTTTCTTCATTGCGACGCTCTTAACATTCAGTTCTGTTCATTATCAGATAAATGGGCCTTCTGGTGAGCTGATTCATGAGTTTCGTGAAAATCTAGTGAAATGTATGAGTTTAAGGCTCAGACAAAAGGAGTTTATCGTTTTGCTTTACAAATAAGTCACCTTATCATGAATACGTAGACTTCAATGTGCAAGTTGGCCATTTACACATTACGATCAGCCTGCAAAGGATGGTAATAATCATCTTGGTTCATAACAATACTGTCTTCTTTCTCTTTTTGTCCTTTTTCCTTTTATGTTCTCCTTCAACATGGTCGCACTTACAAGTAAATTGTTTTCGTGCTAAATTTCTCCAGAACACTTAGATCCATTGCTGGAACAGATATTAAAGTTAGAAGCAGCTCTGAAGAACATAAAGATAGAACAGCATTGGCTTGAAGCACAGGAATGAGCGCCAGGCATCAGGTATTATCTCATGAATCTTTGCTTCACTTTCTTCACCCCAGGTCTCCCCCTCATCCAAATGAAGGAGGATAGAAAATTGTATTTAGGTCCAGGTAGAGTCTAAGATCCCAGAAGAAACCTTTACTGCTCCTATCATTCTATTTTCATTAAATTATAGCATCCACAACTACAACCTGATTGCTGCCGCCAACCTAGTTACATCAATGAATATTTGTTTAAAAGCATGTTCCTCAAATCATTTTGGATAGAGGGCATGTCTAAGATGTTTCCCGGGATGCATGGATATTATTATTAGCACGTCACTGTTTATCCTCTAGGTCCAATGTAGTTAGAGTTCATTTAGCTTCAACATTAGCTTTTAGGATTGTTATGTTTGTTCCTTTACTGCCATGGATTTGCCTTGGAGTAACCGGTAAAGTTGTTGTCATGTGACCTGGAGGTCACGGGTTCAAGCCGTGTAAACAATCTCTTGCAAAAATGCAAGGTAAGACTGCGTACAATAGACCTTTGTGGTCTGGCCCTTCCCGGACCCCGCGCATAGCAGGAGCTTAGTGTACCGGGCTGCCCCTTTTATGTTTGTTCCTTTACTCTTGGTTGTTTCAATAATTCTCCTATGAAACCATCTTACAAATTTAGTTTCTCTGGCATGTATTCAAACAATGCTTAAAAAGGGCAGCCTGGTACACTAAGCTTCCACTATGTGCGGGGTCCGGGGAAGGGCCGGACCACTAGAGTCTATTGTACGCAACCTTACCTTGCATTTCTGCAATGCAAGAGGTTGTTTCCACGGCTTGAACTCATGACCTCCTGGTCACATGACAGCAACTTTACCAGTTACTCCAAAGCTCCCCTTCAAAACCATGCTTCTCATTCAATAAAAATAGATTTCTTTTCATCTCATCATGAGTCTTTAGAGGGTATCATAGCGTCATCAGCTCTAACGAGTATGATCATATATTTTGCTCTTCCACACCATATCCTACGATGGCCAACAACACTAGAACTGCCAACCTTGCATATAACTCGGGTTTTACCAGAACCTACTGTAAAGTATGGATCTTGGGCCTAACTCAACCCCAAAAGCTAGCTTGTAGGGTGAGGATTGTCCAAGTCCATATGAAGAGTCCATGTTCCCATTTCATATCCGATGTGGACTCTTAACACTCTCCCGCACGCCCAGACCTTTCTTAACTAGAGCGTGGATAATATAAATGAAGAGTTCATGTTTCCATTTCATATACGATGTGGGACTCTTAACACTCCCCCGCACGCCCAGACCTTTCTTAACTGGAGCGTGGATAATATAATTTGGGGGCCCAACATCGGTGAACAAATAATTGAAATAGACCTGGCTTTGATATCATGTAAAGAATAGATCTTGGGTCTAACTCAACCCAAAAGCTAGCTTGTAGGGTGAGTATTGTCCAAGTCCATATAAGGAGTCCATGTTCTCATTCCATATCCGATGTGGGACTCTTAACACCAACTCATCATTAACGTTATGGAATCTGGCCATCCTATAATTCCCTCCATTATTGCCACCTGTTGTTGGACAATAATGTAGTTGGCTTTGACCCCAAAGTGGTTATGAGATTTAGATCGGCACACTTCCAATGTGACTAGGTTGGTTGCCCAACTGACAACGAATGACACTGGTAGTATTAATGTTCTTTGATGACTGCCACTGAGGTGATGGATAGAGCGTTTGTTGTAATGCCATGGTTGACGATTGTGGTTGTTTGAGTGGCGATTGTTGCAGTTGCTGAAACTGGTAGATTTGTTCAATGTAGCAACTTTTTGTCATAGTTGCTACTGCAACTATGTTAGTTATCTTGGGTTCTTCATGTCAGATGAAATGTTTATCATTAAGGCGCTTTTCATAAAGCTCTTCGTAGGTGATAATGGATATCGTGCACAATGAGAGCAGAGATCTCGTGAAACACAAGACTGAGACTACTAAAGATCTTGACAATGAGTCCAGAGTTAGACATAGGGGCACCGACAGTGGAAAGTTCACCTGAAAGAGACTAAATAATTTGAAGATTTTTGGTGATAGGGCAAGTATCTTTGGTAATTCGTACAAGTCAGTTGCGGAGGCTTAAAATTCGTGTTTGGATTTGGTTGCGTAAACCGTATGTAAAGTATCCCGTGCCTTTTTCTTGTATATGTAGTGGCAATCACGGAGTTGTAGGATTTAGAGATGGTATAAGAGCATTCTGGGATCTGGATGAATTGGTCTTGGGTTATACCCAGGTACAATGCAGGGTTGGCGCCAGAATTATTGTCGGATGTTATAGTGCGGGAGTGGATCCATGTGGAGTTCAATGGAAGTTGAGAAGTGGGGTTGAACTTATAATATAATGTTGGACCCATTAGTGTAATCGGCATTGAAAACTCTCGTGTTCCTAGCGCTTGTAGGTTATGGGTGTGGAAGAAAACATCTTAGAAATGCCCAAAATATTTGTCACATTAATCAAACTATATGAACTTTGACCAACATTTTAAGTTACATTTTTTTTATCATATTAATATGAGAAGAATTGTAACTTATAGAGCTTTTCATATAGTTTCCGAATATCTAAATTTTAATTTTAAAATATTAAATTAATATATTATAATTTAACTTTGAAATTTAGTCAAATTGACTTTTAAAAAGAGAAACATGACAAGTATTTTGGAACGGAAGGAATAGCTTGTTAAAGCCGTGGAAACAGTCTCTTTCAGAAATGTGAGGTAAGGTTGTGTACAATAGACCCTTGTGATCCGGCCCTTCCTAATTAAAAAGAATTCGGGCTTGCTTTTTCAATTCACATCTATGAGCGAGGATTCCTCCCCGAACACCGCGCATAGCGAGAGCTTAATGCACCAGGCTGCAAAAAATAAGGAGTAGCTTGTTAGAGGTGATGACGCTCTAAGACCATATAAAGACTCAAGATGAGCTGAAATGAGATACTTTATTGAATGAGAAGCATTGTTATGTACATGCTAGAGAAACTAAATTCCTCAAAGGACTCCTTGCTCAAACGAGAATTATTCCAACCAAGTATAAAGTAACAAACCTAAATAAGGGAACTAGAATAACAGATTCCTAAAGTATGATTAAAGCTAACTAAACTCTGCACCCAAGGGCGTGATGCGTGACTAGTGGTTAATGAAGTGGGAGAAGAGCCATAAGATCTCAGGTTCATGTCCAAGCAGAGACAAAAAACACTAGGTGATTTCTTTTGATCCGCCTAAGCCTTCGTGGTAGAGATATGCGGTACTTGTGATGGTGGGAGGTAGCATATACCTAGTGAAATACTCGAAGTGTGCTCAACTGGCCCGGACATCACCACCATTAAAAATAACTGAGGCTAACTAAGCTACAATGCAAGAGGATAAACACAGATGTACTAATAGAAGGCATAAGGGTCTTTGTGTTTTCAAGGGGACGTTTACTGGACAAAGTTGACTTCAAGAATTTTGGTTCATCCTTGGGGGCATCAGTGTCAAAATCTCAAGGAAGATTGAATTCCTTAGGAGCAAGTTAAACACCAGTTCAGAAAAGCAACTTTTTGCTTTTGTGTCAACCTTATCCTGCTCTTTTGATCATTAGAGGCACAACAACATTGTCCTCCATATTTGGGAAATATGGCTATCAAAGCTGCAAAACATTCACTCATGCCCGAACACTGATCTAAGTTCAAAGCGACAATTATGGCATACTTCATCGAACCGATAAAGAAATAAAAGAACAACGCATATTGGTATGTGGGCTAACAATTTTCCCCTGGAATGCAGTGAGTGAAGGTGTGAGCCAAAGTGTAACTGCCAAGGCTATTGTTGAATCAGTATCCCTGGTTGGTGTCAGCCTCCTCCAGGTTTTCCTGTTGCAACACCTTTTTGAGAAGAAGCTTAGGACATCTAGAGTCTACACAAAGTAGTTCATTTTTCGACCAATTACCAAATTAGGGAACTTGGCGACGCTGTTGCTAACTTGCTATTCAGGAAGATTTTGCTGTCTATAATGTATAGTGATTCCTTAGATTGATATACAAATGATGATAGTTGTTGAGTGAATATATAAACTAAATGAGTTTGATTTTTCATGTTTTTTTTAATACTAAATTGGATCTTTCTCTTGTGGCGTCTTTCCCCTGACTTTTGATAGGTTATAGTACTCCATTTACTGCTTGACAGTGTATTAGAGATTTGGATTTTGTGAACTTAGTAGTCGTTTAAATTCCATTTAAGTTCTAATTTAAGATATTGTTATAACTTGCCACTTCAAATTGTTGTCTTTGATTTGGTCGTGTGAAGGAAGCGTTTGCAATCTAGATCTACATTTTTAGCCAGTCAGCTAAACAAAATTCATCCGCCTTGCCATGATAGATCATAACAAGTGTATAATCAGTGTATACACAATTATTATACAGGCTAAATGTGTAAGAAATGAAGATCGACTTTATTTGGAATATTATGTAGTGTAAATATCTCTTTTCAATATGAGCATTGTTTAGATTGGACTATAAACATTTCGTATCATTTGAATCTTGTAAATAGTTAATTGATTAAAAAAAACTTTCTGAAATACCAGTTAGGTGTCAACTTCAAAAAAAATCGTTATACTACTAAAAATATTTTGGTTTATGAAATTAATTTGAACAAACAACTTACATGAATGATTGCAACGACTGTCATTCAAATCCCTCCCTAGCCTTGGAAAGAACCTGGAGAAGATACAAAACAATAGACACAATAATGTAGTCAAGATCAAAAAAATAAACAAATATATATCATAATATCTTTTGGTAGCGAAACCCCGCATTATGAGTTAATATTCCAAATTACAACAGCAAAAATCCCAGTATTACTCGTCACATCTTGACTACATCTCCAGTGTTCTAGGACACTTGTCACGTCTGGTTATCATTTTCCAGTGCAGCGTGTAGGAGTAGTTCATGATTCGGCAGCAGTAGACTGCATACAGCAGAACCATTTTTTCTGAAAGGCAGTGCACCACCCGAAAAAGTTATAATCTGGAATTTATGCATAGATGCAGACATACAACTAAAGAAAAAGAGACAACGAAACAGCATAATTTCTTTGATCTTAGGCATTATTAACTAAATGTTAGTAATACAAAACTGATCATATTCACGTTTTAAAATAGTAATGCTCCAAAAGAATTAATGAAAGCATTCAGTTATTGGAGTTTGAACTATAACAGAGTGTATACTTCCATGTGGAGTTCCTTGGTTTCGCCCTTGCAAAGGGTATAGGATCCTGCTTACTCACTAATGAGGAATTCCTCAACAATTCCTCAAGTTAAATGTTATTTATTTGTTCGCTGAGCATGTGCATTGATCATAGTTAGAGAGCTAGAGATGATATATGCATGACATTAGGATTCAGGTTATACAAAGAGAGAGAAAATAGTTTACAGTTTTAGTAGTAATTTCCAACAAGGATCCTGAAGGATGAGTATAGTACAGAAAGCAGGCAGAAAGCAAAAATAAAAATCTCACAAAGAAATGGTCTGATGTATGGACTGATCTACAAAAGCAAATTGTATAATTATATACAATGGATCCGTGTAAACAATACATGAAATATTGCGACAAAATGTTACTCCCTCCGTCATTTTATGTGACCGTGTCTGACTAAGAATAGAGTTCAAGAAAGAAAGAAAGAAAGACTTATAAAACTTGTGGTTTAAATACTTGCATGGCTATAAATCATCTCATTATGGATGTGGGAAATGATATTTGATGTTTTATAAGAGATGTTCTTGATTTTAGTTGTTAATTATGGGAGATAAGATTAGAGTACCAGTTCAAATAGAATTTTACACCAATGCAGATTAGTATATTTACAAGCTTTGTGTACCTTTTCCCTCAAACCTAAGGCAGGAACGACAATCCGCATAATACAAGTAACAGAACTAACAGCCATTATGTGGGGCACGACTTACTGATTGAGGTTTTCCAAGGGTTGCTTTATTTTTGTATGCAGAGTCACCCTTTGGCGGTGAGTCTATCTTGCCACCTGTCTTCTTCTCATTTCGAGCTTTATTAAAGATCACTGTGAATCCCTCAGCTGAAGATGGGTCATTGACATCCCACTCGCCGAACTTAGGAAGTGGACGGCCTTTTTCCTGTAGAGATTAAATGTAACTATCAGATCATTGCAGTCCTATATGGACATGACAATGCCAATTGTCAACCAGTAATTAAGGGCTAAATTCTGATTTTTAAAGATATTGAAATGTCGCTGGTGGCAAAACTTAGAAGGTGTATATCATCACTGGTTCAGAAAAGCAACTAATGGCAGGTTACATAAGATGAAAAGCAAAGGGAAGCATATGTAAGTCAAAATTTTCCAGATTCCTTTCTTGCATCACATCACAATTTCTCAGGTCAGAGATATTCTAACACTGATTTCAGAGCAAGAAAGAACAATAATAACAACTACAACAGCAATCTCTTTTGCACACACTGTAAGAGATCAGGTCACTCAGTTGAGAAATGCTACAGAATAATAGGTTTTCCACCTGATTTCAAATTCACTAACAGCAAAGGAAATTATATGGCAAATGCAGTGACAACTGCTGGATACACAGGATACAACACAAATGGCAAACAAGCAGGAGGGTCTGTTGCTCAGGAGAACTATGGACATTTGGAACAGCAGTTTCAGAATTCACAGATTGGAGATATGCCATTCTCAGGGACTCAGGTTTCAGCCAACATGGTTCACTGCTCTGCTGGTAACACTTTTAGTGATCCAGTAGTATACTTGGCTCATGCTAATTCTAGCTACTGGATATTAGATTCAGGAGCTTCAGCTCATATGTATTTTGATCCTGCTTTCTTTACTACTCTTAGTCTTCTACCTGCACCTATATATGTTAACCTACCTAATTCTTTCAGGGTAAGAGTGACACATGCAGGAACTGTCACCCTTCCCCATAATTTACTGCTGCAGAATGTTTTACTAGTCCCTTCTTTTAGAATCAATTTAATCAGTTCATCAATTTTGCAGGCACTTTTATTGCACACTAAAATTCTCTTTCACTTGTTGTGATATGCAGGGCCCTTCAATGAGGACCCCTCTGGTTATTGGTGAAACTAAGGATGGGATCTATATCATGACAACTACTTCCAGTCCACAGAGTCCTTTCAATTCTTGTTCTGAGTCTAATGTTTTAGTTTCCAGTTGTACTTCTTTTCCTAGTTCCTTTTCTATTCCAGTAAACAATAGGAATAATCAAATAGATAAACACATAAATTTAGGATCAAGAAATGGTATTTTTACTATTAGGAAAAAGGAAATTTAAGATATGGCTTGTACCAAACAAATGCTTCAGTATAACAAAGTAACTCAAGCAGCACAACAATGAAAGAACATAAAGTGCTCAAGTGCATCAAAGACCTGCTGGGAAGGGGATAGCAAAGGGATCATAAAGATCTGTTTAACTCAAAAAAGAACATAAAGATCCGTTTATAATGTTCTTTTCTTAACAGTTAAATGCTTGAAGGTGTAAAGAGAACATAAAGATCCGTTTATAATGTTCTTTTTATTATAAAGGTATAATACAGAAGATTCAGAAGCAAATTTTTATATGATCAGCATACCCCTGCTGGATTGGAAAAGTTAGATTATTAGTATGAGGTAAGGACAGGGTCAGATTTTAAAGAACTAGAAGTTAAATGCTTAACTTGGCTCCTAAGCGAAGACGTGTTACTCAATTTGCAGTACAACATCATCTAAACTGGAAATAGTAACTTAAATTGACTCGTCTTCAACTATTGCATCATAACGTGACTCAACAATCAATCTCAGCTAGGGCTATTTCAAGCACAATAACAGAAAGGAGCTTTCTTTAACTGTTTAGATACTAAAACACAATGAACCATAGTCTCCTCCTTTAAAACCCCTTAAAACAATAAGACAGAACACTTACACCTCTAATCCCTAACATAGTAGTACCATTTGAGTTTCTACTCTATTATTAGTTTCAAGCATTTAACATTTAGAAAACCAATAATTATATCTTTCAACTATAAAGTACAAGGGGTTTCAATGAACCCCCACCCCCCCCCCTCTTTTTCTCCCCACACACAAAAAAAAAGTTTCTCCTTGGAAAGGACTACTTTCTGTCCTCAACATTAAAAACAGACACAAAATACATAGAAATCTTCAAGAAAACATAAATCACCAAAAATAATCAAGTGCTACTCTATTTATTTTTCCTTTTCAACCCCACCCCCTCCCCACCCTTTTTTTTGAAGTGGGTCAAAGAAGTAGCTCATAATCGAGTCTTAAGATCAAAGAAGCAGATATAATGAGAAGATTTCTTACCTCCATGACAGAAACAGAGAGAGAAAACAAAACTGTTATGCACCTTTTGGAATTGCTCTTATAGAAATAGTTTTTTATATCTATATATGTGTATCCTTTTTTTTGTGTGTGTGTGTGTGTTTTTATAAATAAAAAGGAAAGAGAAATTCTCTCCTTTTCGTCTTTCTGTCTTTGCAAATAGAAACGGAAAGGTTACCGAGAGAAGAATGGTGGTATTAATTTGCTCTGTTATCAAATTCTCTGTTCATTTACGCACAAAAAAAAAAAGAGACCCGAAGGTAGATAGCTGGCTTATAACTGGGCCCAGTCTTCCACATTACTATTTTCTGAGCCCACATTCAGATCTAATTGTCTTTTTCCTTTTTTAAAATTTTAAATTGTATAGCCGTACGTCAAAATAATAGTTATTATATTCTTTTATATTAATTCATTAATGTATATTTTTTATATAATGGACTAATAATTTAAATTATGTTGGTCGAACAACCAAATAATGTTAAAAGTCCCTTTTCCTCTCCGTCATATCAAATTTAAATTAATTTGACGCAAATTTTTTTTTTTTTTTATATCTAGCTTTTCAGCTTACGCCAGACTATTTCTGGAGATAGTAATTCCGGTCTCTCATCACTACTACCAGTAAATCGCGGGATGTGCTTAAATGACCATGGTTTGAAAACAGAGCAACTGATATGACCTACAAGGTCCTATCCCGGAAGAGAGTAAATTGCTTGACGCAAACTTTTCTCATTCTAAGATGATGAGGTGTTACTATTTAGAAAAATTAATTATTTGCATATGATATTTACGTTAAATACTTAAATCTATAGACGTAATGGATCTGATGTATGTTGGAAATTTAACTACGTGGGATAGAGTTTTTTCCGTCTTTAGTGAGTTAAACACGTGGGCCCCGCATATTGGAAACATCATTTCTTCGCACATGCCTAATCTACAAAATGAGTAGATGATATTAGTGTCAAATTTCGTTAAGGAATGAAAGAGATATTGGTACACAAAGTAAGGTGTTTGAGACATGAATAGATGGATTGTGTTGGCCAAAATAACAAATCTCCCACATAGGTAGAAGATGGAAGGATTGAATACTATATAAGCTCTATTTTTGAATAAGGGTTTGGGACCCCAAAGGATAACTCATGTGTTTAGAAGAGGGAGGACCTAGGTGAGCTTGGGTTCGGGGCTAAGCCCCACACGCGCGCAGTCCGGCTCGGGCTATGGGCCGAAATTTTCTTTTTGGTCCCTGAAATGTTTCTTATTTACACTTTGATCCCTAAAGATTTTGGAAACGTTGCAACGACCCCTTCTCTTCACCTATAAATTGAACATTACTATTCAATTTTAAAAACACAAACAAAAAAACTCTTTTGTTCTGTTCGAAATACAGAAACAGAAACACTCAAAAAAATTCTTCGCCGGAAACATAAACACATCAATCTGTCTATATTTAGTTTTCTTCGCCAGAATCAACATTACTTGATTTGTATTGTTGATTGTTACTGTTTTATCTTGGGAGACTATTGTTCAATACCATAAAAGCATATATACGGGGCAATTTTATCTTAAATACAAAGAGTCATCTCTCGACTCAGTTTTCTTCTTATTTAACCTTTCTGATACCATTTTACCTACCATATATTTATTAATTGGTTTGGTGACTCAAACCTTAGTTAATTGATTAGTAGTGGAGGTGCTCGAACAATAAAGAAAGTTCCGCATGTCTTATTTGTTTGACATAAATGCGAAAGCTAATTATTCATTTTTTTCTCACCTAGTGAGGACAATCTAGTTATGAAAGATAGACCCGGTTTTGTTTATTATTTAGAATAAAAGTCATACAGAAAATTTGCAATCTCAAACAAATACAACAACAACATACTCAGTGAAATCCCACAACGTGTGTCTGAAGAGAGTAGAATGTACGCAGACCTTACCTCTACCTTGGTAGGTAAAGGTAGAGCGGTTGTTTTCGAGAGACCCTCAGCGCAAGACAAAGCACAAGCACAAGCAAAGTAAGACAAAAAAAGCGACTAAGTCATGATAGCGACTTCTGAAAAAGAAGCAATAACTAATGCAGATAAATAAGACAAATAAAATACACATAGCAGCATAAATCAGACGACAGTGGACTATAAAGCAATATTGTGCCTACTAGTATGATAGACTAAGCGAGCCTACAATAATAACACTACAACTACCAGTTTGTAAGCGTAGGTAGGACTATGTTGGACTACCTACTACCCTTCTACCCTAATCTATGTCCTCCATAACCCCCTATCTAAGGTCATGTCCTCAGTGAGTTGCACCTGCGTCATATCCCATCTAATAACATCTCCCCAATATTTCTTCAGCCTACCTCTACCCCTCATGTACTCATCCATAGCCAACCTCTCACATCTCCGTACTGGAGCATTTGTGTCTCTCCTTTGCACGTGCCCCAATCATCTCAACCTCGCTTCCGGCATCTTATCCTCCACCAAGGACACTCCTATATTGTCCCGGATATCATCATTTCTAATTATATCCCTCCTTGTATGCCTACAGATTCATCTTAGCATCCTCATCTCCGCAACTTTTATCTTTTGGGTGTGCGGAGTCTTGACCGGCCAACACTCCGCCCCATACAACATAGTCAGTCTAACCACCACCCTATAGAACTTGCCTTTTAAGTTTTGGTGGCACCTTTTTATAGCACAAGACTCCAGATATGAGCCTTCATTTAATCTACCCTATTCAAATACGATGTGTGACATCGTCATCAATCTCTCTTTTCCCTTGGACAATAGACCCGATGTACTTGAAGCTTCCTTTCTTTGGAATGACCTGAGTACTAAGCCTCACATCCACACATGTCTCAAGGTCGCTCCCGTTACTGAACTTGCACTCCAAGTTTCTGTCTTGGTCCTACTCAGCCTGAACCCTTTAGACTCCAGAGTATGTCTTCAAACCTCCAGCTTAGCGCTCACTCCGCTGTGAGTCTCATAAATCAGGACTATGTCATCTGCGAATAACATACACCATGGTACCTCCCATTAGATTTGTCGGAAGGGGCTCCGCCGAATATGTGCTTCCTCTACCAGTACTTTGCCGTCCTCGTCCACGATGCACCTCACGTGATCCAAGTATTGTCAATATTTATTTGAAAAATTAACTTAAATAACCGCTTACCAAAACTTAATTAATTAAAAATAGTATGTGGATGTATAATATATGCATAATCCATATATAATATAAGTATAAATATAATCTATGTATACTGGCTAAGAAAAACAAGTGAATCCAGCCGACTATTTGGATAACAATCCCTTAATTATCTAATTTCTTTCCACTTAATTGACAAGAAGGAGATAAAGCTTCGCGTAACTGTATTATTCAAATTCGTATACATATAGTTCAAACTTATCGCACACGCCCGCTCTTTTTTTCGATTGATCAAGAGTCGGAATCTCGATAAAAAATTCATAATTTTTTGGAAGAAAGACACAAATATAGATATCTATAAAAAAATCCCATATTGTTGTGGTGTTCGCTTGGACTATGCTATAAATGATCTTTTATATTTCACAGGGAATCTGAGACTTTAATTATGAAGACTAACAATATGAATGGCAAATAGTATAAATTATTACAACTCCTAATATTTTTTTTTATTGGTAAACAACATTCCCCAACCAAGTAATCACATGTAAGATCAAAGATATTGAGTTTGAGTCATGCTAATAAATAATCCTATTATAAGAGACACTTCTTCTTTTAATAGATGTTATGCAATAGAATCTAAGATTGGATGAGTTACTTTTTATTGACATTAGAGACACACCACATTATGGTCGAGTCACATTTCACAATTTAAGAAATTATCCACTTATTTGATAGGTTGGTTAATCAACCCAGAGTAATTTTATTGGATGATTATACAAAAGGTCGCATATAAGTCACTTGACTCTACTTCAACTGCGCTTTCGGAAGCTGATGGAAGTATGCTCAGATGAAGACACATGCGAGGGATATTATATATTTTTCTTAATAAGAAAGGGTAATCTAATGTACGAAATATTTCGTGTTCACGCAGAGTTCAAATCACTCTAACTTGGAGGTAGTAACACAGAAGGTCACCCAACTATGAGTAATTATCTCCCAAAGTCATGTTTCTTTTTTGCTAACAACAAGGTCACCCAACTTTTCCTATATCACAGCAAAATCTACTCTATTAATATTTGAGCAACAAAATATGACACGTTATTTAATTTATTACGCATGACTTTTTCTCTTCCTTTTCTTTCCTCAGTCCAAATGGTGATAAGACCTGACCCGATCCATAAACCAAATTTATTCATTTATTTATTTAAGTACAATTTTTTATATACACAGTATAATTTTTTATACACGCAATATATGTACAAAAAAGCCTTATTATTTAGAAGTAATTTAATTCTATAATTCTCATTTTTATTTTTTATGAGATGATTTATTATCACACGAATATTTAAAATTTGTTTTACACGTACCATAATTTATAAAAAAAATTATTAAATTTTGTGCACACAACGACGTAGCCATATACAATAAAGAGTGGTTATTTGAACACCATTTATCAAAAAATTACACCGTGTATATTAAAAATTATACTAAATATATAAATTATTAATACTATTTGTACATATATATTAAAGTCATGTGGAATAAATTTGGGTTATGAGTCTGGTCTGGTCTGATCGAATCTTATTACCATGTGGACTAAGAAAAAAAAGAGAAAAAGTCACGTGAAATAAATTAAATGACATATCATATTTTTTGTCCAAATATTAATTGAGTGACTTTTAATGTGATATAGAAAAAGTGAAATAATCTTATTATTATAATAAAAAAAATATATGACCACGATTCAAATTCATAACTTATTGATTACACAAAAATAATGTTACTTCAAAATTTTAGTCCATATTATAATGCCTTCATGAATGCATGGTACAAATTGAGTTGGAAACCCCAGAAAGATTGCATAGCTGGAACACAAGGGTCGAGGCTAAGCTAGTGTGCCTCAATATATAGTACAAGTTGATAGGCCATAATAGTATGTAATTGTTCTCTTTACAACTGCTCCTCTTGTTTTGTTACCGTTGTCTGAGTCGTTTGGCTGAAGTTAGGCGGGTCAAGATGAATTGAATTAATAGATAAATCAATGTCTAATCTGGTCCAAAGCTTATTTAAGATAAGATGGACGGATCAAGATGGCCTAAATGATGGGTCATAACTCAACTTGACTCATTACTTTTATGATTTTTGATTCACATATTTTAAATTTTAAAATAAAAATAATATTTTTAAGAATTTTCTTATTTTTTATAAAAGTAAAATAAATATATAAAATAGTGAAAGGAAGGGCAGGGGGTAGTGGAGTTGGGGGGCTGGGTGGTGGGGTAAGAAAAATTTCTCATTTTTATAAAAAATTTATATAAGTAAAATAAATATATAAAGTAAAAACTTTGAGAGTGGTGTGGGGCGTGGGGTGGAATTGGGTGGTGGGGGTAAGAAATTTTTTCCATTTTTATATACGTAAAATTACTATATAAAGTTAAAAATTGGGGGGTAAGGGGAAGAAGAAAAAATCATATTTTTAATAATTTTCTTATAAAAATGAAATAGAAATTTGAAGATGGGGAGGGGATGGAGGCGGTAGAGGGGCGTAAGAAAAATTTCATATTTTTTTTTAATAAAAGTAAAAGAAATATGAAATAGAAATCTGAGAATGAGGTAGGGCAAGTGGGGTGGGGGTGGTAGGTTGGGGGTAGGGCGGGAGGTGGGGTAGATGGGTTAGGTGGGGTGGGTAGTGGTGGTAGGGAGGTAGAGGTGGGTGGAGTAGGCAAGGTAGGGGCAGGGATGTGAGGGTGGTTCAGTGCTGGGGTGGGGTAGGATGGTGGATGGTTGGTGTATTTTTATTGTTTCAAATTAATAAAGGAAATTTTTAAATAATTATTTATAAACAAAAATCGTAATCTAGAGTGGAGCTCTAATGATTAAGATTGAACATTTTTGTGGGTCAAATTTGGGCATCATCATGGTTCATTTGAGTTGTTGATTTATGATGAATCAACTTGGGCTAGCCCAAACCAACCCATCATCAAAATTACTCTTGTCCAAACCCATCAAACCTTGGGCGAGTTGGGAGATCATTTGAGTTTGGGCTAATTTTGCCACCTAGTTACCACTTTCTTGGAGTAACACTTTGATTTGTTACTTCAATGACATAGGAATTTGTCATTCAAGGATATTATTATGTCTGCAATTGTATGTTATATACTATATGATGCTTGCGTTTTCCTATGGACATCTCATCCTTAGCTGGCTAAAATTATGGTTTTCCTATGGTTTTAGCCGCTATTTTCATCGATAATTCCAAATTAATGTGCTAGGTCCTTAGAATATTGTTTATTTGTTCATTGAAATAAATTTCTTTTATGGGCTTGTTGGAGTTGTAAGTCTAAACAAAACGTCTTGAGAAAGCAGGTAGATTTGTTATTTATACTCGTTTGCAAGATGTTGGATTCAATTTTCTGACCATACATTGGTTGAGAAGCTTTGTTCAAGTGTCTTCACTATAAAAGAGTCAGCAGTTGTACAGCAAAACCACAAAAAGGGTTAATCTTGCAAACTTTTGGAAGAACAAAGGGCTGGTAAGTGGACATAAGTCATGGGTCTCATAGTACCAGCATACGACAGCTCTATGGAGCTTTTCTAGTCGAAAACCTGTTCACTGTTAGAACTGATTACATAGTGTGAGAAATTTAAATAAACTACTGTATTTATTTGCTGCTTTAGGACTATAGAATTAGCCCATCAAATCTTCATCAGCTAAGAAACTTTGAATGTAAACCTTTGCTAAAAAAATTGTTTCTATAACAGGAAATTTGAGGATAAGTAAAGATTGCTTTGATAAAGCCTGCTTTAAAATTTTCAACCTCTAGTTCACAAAGAATGCTTACAATTGACGCAGTATATCAGTTCAGTCGACACTCCTGTTTTCTCCAAACAATGGCCAAATGCACAAAACAACGGCAGAACAGTCCTTCAAGCTTAATTTAATGGAGAAGTGGTCATTGTTCCAATACATTTCAAACAGTAGGCTAAAAAACTCATAGCAGACCTACAAAGTGGTCATTGTTCCAATAAATTCCAAACGGTGGCTGAAAACTCATAGCAGACCTAAAAAGTGGTCATCCCACCTAATTTTTCCTGCATTAGTCAGGTGAGAACTGAGATGTGGTAAATAGATGAAATCAGAGTAAAAGTTATATCTAACCTTGTTTGAAATCGGATTAAATATCTCCTTGATCCTCCCAACATTATAAGAAATAAAAAACCATTCTTGCCACCTAGTGGTAGTGGGTTCAACCGAACAAAGCAACATAACATGGCGGCTCTTCGAGTTTAGACACATGAAAATAGTGAAGTGCACGAAGGCATTCAATGAAAATGTTTGAAATGGGGGGGGGGGGGGGGAATGTGATCTATCACTACTTCGTGAAGAATCTGACCAGCTTCCATTTATTTTTGAAGAATACATCATGTTAAAAGAACATTACAAAGGAAAGAACAAAAAAAAAACAAGAAGCAGAAGTTGCAGTCATCTTTGGCTGAAGGTGTCCGTTGCCAGCACCGTGTATCATAAATAGCCCAATAACACTAACCTGCAAATGGAAGCAACATACACTAAGGTAACTGGAAATGATCTCAATGCAAGTGACAGAACTTAAATGTAAGAGATTTCAACAGCAGTATCCCTATGCAAAAAAGGTCTTTTGTTTGTGCAGGGGAGGGGGCAGAGGACAGGAGCAAGAGATGGTAATTCAATCCAATCACTTTGCACAATCAGCACTCTTCTGCCGATTTAAGCATGAGTCAATGACATGTTATTGTTTTTCAATGTTTAACATGCTACTTAATGAGCAACCAGTTGCTCTCATTTCATGTGAAAAACAAAAAAGACAATCATTAATTTAATAGTTAATGAACTAGTTAAATCTTGGAGCACTTCCAGCTTTGGACGCTAAAATGTTTCTTCATTTGGCTTGTCATACAGTACGTCAAGTAAAGAAATGTACACTAACACACTTGAGCAAGTCCACTGCTGGGGTGGAAATACTAATTGACAGAATAAAATATGAGCTTTTAAAACCCCTGAAAGAAGACCAAACGAGATTTTAATGGAATTTCTCATCCTTTGTGGACATCTCATTCAACATCCCTTACATAGTATATTCCAGTTCTAATTTACCAGTGTTGTCCAGTTACCGATCTATCAAGAGCACCTCTGAAATCCATAGAAGCAAATGCAAAGATAGCATACATGCAATATCACATTGGTAGATTTAATTCTCATGAGTTTCCCATCTTCAGACTTACCAAGAACAGAAAAGGATTACACAAGCTCTAGGACAAGGGCTGAGGCACCTCCTCCTCCATTGCAAACACCAGCAGCTCCATATTTGCCATTTTTCTGTCTCAACACCTGCATTGGGAAAATAGATGTGAAACAACACATTAAAAGGATGATAAATTTTCAATAAAAATGAACAGAAGGCAAGATCACATTAAGACATTAAAAGAAACAATCCTTTAACTTAAAAACCCCAAAAATATAGTTATGTTTCGCAGTAGTAACACATACCCCGAGAAGTGTGACCAATATACGAGCTCCACTGCATCCAAGAGGGTGCCCCAAAGATACAGCTCCACCGTGTACATTAACTTTTTCCTGATTGAATAAACCAAAAGGTTACTGCATTGTCAGGATCATTCCCGTACTTGTTCCAAACTAAATGAAGCACCGCAGACCAGATAGGTTATGACTTTATGTTATCTTATCCTTGTTCCATTTTCGTATAAAAGCATATAAGCCAAAATAGTTTTCTTTAGATAATAGATCCCGACTGAGAGTGTCAAAGTTGAAGAGATTAACAAACTTAGAATCTGAAGATTAATAGAGCATATAGTTGAACTTACTGGATTAAGACCAAGCAGCTTTTGATTTGCAAGAGATACCACCTGCAAGGAGGGTCTGTTAAGGAAAGTGCTCACACAAATAAAGCAGGCTAGTTTAAAAGAACTAGGTAAGAGTGCATACAGCAAAAGCTTCATTAATTTCATAATAATCAATTTGAGAAGCCTCTAAGCTAGCACTTTTAATAGCTTTGGGAATTGCTAGAGCAGGTGTAGTTGTGAATAATTCAGGTTCCTGCAAGATTTAATTTAAATTTGAGCATCAAGAATGTAAGTATATCCACCAGATAAGGAAACAAAAAAGCTCATTATCCATTAATTCTCCAGAATCTTACATTTGGAACGCCTAACATCTTTTCTCAAATTCATAGATATAAAGTACCTGAGCAGCATCCGCATAGCCTGAGATCTTTGCAATAACATTTAATCCAAGTTTTATAGCCTTCTCTCCGCTTACTAAGACCAATGCAGCAGCACCATCACTGAAAATGAAAGATTTCTCTCGTCAATGAATTTTAAGGAAAAGAAAAAACAAGAATCTTTGAAGTTATCACGTTCTGCTTTCCTGTTTAAAAACTTTCAACAGGGAAAAATGGAAGGATAACTTCTATAGCCAGTTCTTATCATGTTTCACTAAATTATTGACATTTCAGGTGAAAGTTGTTCTTAAACAAGGGCAGCCAGGTGCACTAAGCTCCCGCTATGAGCGGGGTCCGGGGAAGGGCCGGACCACAAGGGTCTATTGTACGCAGCCTTATCTCACATTTCTGCAAGAGGCTGTTTCCACGGCTTGAACCCATGACCTCCTGGTCACATGACAACAACTTTATCAGTTACTCCAAGGCTCCCCTTCAAGGTGAAAGTTGTTCTTAAGTCAGTAAAATGCAGGACCTAACTAACTTGGCTCCCGTTATGAATGAAAGTGTTAAAAATAAACCAGAAATGTAAAGATATCATTGTTAATGTATTCAGCGAATCTTTTTCAGCTATTGTTTGGGAAGCAGTACTTCCAGAGAGAGAGTTAATGCAAGAAAATTAATTCCACGAACCTTATGCTAGAAGCGTTACCAGCAGTAACAGTACCATCTTTGTCCTTAAAACTTGGTCGGAGTTTTCTCAATTTTGCACCATCAAACTGGCAAGATAAACAAAGCAATTATGAGTGACGAAGGCAGGAGATGATAGGCTCTATAAATGCACGTGCCTATATCATGAAATTTTTAAGTGCCAAAAAAGTAAATTCATATATCTGATCGTTTTAGTACTTGGAAGGCAAAATATGGAGTTCTATGTAACTAGTCAGAATATTCTCTGCATCCCCTTCAATAAGAAAATAGAATGATTTAAAAGTTGCATTTAACTTTATTTTCTAGCTATTCTACTTCGCTTCCCATGGGAATAGGTCTGAGAGTGGTTAAATTAAGTCTCCAAGAGCACTTCAAGAGAAGATGTAGAGGAACTAAGTTATGTATGGTAATAGTGTTGCTTTGACTAATAAAAAGTGATCTTAAAGTACTCACCTTTCCTAAACCGTCATCCTTATCAACAATAATGGATGGTTTTCCTCTTCCTCCAGGCACCTCAACCTGCACATTGTCAGAATTCATTAAGACAGTAAAATAAACAAACTGCGAAGAACTTGCATTCTTTGAATATGAAGCAATATCTAGAGACCAAGCGCTAATCATGCTTACCGGTACAATCTCCCATGCGAAAGCACCAGCTTCCTGAGCAGCAATTCCACGTTCAAAACTTTGAACTGCATAGTCATCCTGCATATATAAGAAGACGTAAGTGCAGCGGAGAATAGAAAATCAAAAACTAAGAGAAAACAGAATGGTGATTCACTTTGGTTTTTCCAGATATGAAGGCGGTAAACAAGTAGAGCAGAGAATAGAAAATAAAAAGGTTCAACTTCACATAGAAATAATGACACAGCATTAGGAAAAAGGGGACCGCATGTATCCAATCTTTAATTGTCTCACGAAAGCTTCATCACATGTGGTAACAATTATTAAACATCAAAACAACCAAAAAGAAAGATAACGGGGAATTGGCATGTAAGTATAAATTAGATAAACCAAGAGTAGACAAAGCTTTGGTATGTGGAATTAAAGTCAGAGCCAAACTTGCAACATGATGCAAATTAAATAGAAACAAAGACTAATATAAAGACAAACCTGCTCCTCTCTTGTGATTTTATGATTTTCAGCACATATTTCTGCACAAACTCCCATACCACAATCCTTGTAAACATCAGTCAAACCATCTTTAAGCATTCCATCAACAAGACTATCATGTCCAAGACGAGATCCCTTCCTGTGATTATGGCATTTATCAATGAAGGGTATTCATAACACAGAATAGAAGAACAAAATAGAAGTGACCAGTGTAACAAGTCTACCATATTCCGAACAATATATAAACCATATAAAATTCAGTGGCGAGAGATCTAAAAAATTTATGGCTGACGAGGAACAGATCATAAAACTCAGTGGGGAGAGATCTAAAATTTTATGGCTGGCAAGGAACAGATCATAAACTGGTTTAGGTGGAAGCATGAAAAATAAGATGCGAGGAAAGTTGGTTAACAGCAATATGAACTGTCTTTGTGATTGTTGATTAAACTTGTTAAATTTTGGAACAACACGTGTACACTGTTGAAGCACAGAAAGTGTAGGTCTGAAGTTGTAGACATATTACAAGGATGTGCCTTGAAAATGTCGCCAAAAAACAGCATCACTCTTCGTAAATATATCATCTTGTATCACTAGACTTCTTTGTTAAGGGAGACTGGGGCTTTCATAGTTCAAACAAATTGTACTAGCCCAGTGGTTCAACTTTTGAAGAATGCAAACCTTGCTTCTGCAATGTATTTGGGAACATTGGACATGCTTTCCATTCCACCAGCCACAACAACTTCGTTGATGCCCAACTGGATACTTTGAGCTGCAAGCATAGTTGCTGCAAAGCCATATGAATTATATCTCGTCAAAACTAAATACCTTTTTCACTCTCATAACAGTTATAAAAGGGGGGAGGTCTCTAGGAAATGAATACAACAGGAAGGTGCATACCTTTCAACCCGGATGCACAAACTTTATTCACAGTTGTGCAAATCACTGTATTAGGTATTCCTGCACCCAATGCGGCCTGCCTAGCAGGAGCCTGCCCCAGATTTGCACTGAGGACATTTCCAAAGAAGACTTCTTCTACTAGTGATGGATCAACATTTGCTTTCTTAAGAGCACCTAAAGTTCAACCAACAGAGAGATTAATTGAAACTCAAAGAAATTATAATCGCCAGTCAACTGGGTTTTCCATAATGAAATAACTATGTAAAAATAGCTAGTCCTACCCTCAATGGCTATTGATCCAAGTTTTGTCGCCGGCAGCGAGGAAAGAGAACCAAGGAAGCTCCCCATTGGAGTACGGGCAACACCAACAATGCAAACATCTGTTCACATTAAAGCACAAATAATGAGCAATTATCAGAAAGCACATATTAGAAAAACTTTTTCATGACATAGCAAACCAAAATCTGGAAAAGCCAACATCCAACTATACTCTGCACCAATTTATCAGATAAAAGAACATCAAAATAAAAGATAAGAGACATCGAACTTAATGAAAAATACTATTTTTTGACAACGAGAAAGATCACTGCCATTTTTGGACTCCTCCATTTTACATAAAATTACATTAATAAAAGCATTCCACACTAAAGGTTTCAACTAGAGAGTATAGAAAAAAGTTTTGTTTTAAGTAACTGAAACTACAAGTTAGAATTGCAATGTGCATTTGAAGCTTTTGCATTTCGTGAACAAATATCCAACTGACCATACAAAATCAAGACTTCCCAAATGAAATCCACATATAGGAGTAAAAACTAAAATCAGATTCAACGATATCTCATGGTAAGACAGACTTATAGCTATGCTCATAGTTTCAGTTTATTAGGAATATTAACAATAACGAGACAGATAAAAAAAGTATTTCCTCTTTATCTAAGGAGGACAATATCCTCAAACAAAAAGCAATTGATTATACCTAATGGCTGTCTACAGAAAGCTAATTTTTAATGATTTTTTTTTCTAATTGAAAATTTAATGAAAAAATCAAGCACAAAAAAGGACAAAAAGCTAAGTTCTTGCTTAAGCATAAAAGGTTGTTCTTTGCATGTGAATTGCCATAGGACCAAGAACACCCCTGCTCCTAATAAATAGTCACCATGAAATTAATTTTTTGGCGTAGATCATAGTGCTGGCTCACACTGGAATCAAAGCATCAACAAATCGATTTGCTATCTTTACATTAATTAAAACAGTCAAGGTTCGACCCTAAGAGAGCCAACGTGTTACCTCTAGGATTGATGGTATCTGCTGCTGCTGGTGCCATTGTGAATATGTATGAAAATGAATGTCTGTTTCATTAAAAACCAATCAGGTGTCTCTTTCTAACAACAAAAGAAATCACAATACCACCAACACACACAAATTGTATGACCAAAATATCGCCGAAATTTCAGATTATTATATCAAATCATAGCATATACACGAGCTATAATTAAAATTAGCCTCAACTACCAACACATCTACTACTCCCTCTGTCATGTCATAGAGTTCGACGGTGAATAAGGACATACAATCTATAAGTTTATTGAAAAATAATTTACATTTTTAGAAATTACATAAAAAATATTATAAGTCACAAATAATTAACAATTTAAAATATTTAAAGGACACTTGAATAAATCGTGGTCAAAGAGTTTCTTATTTAACTCTCGAAATGCGAATTGTATCACATAAATTGAGACAATGGAGTGCTATATTTCCCATAGATAATTTCCGTAGATTAACGAGGACCGTCAAGTCATTTCAATGAGAACGAAAACATATATGATAAGTACTGTTTGGCGTAAGCTCAAGTAACTAGTGAACGAAAAGCAAAAAAAAAAAAAAAAAAAATTGCAAAATTTGTTTTTTTTTTCTATTTCGTTGATATTAAATGAGACTGAGAAATAGCGCTAATTAAACAAAAATAGTAACAATATTCGATCTAGAAAAATGCTAAAATTATACCTCACCTGATTCGCTAACAGATCTAAAGTAGAACAAAAATAAAAAATCTAGCATGAACTTGCATGGAATTAATATAAATTTGGAGAGTAAAATCCAAAATATAGGAATAAATAAATAAAAACATGAGATTGAAACAGAGAAATGTTGTGTGATTATCAAGTGAAAATACCTATGGAGATTTCGATGGAGCAGAGCACAAAGAAGGTGAGTGAAAGTTGAATGTGCAAATCAGGGGGAAGAGGGCTATAGTCTCTATATAGGTGACTCGGTGACTGGTTGGTCTCTTTTTTCCTAGATCGGCTTTATTGACTAACATCATCCATTTCATTTTTTGGTTTTAAAATACTTACTATGTATATAAGTTAAGTAATAAATGATATGTAGATTAATTATAATTATAATACTCTTGTTATTATTTACACTATGAATCTCTAGAGCAAAACATTTGTTACACCAATAATCTATTTATTAACCTAATATTCTTACTTTGTTGTCTAATACTCCCTCTGGTTCAAATAGAGTATTTACTTAGCTATTTGCACGCCTCTTACGAAAATGTTAAATTTTTAGATAAAAATAGATAACTTGACTAAATTATCTCTAATAAAATAGGTATTGAGAGTTGTTCATTTAGCACTTATTAAGAACAAATCTGAATAAATAAGGTAAATTTTTTTTGATTTGATAAATGGACATTTTTTTGAACAAAAAAATACTAAGTGAATACTCTTTTTAGATCGAAGGAGTATTTAGTAGGTAAGCAGAATTTATTATTTGTAAAGTATGATATGCATAATTTAGACAAACACTAAGAGGTAGTTAAGGTTGGAGTGCGGAGGCGGCTTGTAGGGGTGGAGTATTGGAGGTGGATGAAGATAATCATTGTGTATTGCCACTTATGAATTATTATTTTTTATGAGAGAAATTATTTGTTTCATATTTAAGAAATTGATTTTTATTTCCTAAAAAATCAAAAAATATTTTACAAAATTATTTTATCTCTACCAATGACACTGTTGTTTAATTTTTCTATTTGTAACGAGATATAACATTCTTTTTTCGTTTTACATTTTTCCTAAAGTTTATTTTCGAAGGAATCTAAGAAATATTTCTAAGTCCTTTTCCTATGTGTAAATTAAGTGCATAGTACCAAATTTATGTTACAATAATGTGGCACGTGAACTTTGAAAGGCACTCCGTCATGATTGACCAAAAAATATTTTTTTTACCATCCCAACTCATGATACCAAAAACAAAATACTTTTCCAAAGACAAAGAAAAGGATTTTTATTTTCAAATCCCTACGATGTTTTGTTTTTTCATATAGATGTAATTGTCATTCTTTGAGGTTTGTACACGTCTACTACTCATCCAACATTACATTTTTTTTTCTCGCACAGTATTTGCGTAGGCCTATTTTTGGGAAAAACTTCCTATAAAAAAAATTCATATTTAAAGTGCGAACTCGAAATCTCTGGTTAAGTAGAAACAACCTCATTTGTTGGACCAAATTCTTTGTCGGTATTCCAACATTACATATGGAGCAACAACAAAATATATTAGAGTAATATTTGAAAAGGACAAATTTGATGAAAATAATGACATGGTAATGTTTAATTTAATTAGTCTAAGTAATCTAAATTCTTAAAACTTGTGAGGATTATATAAAACTAAGGTTGTTAGTGTAATGATGTCAATATTTTGTGGCGTTCAAATTAGAAAAAGTATCATAAGATTGAAGTGGAATGAACAAATACTAGGGATAAAATATTATTGATATCGAAAGAGAAAAACAAAATGATAATAAAATGAGGATAAAAGCTGTGAAATTAGTACTCTGTCGATTACCTTGGAGGTAGGGATGGCAGGTGAGTATAATTTTGCGAATTTTGCACCGCCTCCGCCCCAATTGGGGCGGGTATGGGTATAACTTTGGCGGGTAGTAGGCGGGTATGGGTATTGAAAATGTATCCGTCACGGGTAGGCGGGTAGGTGGTGGATTTGCAGTCATATCCGCCTACCCGTCCGCCTACCTGCCCGTCTACCCGCCCGCCTACCCGCCTAGCTTATATAGCTAAAATAATATCTGAGTTTTGTCTACATTTGTAATATATAGTTATTTGGGTGGATAATTTTTTGGGTTTTTTGAAAATTTTATTTTCTTGATTCTTTGTTGTGCAATGGGGAAGAGGTGAAAAAAATGGGGAATTCTGATGGTGAAAAAATCTTGAATTCTCTTCCCTCTCTCCCAAAGAAAATGAGATCGTGACAGTATTGATTCTTGACTCAAATTTTTGGGATAATTTTTGAAATTTGAATTTTTGGGATCATGTGTGATCACTAATTGATAAAAAATGAACTGATTACAAAATATGGCAGGCGGGTACATGCGGGTACAGGCGGGTATTGGCGGGTGACGGATATCCACTTGGGTGGTGAAGCGGGTGTAAATTTAGGAATATACCCGCCTAGGCGGGTGTGGATTTAGGAATATACCCGCCTAGGCGGGTATGGATGTTGAAAATTGTACCCGCCACGGATGGCGGGTAGGTCCCCCGCACCCGTACCCGCCCAATTTCCATCCCTACTTGGAGGTAAATAAACGGAAGGAAGAAAAGTACAATTCTTATTTTATGAAAGTAAAAATAATGTTCTGAAAAAAGAAAAGAAATATAGATTTTCATGAATTAATGTAGATTAATTAATCTTTTCTTCTTTTGAAAAATATAAAAAAGGTGGGTAGTTTGGCTTATTATTAAATCAAGTGACGCATTGAGAATAACTAATGTGGCATTATTAGGGAATCTATTTGTTGGATTTTATATATATTAATTTTGAAAAATATTAATTTACACTCTTTAATAATTAGAACTGCATATTACAATTATATGTTACTAAGAAATTAGAATTTGCAGTTCAAATATAACCATATAGAAATAAGATTATATGATAAAGAATATCTATGATTTCATTCAAATTGAGCAAATCAAAAAAGTCATGATTGAGAAATAGAGTTATGAAGTGAATAATTAATTAGCAATCAAGAGACATGGTTAGAAAATAATATTATGATCAAGAGTCATTTCAAAATAAAGAGCAAGCTTAACTCACCAGCTCTGATATCACTTAGAAATCTATTATCTATTAAAAGATTTAGTTTAGCTTATAATTAAGTCAAGTGATGTATTGATAATAAGTCACTTAACACTATCAGAAAATCTATTTGTTGGATTCTATTTATACTCATTTTGAAACAAATTATTAATTTATAGTATTTAATAATTAGAACTGCACACATAACATTATTAAAAAATTAAAATATTTGTAAATTTAATATTATCAAACAAGAGATAATATTATATGACAAAAAATATTCATAATTTTGATGTAAAAAATATATTTATGATTTCATTCAATTTGAGTAAATCAATGAAGCATGACAGGGCTGATCGAGAAACAGAGTTAGAAAGTAAATAATCAATTAACAATCAAGAGACATATTTGGAATTGTGATCAAAAGTTGTTTCAAAATAAAGTGCACAGACAATTCACCAATATCACTATTAGAATATCTATTATTATATATTAAAATATGATAAATTGGCTTATTATTAAGCCAAGTGACATATTAAGAATAAGTCACTTGACATTTAACAGAGATCTATTTGTTGGATTCTATTTATACTAATTTAAAAAAAAATACTAATTGACATTATTTATAACTAGAACGGCATACATAACAATTGTGTGTTAACAAGTAATTAGAAATTTTGCAATTCTAATGTTATCATATAAGGAATAATATTATATGACAAGGACTATTCATGCTTCATTCAATTTGAATAAATCAATGAAGCATGACAGGGCTTATCATGAAATAAAATTTAAAAATGAATAATCAATTAGCAATCAAGAGACATATTTGAAGATGAATATTGTAATTAAGAGTCATTTCAAAATAAAGAGTACACTCAACGCCTCAACTCTGATACCACTATTAAAAAAATTATATTTATTATATTAAAAAAAGAGTAGTCTGGCTTGATATTAAGTCAAGTAGTGTAATATAAACAAGTCACTTGGCAACAAATTGTATTTGTATTAATTCTCTTTAAAAAATTAATTGACATTAATTAAAGCTAATATGTGCTCACATATTTTGTTGAACTTGATTGCACAAATAAACAAAATTTCACATTCAAAAGGGAGTGATTATCGATATATATATGACAAATAATGTTGATACATTGTCAGATTCTATAATTGATACATTAATTTTTTAACTGAAAATAAAAATTTTAATTTTGAATTTAAAGTTAATTGTACTTATTCATATCTAGCATCTAGCGCACTTTTTGTACCTTAGCAATACCGTAATATTAAAGGGTATTTCAGTTAAAAAATAATACTATTTTTTAAATAGTGAAAAGTACTATTAGCTATGTTTAACCAACTATCACATTTAATTTAAATTAAAAGAGAAACAAGAAAAAAACATTGAATTCAAATGAGAATTGTGACAAATTTTTAATATAGATTATCACTATTATAATTTAAAACTCAAAGTGATCTTCTAAGAAAATTGTTATTTATTAATATTTAAGTTTGATTTGAAAGATAATTAGTTTTCAAAAAATCATGGTTAGAGGTCAATTTGAATTTAATTTTGAATTGAAAGGTAAAAGTACCATAATTGAAATGATATACAACAATCAATTTCTATTTTTTAGTTATAAATATTATATTACCTCTTCTAATGTGTAAAACTAAGCTATAATTATGTACTGAATCTAAAATAAAACTGATTAAATATTTCAATCAATGTTAAAATTACACGAAATTAGTCAAAATTAATACCTAGAATGATTCAATTGTCAAATAAACGCTTTTAAGTATTGCTAATAAAATTATGCGTGCCTTATAGATCTAAAGTTAATAGGATCCAAATATTATTTACTGCAGTTATTACTTTTATTTTGGTTAGATTTTGAAGACAAATATTAACAGTGACTATGAAAGTGAATAATTAATTAACAATCAAGCAACATATAAAGTAAAATAATATTGTGAATAAAAATCCTTCCAAAATAAAAATCTACGTAGAGTATTATTTATTCAGATTCTAACCCTGTAATACAATATGAACCTTCAGCGTATATATTATATAGAAAAAAAATTAGGTTGAAGCCATTACTTTCTTAAAAGAAAAACTGATTTTATTAGTGAGATATCAGGAACAAAGATGATATGGTGTTTGAACATTCGTGTCGTACGATTATGAATGATTCGAGATAGGAAAAAGTCAAATCATCCATTTTCAATGGGGATGTTACTGCAAGATGGAAAAATATTTGTATCATACTATTAAAGTTAGTTCTACACATGTTTATTACCCTACAAAGAATATTCATGATTTCATTCAAATTGAGCAAATCAACGAAGCATGACAAGTTGATCGAGAAATAGTGTTTAAAAATTAATAATCAATTAGCAATCAAGAAACATATTTGAAAATGAATATTCTAACCAAGAGCAATTCCAAAATAAATAGCACACTCATCTTACTAGCTCTGATACCATTGTTATATTAAAGTGAATATTTTGGCTTATTATTAAGTTAATTAATGTCTTGAGAACAAATCACTTGATACTATTGAAACATACATAATTATCACTCAACTATAATTAATTAGTATATATTATCACTTTATTAAATCACTTATTTATAGTAAGTTGCAATGGTTCGGTGTAAATATCAATATGAATAAGTATTTACTATTACGATATTGTAATTGTCCATAAGTTGAGTAATAAATTATTTAAAGAGTAGCCATAAGATTGAATGCATTGGTTTATTCTGAATGAATATATTTTTAAGAGTAAATTTTATGCAAAAAGTTAGAGAAGAGCGAAAAAATTAAGTCTCTTTTGACTTTTAAGGAATTGAAAAAAATATTTTAAAGAAAACATTAGATGTAATATGTCATCATTTGAAAGATAAACCTCTAATTTATACATATTTTTTTTGTATTTTCTCAAATGCAAATTTATTTTTGAGAAGTTAATTTAACCTAGATTATGATATAAGATTGAATATAGTGAACGAGATTAACTAAATAATAATGCTTTTTTACCTTAATACAATAGTTATAATGTTCGAATATGTCTTGTATTATATGACAAATTAAAATACAAAAAAAATCTCACAATAATATTAAAAGAAATCCGATTCGAAATGCTCATTGAAAAAATAAAATAAAATAATATTTAATCAAAATCAAACTGCTTTGAAGTCTAAAGTGATGTACTATAACTTTGTTCAAAGTAATGGGGTCTCTATCAATTAAAGATACAAATCATGCTTATTTTAACTTATTAACCCCTTTTTACTTTTTATAAATAAATCCATAAAGGTAAATAATGGTGTTTTCATCATAGAGATATTCGTCAATGCCTGATGAAATCATCAGGAATCTGTATGTGATATTTTCATAATATGCATTTGTATCAAAGTTCGATATCACTTAAGCAGGATTATCATATATCTAATTTTTTTTATCATATAACTAAATTAAGTTAATATACTTTATTATACATATTAGGTACGAATAAATTTTTTATGCAATGCTACTTAAATTTATGAACTACATGTCGGGGGTTAGAGTTATGAAATATTTAAAATAAGGTAGATTGTTTATTATACTCCATTAAATTCATATTATATAGGGTTTTAGCTTGGATATACCTCTTAAAAATGTCAAAACCCTTAAAAAGTAAGAGATATTTTAATAAATTACCTTTAATTAAATAGTATTTCTACTTATTCAATATGACTTCTTGTTTATGTAAAACCACTTATGGATAAATTTTAAAATCAATTAATAACTTTTTGATTATGCTTCGTTCAATACTTTTAATGCTGTTTAATTTTTATTTTATTTTCTCACTCATCATACGATATTCGTATTGGAATTTGACTTAATTCAATTTACGTCTAAAAAATCTCATATTGAGAGATAAAATGCTCCGTAACAAAGAAAACTTGATACCCAAGAAAACTTGATACCCAACACGATTCGACCCCGAATACTAAAATTTATCTGTTTAAAAGAAAATAGGTAAGAAGTGGGTCATAGGCGGCGTTTAAAATCAAAAGTGGTGTCTAGTGGATAATAGTAACATAGAGTATTATATACATAGAAAACATCGAATTGGGAAGTGATGTGCCAAGTGCCAACTACTCTAGGGAGATGTCTGCTTAGTTTTAAATACTCCCACCTAAAGGTGTTAGAACTTGACAACAATGCAAATAAATTATGATTTTGATAATGTTTTATATGCTTCCTTCACATGTCAAATATTGTTGTGTGCCACTGTCACATACACAACACTTGAAGAGAATCAACTGAAAGTGTTAGAATATAATAACTAGAATAATTATTATAATTAATGAGAGTATCATTTTATATAACTTTGTAGGGGTGGCCAGTGGGCCGGGCTCAGTGCAGCGGGCCGGTCTGCAGCGGGTCGGGTCGGGCGGACGAGCCGGGGGTCGGGTCGGGACTAGCGGGCCTAGCGGGGTCGGGTCTGGCGGGACTGCTCGATCCGATCCGATCCCGATCCGTCAGATCGGGCTGGCGGGCTCGGCCTGCCTCGGTCGGGCGGGCGGGTCGGGTTTTCCTTTTTTTTTAAATAACATATGTATAAAAACTCAATAAACAAAACAAGATAGTGTAATAAAAACATCCCAAAAATTTGTTTTTGTGCCTCTTATATTATTTAATAGACATATGATTTTTTGTAATACAAATACAATTGTCTAAAATCTAAATTGCAACTTTATGGTGTTGTCCAAAAGTTGCAAATTACATAATAAAATTGCAATTAAAAATTACATTTTCAAAAAATCTGTTCTAATTGCTTGATGATTTCATGTGGTTCTTCGGTTGGAATAGGTATTTGTTGATCAAATTGATCCACGTCGCTTCCACTACCTTCGGTTAAGATTTCGTTGTAGTTTTCATCATCTTCTTCGTTGATCTCAGGTTGACCGCACCTTCTCCGCTCGCTCGTATCCAATCTACGAATAATCGCAATTTCCAAGTCTCCGGCCAATGAGTGTCTGTGGTCTCCTATTTGATATCTGCTGCGAGAAAAAGCGCTTCGACGCAGCTTGATGACGCTTGAATGTTCAAAACATCTCGAGCCATCAATGAAAGTGTCGGAAAGGTCTTCTCATTCCCCTCCAAGATTTCAAAGAAGTCTTCTTGTCCATCTTCATTGATAACTTCTTGATACTGATGCAGAACCACGCAAAACAAAAATATCCAACTCGCTAATTTGGTTAGTAGAGTGCGGCCGCACATTCTATTTACGAGGCTTTCAATACTAGCCGCGAAACAAAGATGTCTTTTGTGAGGTTGTGTTGAAGATGAAGAAGATGGTATGGTAGCCAGATGCGTTACTAGCATTTTCTTGTTGATAAAATCTATATATATTTTTGCGGTGGTGTTCTACGCTATTCAACACTTCTTCTTTAGTTTGTTCAATAGGTGGTGGGTGATTTAGATTTTTGGGACTTGGAGGTGGTAGTACTTCTATACAATCGTAAATAGTTTCAATTAGTGATTTAGTACCGTCTATTTTAATAGTAGGATTTATCTGAACCAATAATATAAATAGAAGGAATAGGAATAAAATATTTTTATTTTGACAAACATTTTTTTAATAAATTTGCCTTATAATTTGGTTTTTCCATATATTCACTAAGTAATAAAAATATTAGAGTTATATAAAATAACATAGTTGAAATAGTAGGATAATATATACCGGAAAATTCTTTTGTTGCTTGAAAAAATTTCTCTAAAAATACAATAAGTTCGGAAATTTTTTCCCAATCACTATCTAAAATCATATCGGTGGCTTTTTATTATGAGAGTTAAAAATAAAGTTATAGGTAATTTATAGTCATAAGCAACAAGGAGTTGCTCAGATAAAGAATTCCACCTAGTGGATACTTCTTGTGGAATTCTTCTAAAAGGTAGTCCACAATCATGACAAATTTTTATATTCTTTTCTACGTTGTACTTTATTACTTTTAAAAATAAAGTTTATAGCAAATTGTATTTTACTAAGAATGTCTTCAAAAAGTGATAGACCATCCTTTACAATTAAGTTATATATATGGCACGCGCATTTTATATGAAAATGGTCCGGAAAAGATGGAGCTAAACTATTTTTTAACATTGTAATTGCGTAATTGTTATTAGAAGCGTTATCTAATGTAATAGTCATAATTTTATCGGTAATTAAAGTAATAATCGCACACTTGATAAATATTTTCTGCAATAAAAGTACCAGTGTGCCTATCATCTATAGATCTATACGCTAAAATACGTTTTTGCATAGACCATTTATAATCTATCCAATGACAAGGTACACTTAAATAATCATGGCTGTTAGTACTAGGACCTATATCGACGTGATAGATACTTTGCCATTAAAATGATATAATGAAAACGTAAATATTGTTGATATTCATGAGCAAATTTAAATACGTCTCTCTTAACAGTTGAACTAGGAAAGCCGTTAAAAGCAGGATTATATATATCTCTAATGTAATGAATAAAACCGGGAGATGAAGGAAATGAAAAAGGCAAACCCTCCACAAAGAACTAATTTTGATATTGCTTCCCTATCTCTATGTTTGTTGTATTTAGAGCCTACAATTCCCCGCCATAGGGTTAATTTGACCAGTACTTGGTGGGGACGATGTCGGTATGTGAACCTTGTCCCGATGGAGCGGGCGTTATGCACCCGGTTTTGAAGCCTGGTATTGGGCATACCTAGCTGGATGAGCACTTACTACGTGTCTAATTAAACCCCGTCCCACCGTGACCTTTTCCGCTTTAAATTTTAAAACATTTTTACAAATTTTACATATGGCTACTTGATTCTCTACGTCCCTATCAAAAAATGTCCATGCATCTGATTTTAATGGTCGTTTCTTTGGACCTCGCCTCATACTAGGGGAATAGGAGGTATTTCAGTTGAAGGTGCACTAGTGGGCGTGTTGTCATCAATATTAGTGGGTGTATCGTCTAGATCATCGTCTAAATTAAAGTCTTCTTGAGTTCAGAAAATAACTCCTCGTCTAAATCTAATGGTATTGTAGGAAAATGTTGAGTATCAACAAAATCATCCTGTAGGAATAAGATGACTAGAAGAAGTACCCTTGCCCTGGTTGCCTCTACTAGAAGAAGCACCCTTACCCTTACCCTTAAACATACCTTTTAATCCTTCCATTTTAATTATGATAATAAATAATTAAAGACAATAAAATTAAGTGCGCTAAATAAAATAAACAGACAATAATAATTTAATAAAGGAACGAATGTACCAAGCAACGCCGACGTAACGTCGACGTAATCGAGAGGTTGAAAATTGAAACTTTGCTCGATGGAAGATCCTCAAGCTAGTTGCCAACTTCACTCCCAATTCCCAAATGAATTAATAAAATTGAATATTTAGCAAACAATGTAGAGAGATATATTGAGAAATTAGAGAGATTGTAGGAAGATTTGTGAGAAAGATGAAGAGAAAATGAGTTATTTATAGTTGAAAAATTGGGTTAAAGTGTAAATATAATAACTTATGGGTTAAAAATAAATATTAAGGGGTAGGGGTTGGGGAGGGGGCCTAAAATGGCGTTGGTGCAACGGCTATTTTTGCAAAGGAGTTAAGGGTCGGGGTCGGGAGTCGGGCTCGGGGCGGGCTCGAGGCGGTCTCGGGTCGGCGGGCTGGGCGGGCTTCAGTGCAGCGGGACGAGACATCGTCCCGCCCGAGTTCAGTCCCGCCAGATTAAATTTTTTTTTTAGAGCGGGGTCGGGGCGGGACCGGGCCGGGGTCGGGACGGGGTCGGGCCGGGGTCGGGTCGTCCCGGCCCACTGGCCAGCCTTACAACTTTGTGAGCACGACAACATATTTTGAATAGTTCCGCTCAAGTCGCATAATGAACGGTTTCTATTTTTAGTTTGATGAAAACATGTGTTTTGATGTTTGAGACAGCAAGGACATGGTGAAAGGATGATTTTGATTCAGACATAATTGATTGTGACGGATGATAATCAATAATGGTAAACAAAATGAACAAAATTTTTGGCCAACTAGGGTTCTAGGGAGGAAGAGGACCGAAAATTTGGAAGGAAATAAAATTATTTTGGATATTTCCTTAAGCTCTTGATACCATGTAAGACTTTGAAAATATTTTTCTCAACTGTATTCATCCATTAAGGGAATAATATATACACAATATACAATTAATTGAGAAGAGTAAATCATGCTCTAATCCTTCTAAATTTTAATAATCATTTTATTACATACCATACATAAAATGATACTCTCATTAATTATAATAATTAATCTAATTATTATATTCTAACAGAAATGTCAGTTAGAGGAGCCGTTGTTGACTTCAGTCAGTCCAAATGGGCTGCTATAAGTACAACATTTGAACTAAGAATAAAAAATGATCTTGCTGTGTTGATTTTATTTGGTGTTTTAAGCATTTGAAATACAGATCTGTATTTAACATTATTGAAAATAAGTATTTTTGGAGAGTAACAGATCTGTATTTCAAATAATGTTAAATAATCGAATAGCCTGTTTGACTAATTAATTTTTCAATAATGTTAAATATAAATTTTTATCTTGCAGCTCATAAATAAATTTAAAGAAATCCAGAAAATGTGATTTAGGCCCGTTTCAATATATACAATAGGGCTCGTTTGATTGTGGTTAGGAAGTGAATTATTCATATAGTAAGTTTGACAATATTTTAGTTGTTATATATAAAATTAAATACACCAAGTACGGTGTTTAATTATCAGTTTACAATCTAACATAACTAATACATGCATAAGTTACGAGAGAATTTATTTATTATTTATGCAGGGTAGAAGATGAAATAAGTATATGTACATGAATAACTAAGCACTGCATAACTAATCCTTACATTAATAATACTTACATAACTTTAACCAGCAACCAAACGACCCTTCATTGCATTAAAAGAAAAATTCAAAATATTCTAAAACAAATTAAAGAGATCTCGAGAAGTGTTATGATGCACTTACCATCATGCCAAAAGCTATAGATGATTGCAAGGGCACAACTTTATTTCTTAACTAAGCCTACCAAGCAAGTATCATGTTCGATCACAACTCCAACCCGGACCACTCAACTCTCTTGTGGGCCTTACAATAGGCACGATGTTGACGTTACCTGACAATTTCCTCGCTAACACATGCCACACATTGCATGTTGCTGTTGGGAATCCAACACATGATCTTCAATCTAATATCACTCTTTAGGATCAAGTGTTTATCACCACGTCAAAAGCTACATATAGTTGATAGCAAGGGCACAACTTTATTTCTTTGTTAAACTCACCAAGCAAGCACCATATTCGATCATGACTCCAACCAGAGCCACCCCAACCCCTCGTGGACCTTGCTATAAGCGGGATATTGGCTTTACCCAACTAGAAATAAGCATATTGTGTAATCTGTTGGCATCACCGCATCAAAACAAGCAATTTTTTTGGAAAAATAATTATTTTGAACTCCATTTTTTAGTAGAAGAAAAATCCCAATATAATAGGTCCAAACTGAAAAAATCAAAAACCAAATAAATCGAACCGAATGGACCTACACACACTTCTAGAATTAGAGGGGACAAATGAACGGATTCGGGCGGAATTTAAGCAGGTCAAAATGATTAAGTTAATAACTGAGCGGGTATTGATCCGCCCATATGTTACTTAGATTGAAATGGGCTAAAATGCCGGTCATAATCCTAACCTGCGCAATTCTTCCTAAATTTTAATTTCTTTTATAATGTTTTAAGTACCTTATAAAATTATTATTTATATTTATTATGACTATATATAAAATATCAAATAAAAAAATATTCTTTTGAAAATATTTTGACAAGATTTATCCCGAGTCAATTTGGAGTACATATAAGCCTAACCCGCCCAAACTTGAGTGAGTTGGCGGATTATGTTTTCGTGAGCTAATTTTACCACTAAGGACCCTAATGAAATAGGTGGACGCTTCTAAGTGGGATCCCGACTCTCTGATATTTTCCCGGGCAAAAATGGACACATCAATATGAGTCAAGACACCATAACTTCTTCTTGACAAAGCTCTTTTTCCCATAAAAGCAGGTGTCGTTTCGATCTTTTAGTCATCTCTCTTCACTGTATATCATCTTGCATTAAATTATTGTTGTCTATTTTCCTAGGGTTCTACACTTCAAAGGGCTAAATCTGGGCTGTACTAATATCTTTTCCTGCCGGAGAGTGACAACACAGTTGATAAATTTACGTTCCTCTAAGTCATTATTTTAATTTTGATTAGCACTTCAACTCTCAATTTTTTTTCTTAACTTTTATTGTAAGTGTAAAAACAAAAAAAGGAAAAATGATTTCTTCCTCACAAAATAGTGTGACGTAGTTGTTATTCCTAGGGTGGGCATAAAACCCGTTGAATCGAAAAAAACGAACTGAACCGGCTCGGGTCGGTTTTTATAAAAAAATCAATTTTTTAAAAAAACCGAACCTACCTGTGTTAAATGATTCGGTTCGGTTCTTTCGTATTGGGGATGAACCGAACCGAAAAACTGGGGGCAAATATGTAATTAATCTTATTTTTTATTTTAGGTTACTGCTATCTCTTGAATCATAGCCATTGAAGCCAATCTGTGAATCTTTTATGAAAGTCAAATGCGACATGAACTTAATTAACATATCACAGAAGCATTGACATAAAATGCAGAGAGAGAAAGTAGTTGTAAATTGGTGCAACTTTAAATGGTCATAATTCTGCTTTCGGATGTCCGTTTTACCCGATTTTTTTTTATTTTGCGTATATTTTCGAGACGTGGCCGGTCAAACTGCCGTAAGGCGGTTTGGCACCGTCAATTTTTTGGAAAACGTATGTTTTTCCAATCAATTTGTGTTTTCCCCTAATCGGTTTCTATTTTTTCCTTTTCTTTAGTAAAGATCTCACGATATACAATACATTTCAACGTCGAAATTTCGTGGTAATGTAGGTGTGAATATCAATTTCAGTGTTGAAAATTCAATTTTTTTTTAAAAAAAAAATACCCCGACCCGTTTATTTTATTTAAGTGTTGGACTTTTATTTTGTGGGGATGTAAACTTTAATTTGGAGTTTTTTTACATGTTTTAAGAATATATGTGATGCATACTTTATGTTTTTGGACTTTATATTTGAATTGAAAAAATCGATATAAACCGATACATTCGGCGATATAAACCGATATATCATTTTTTTTGTAAAAAAAAGTTTGATTCGGTTCATATTTTTTTGATACAAAATCGAATCGAACTGATATATGCCTACCCCTAGTTATTCGTTGAGTTAAACCCATATGATTATAATTTTTGTGTTTCTAACTTAACTGATATTAGCAAATAACTCTGCACTCAACGGTATGTCTAGTGACCAATGAAGTGGGTTCAGAAACATGATATCTCATGTTTAAATTCCAACAATACTAGATTATTTCTTTTCATATGTCCAATGGCGGACACATGATTCAATGGTCCTGGGTGCTCACCTTAAAATCAACAAAATTATAATGCTTTGAGTAGGATTTGAACTCAGCTCCTCCATGGCTTAGCTTAACGCCTAAGATTTTTTATTTCTTTCTGGGTGCTATTTAATATTTTATACCAAAATTTTAATATTTTCTATATGTCTACATAAAGTATCCATTGCGGTTAATGGGTGCTCGATCACATTAAATTAATACATGGGTTTGCCCCTGCATATGTCCTTATCCTTTGTGACAGAGTTACTTGGTACTGTTGTTGGTGAGAGAGAGATGGTATCCCGTGGAGTTAGTCGAGGTAGGCGGGCAGTGGCTGAGCCAGAATGCTTATTAAGGGGTTAAAAAATATAAAGAAGTAAACACACGAAAAAGCTAAAGAGGTTCAATGTTTACTAAAATATACATAAAAAATAATTTTAACCGTGTATATATAGTGTAATTTTTCTCCGAAGGGGGTTCGGATGAACCCCTCGGCTTTTACTAGCTCCGCCCCGGTACACGGGAGGTGGCACATATCCCGTGTAATTAGTCGAGGTACGCGGGAGGTAGCAGATATCCCGTGAAATTAGTCGAGGTGTGTGCAAGTTGGCCCGGACACCACGGTTATCAATATTTGTGTTTGTATTTTCAAAATTTTCTGAAAGTTTTAACTGATCCAATATAAACTTTGCTAAACTAGAGCTGGTATCAAGATATATAAAGAAGACTTGTGGTAGGTCGAATGATTAACCAAAAATGAATCCTCTAAATTGAAGGATACAGGGCTCCATAAGGCGTATCTAATTGAAATGAGCTTAGGTGTAATTTCGGAATAAATGAATTTTATGTTTTAACTATAATAAGTGATTGCTGGTGTTTTAAATGATAATTACTCAACTTGACTCTTGAAAAACTAGAACATGTTCTATAATTTTTGATGGATAGAGTAAATAGTATAAGGAATTGATACAGGATCATAAGCCACCACCTTCCAGTTGTGGATTCCATACTTCCATCTTGACCTTTGGACATTTTAATTACAATAGACCCTTGTGGTCCGGCCCTTTCCCGGATCCCGCGCATAGCGGGAGCTTAGTGCACCGGGCTGCCTTGCTGCCCTTTAATGTGTATGTTATACTCTATGGAATTTAAGTACTTCATATTCAGACTGATTTGCGGTACAATAAACTTTAACTTATTAAATCATACAAAAGTAGTGTTTTATGGAGGAACTGATTTTGTCTTGCATGAACTCTTCATCTGCTTAGACATACGTCAAAGTGGATGAACACAAGTAGTGGTACTTCATTTGCTTAAGAGTTCATTTCATTGATGAAGATTGGAAGCTAAGAAGTTGGGTTGTAAGTTTTAGGTCTCTTAATGCGTATGATGATTATGTTGGCGAGACGATTCAATGTCTTTCAGATTTTGGTATTGAAGATAAAATATGTGTTGTCACTGTGCATAGCTATCTGGACTTTGATGAGGTTGTTGATGTCAATAAAAGTAAACTTGTTGAAAAGAAAAGACTCCAGCTAGATGGACAATTGTTTCGTCTATCTTGTTGTGCAGACATGTTTAGTTCAATGGTGAAAAAAGGATTTGGGATGATAAAGGATATAATTAGTGACATTCGTCTCATAGTATGTTGGGGAAAATCACTACCAGTGTGGAATTTGACAATTCTTAAACTACAGGAAGCATTAGAGTTAGAGGCTAAAGGAGAATACTTGAAAGAAGATGATTATAAGGATTATGATATACCTTCTCCTCAAGAGTGGGAGAAAGTTAAGGGGGTATGCAAACTTGCAGGACATGTCTATACTGCAACACAAGTGTTATTTATGGAAAAACGTCCCACTGCAGGCCTCTACTTCCACAATCTTAGTAAGCTTCGATTTAATCTGATGAAAGATTCCGTGAGTTCAGATGAATTTTCTAGAAATTTAGCCAATATTATGCTGGAAAAGATTGACAAGTATTGGAAGAATATGTATTTGGTGTTGGCTCTAGCTACTATTATGGATCCACGCTACAAAGTGAAGTACTTAGAGTTCTGTTTCTTGAAGTATGAAGGTAATGATTGTTGGAAATTTGCCTTTAGCGGGGAGATGCGTCCACCCATCTTTGATGAATTAAACACTAGTGTTCCGCATGTTGGAGGCTTTATCTCTTCACACATGCATAATCTACTAAGTGAGTAGATGACCGTAGGGCCAAGAATCATCAAATTTCGTTGAGAAATGAAAGAGATATTGGTCCATGAAGTAAGGTGTTTGAGGCATGAAAATGTGGTGTGGGACAAATCTACCACATCGGTGGGAATAGGAAGAATTGCTCTCTATATAAGTCTCTAAAATGGTAATGAGTTTGGGACCCCAAGGAGTGTCCCATGTTTTTAAATGAGGGAGGACCTAGATGTGCTTGGGTTCAAGGCTAAGCCCACACGCGCGCCGCCGCCCGGTCACTGGTCGTGGGCTGTGGGGACTTTCTGATATTATCATTTTGGACCCCAAATTGCTTAATATTTACAGTTTGGTCCCTAGAGTTTCTGGAAAGTTATTTTGGGAATGACGGAAGGCAGAACTTTCTGCCTACCGTTTGGACTGTTTTTGGAGCATTAACCAGCAATTACTTGGCTGTTAACTACTCCATTAACAGCCCTCCTTCAATGACCATCATCAACCTCCTTCAAGACCATAAATCAGCCTCACTAATGGCATTAAAACCTGCCATTTACAGCCCTCCTAATGACCATTAACAACCATGTTTGGGCAGTTGTACAACCCCTCCTCCTTGCTATATATTGAGCCTCTTTTGAATCAATTCAGTGACGAAAAATCATCACATACAAACATCAATATATCACACATACGTGACTGAAATTCAGCCCAAAACAGTCTCGAAAATCACTGCAAAACAGTGAAGAAAACCACTGCAAAACAGTGACGAAATACAATGTGATATACACAAGATATACACAACAGAGACACACTATATACACAGAGACAAAAGAGATAAGAGTAAACAGAAACTCTTCCTTCCTTTTCCATATCTTCAGCAAGTCGAGTCATATTTATTTTCTTCATCAGGCTCAACCTATTGGCTTTGTAGCGTTGAGATTAAAGTGTTGTTTTATCTTGAGAGACTATTGCCCGCTAACGTAAAAACATATATACGGGGCAATCTTGTCTTAAGGGCAGAGGGCAATCACTCGACTCAACACACAACGTTGTAACCATCCAGATTTAGTTGTTTCTTGATTTCAGGTTATCAAGATTCAAGACACAACAAGCTTGCGGCAGTTTTGAAGATTGGCCTATTTGTTCAACAATATTCAATTTCTGAATATTGAATATTTATTCATCCTTTCAAATACTTGTAATAGTTTTTACTTCCCGTACTGCTTTATAAAGTACAATAGAGTACCATCAATGATCATTCACCACTACCATCTATTCTGGAGGCCATCCAAAGCCTTCTCGATGACTATGTGGTGCACAGGTCCTCAATGGAGTATCCTATGAGCGATTCAGGTTCTGACGATTCTGATACGGGTGAAGATCTCCGTGAACTGATGGAAATTCTTGATGATCCTAGTTGTGGATTTGACTGTTCAGACTAGTTTAGCAAATTCATCGAAACAACTAGTCAGCCACCAAAGTCAGAACTTGACTGCTATTTGGAAGAACCTATTGTGCCTTGGACCAAGAACTTTGATGTGTTGAGTTGGTGAAAAGCTACAAGTCTCCGATATCCTGTCCTATCAAATTTAGCTCGTGATCTTTTGTCAATACAATTGTCTCTTGTTACTGGCTATGATGGTTATTACACTTAATTGCGTGAACCTGATAGAGATATGACATCCGTGAAGTCAGATTTAGTGAATGCCTTGATGTCTACTAAAAGCTGGTTTGATAAACAGCGTCGCAATGCAGTAATCACTGATTCTTCTGTTCTGTGACATTTGTTTCTTTCGTTATTTGACTCTTGGTAATTGAGTGTTAGAAGTGGATACAGATGACTTAATTATAAAACAGATATATCTAACATATTCACTTTTCTGCTATACTAGACTTCTAGCTCACTTTAAAATGTGGGTTTTCTTCTTTAAGTTGTTATGCAAGTGAGTGGATTGAGATTAGAACTTTGTGAAGTTACTTGTAGGGCCATTATGGTATATATCATATTTTTCGTAAAAGAAAAAGAAGGAAATTCTCAAATTGCAACCAAGCATTAGGTGAAAGAGACAATGTTGAATTAGCTTAGTACTTTTGGTACACATGTTGATGATCCAACTCGGTCCTAGTTGCTGACAGGAAAAGGGGGCTGATGATCTATGTGAAGCCTGTGTGTGTCTCTTTCTCTGTCTTCCTTCAGAATTAACTAATGATGTTCATCTTGTTGTTGAACTAGAAATTGTGAACTCAGATCTCTCGCCTGCTTCTTTTTCGACTCAAAAAGGGAAAACAGATTTTTGATAACCACGCCCAATGAGCTCCCCACCTGCTTGCGATCCACTGGTCCTCGATCCTTGCAGGGAAAATTAACTCCAAAGAAAAATGGATGAGCGAAAGACAAGGAATATGGTTGAATATAGGTCTAGACGACCCAGAGGATTAGACCCTGATGTTCATATCAATTACGTGTCTGGGTCCCATATATGTTTTTTGTAGCTATAGAGTGGTTGCTTTGGTAGGTCTAACAACTTTTATAGCTGAATTTATGGGTTTACCCTTAACAGAGACAACGGGTGTATAGGTAATCAATCCTTCAACTCGTGATTTACTGATAGTTGACATTGATGAAACTTGTGATGGCATGAGAACAATATTGGTACCTCTGTTATGTGGTGTGCATGCAATGGTCTTTGAAATGGTGGTTTAGGATGATGTTCGTGCTCATGTTCCTTATGCTAGATAGGGTCGGGATGGTTGCTTGAACGTGAACTTTAATCTTCCCAGCTGGGTTGTGCTCTTTTCCATACCTCGATCCTTTGTGCTAACCCATATATCAAGTTAAGGAACTACAGCTCCTAATATTCTCTCTTATTAGTAGGTGGAATTAAGGACCAGACTTGTATAAGGTTCGAAGGTTTGAAGTTATACATGTATCAAGTACTGGAATAAATTGTTGGCATCTTTTTGTTATTTGAACTGGCCCAAACCAAGTGTTAACCCCTTTCTATCTTCCTCTCATTCAGGCTTAGTGGCTTACAGTTTAGTATTAAGTTGCATCAATCATCCTTTCATTTGATACAGAATATAAGCAAAACTGTGTTGAAATTCACATAGCAATGACTAATACATATATTTGAGGACACAAACTAACTATTACTTGTTATGTGACTGGAAGTGCGTGAAAAGAGCTCTTAGGCTAGAGGCCGGGAGTATCCCATAAGTTATATAGAGCGGCGGTGGCCTTGCCAACTTTCTCATTGAACTGAATAGGCCATCACCTAAGAGCAGGCAAAGAGACAATATTTCATTGGCTAAAATATAAACTTAAAAGTGAAAAAGCTATTCATAGTTGTTTGGTAGATTAACCGGGCTATCAGGTGACACCAATGGCTGAAATAGCATTGGCTGAAATAGCATGTGGGTGTGGAAGAGTCTCAAGTGTCAAACCTGGAGTGATGCCCTTCTGCCTTTCTGCTTCACATTAAAGGCAGAAGTTGTTCCCATGTTGAAGGGGTCACCAGTGGTGGATGCTCCTACTTCTTGTCTGTTAGTTGTTTACAACATTATTCACGCTTGAGGAGGAAGAAGAGGATTTTGGTGACAAGTGTGGATGGATAGCTATCCACATGTGGTGCTTAGATTTGTTCCATCATTTTAGAAGTCTCTGCCGTGTGTATATTGACATCAATCTTAGCCCGGTAGACACACCGAGTATAAAATATTGTGAAGGACAAGGATACGTTCCTCAAAAACCAGCGTGGTTAGAGCAGAAGTACTGTGATTTGTGCTTGCATTTATGGGGTTTTGTTAGGGATCAGGCTGATTGTTAAATTTTCTTGCATGTAAATTTTCATGCTGAAGAACTGAAAGATTCACTTTCTGCTTATTACATTCAACCCTTTTCTTCTCCAGTTGACAATGTTTAATATCCAAATTAAGCACAAGTCAACGTTCAATAATTAACATCCAAAATTAAAGCACAACTAAAAATGTCCTCTTCCTTTTACGTTGGAAAAGAAGTCATGTTGCTCAAAAGTTCTTTTTTACCGAATTTGACCTTCTATTTTTCTTCTTTCGTCAAGAACCACGAGGCATTTTATATTCACCCCAAAACTGAGCATGGACCATATTTAGTATTTCGAATACCTTATTATAGTGTTATAAAGCTTCCACCTCCAGTCATGACGTGCATTTTCTTTTCTCACCACCAGCATGGTACAGTTAATGTTAAACTTGCATTCAATTATCGGTAGCATCATTCTTCTAATTGTTGCACAATCTGCTGGTTGATGATTATAACTCAAAAGTCTGTCATTTGGTTTACTGGAAGTCAGTTGGCTGTTTACTTCACTCTCATTTCGATTTTCCATTGAGGTGGTCTTTGCTAACATCTCTTTTCTTCCCTCTGCAATTTCACTCTCATGGATGTCGTACTGACTCAACTCTGGCTGTCATGCAGATGAAAGCTGAGGGCTCTGTGGTGCGGAACAAGTGATTTTGCGAGTAACTTTTTCTTTTTGCTGTAAGTTTGAGATTCCAAAAAGCCATCATCAGGATCACCTCCTATCTGAAATAACCACAACCTTTTTATGGATAATGGGATGTACATACATATATATATATATAGTAGAAATCTTCCTAGTCTCTACTGTGATCCTGCTAGGCTTAGTCCTTAGGTGGGATGCTAGCTATTCATAGGATATTATTGTAGCTACTTCTTTTGGCCGGATATTAAATAGCCATAAAAACCTTTGTTTCTTCAAATGTTGAGTGAATATCATTCCTATGGAGAATATCCTTGAAAAGTATTCAGCAAAAGATAATCTGACTTAGGTTTGATGTTTATCCTTGAAAAGTTCATGCAAAACTAATTTATTAGAAGATTTACCTGCTGTTTGTTGAAATAAGCATCGAGTCGATCTATTTCACAGGCAAATTAATTGTACAAGGATTATCCTGCAGAGTTTATAATGAAGGAGATGATACTAAGTACAGATTACTAAATTAATATATCCATCACCGGGGAGCTTTCTTCATCGTATTGAATCTAAGCAGGGATGGCAACGGATATGATCTGGACCGGATCTTACTAGATCCAGATCCAGATCCATTTTTCATACCCGAATCCAGATTCGGATCGAGATCCATCGGGTCCATAAAAATCAGATCCAAATCCGGATCCACCGGGTCCATAGATCGGATTTGGATTCACATGTAAATTTTTTTGCCTTGTTAAGAATGTAACCTTGCTAAGAATTTTTTTTTGAACTGACAAACGATTTTTACTTAGCTAACCATTTACTATGTTTCAATTTTGAAATGTTCATATGAGATATTTTGTTCATTGTCTCGTTTTGATTGTGAGCTATTAATTGAAAATGTTGGACAATGACAATAGTTGTGGAAAATGCTAACTAGTATTTCCACAATGTAGAACTTGCATGTGCTTGAAATTTTCACAAATGAAGTGAATATAATTTTAACTACTTGTCTATGGAGATGTTAGTCATTCACTAATATAACATTGATTTTATTATCGAAGTTACCTCTTTATTTTTTGGTTTTTGAGTTAACGCGGGGGATAAATTAAACTTGTTTTGAGAATTAAACTTGCAAGGACGTGCTTAACAATTTTTAAAAAATACTTATAAAATTACATTCTAGGTTATGAAAATATTTAATAAAAACGAATCCACGGGTCGGATCTGGATTGGATACGAATCTCAAATACAAGATCCAGATCCAGATTCGATCCGTCAGAAACGGACCCGGGTCCGATCCGGATCCGTCGGGTCCAAATTTTGAAGATCCATATCCTATAAAACGGATCTAGATCCACCGGATCCGGACCGGGTCCAAAATCCACTGCCATCTCTAAATCTAAGTTATCATATTTGATTTTAAAGTAAAACTTTTTGTTCTAGCAATACCATTGGCTCATATTAAATCACTTTACCCGATGTAGTTATGATTATGGGATATAAAAAAAAAAGTTAAAACTTATCCTCTTCAAAAGGTGAAATTTTATATCTAGCGAATTGTAACTATAAATAACATTAGAATAAACGATAGATAACAAGAAAGGTATTGAGTAACAAAAGAAAGTAGTACTAGCATAAAGCAGATACTCGTCATTTATATGATGTAATACACATAATATTACTTTGAATTTAGTATACAACAATATGTTAATTGTAGCATAACCAAAATTGTATTATTAAATACAAAATCTAACAGCATCGTTAAACAGGTAAAAAAAAGATAAATTTAAATATTTGAAAATTAGGAGCAAAATCCGGTGGCCGATAATTTACAAGCTGCGCAACTAGTAGCAGATGTGCAACACCACCCCCACCCCACCCGGCCAAGGCGAGGTCATCTCACAAGGCTTTGTTTAAATCAAAATCTTCACAGCTGCTGCAATATCACGCAGCTCCTCATTTGAAACCTTCTTCCACACACCATCAATCATCAGGAGGCCTTTTGAACCTTCCAAAGGCACGTTGTTATGGGCATTTTCGTCCGAGAGAAAATCCCTTTCAATCTCCATATTCTCTTCTGTCTTCCTCATTTTCTTCATATTAGGATCGTCCAAGCATTCAATCGCAAAAGCAGCCTCCCGCTTGCAACCACATTTATAGGTTTCCAGGATTTCATTGTCTGATGATTTTGCAACTTCTGCTGAATTATCAACAAAATCAAGAATCGGAAGAAGGCCAGTTGAACCAAATGCATGGGGAAGCATACCAATGGGGCATGCTTTCCATGTTTTTGCAACTACCCATTTGCTCTCAGTATCTGTTGTGTTCATGTTATTGCCCTTTACAACTCGACGCATAATTAGTTCAAGCTTCTGAGCAGCTTGGCGAAGAGAATCTTCTTCCCTGGATAGTAGGAAGCTTTCTGAACTATTGGTGGAAAGATCTGAGTGAATAATCTCTGAATCAAATACACTCAGTGAACAGAGCTTATTTAACTTATGGATGAAAGAGTTCCTTTCCATCATCTGAGCAATGACAAGAGCGGACTTCATCAGCTGATTATTGTCGTGAGAGGACAAGAATAAACATTTACGTAATAGTTCTTGCAGCGTTGCCTCTGGAAGACCAAGTTTTCTTGAAGAGTCTTCCCTGTCAGCAGCAAGATCATTATGGTTAAGAGGCTTTAGTGTCTTCAGGTTTGCAACTATCTGTTCACACATGTAAGATAATTGTCCAATCAAAAGAGATCCATTTGCATTTCCTGAGAGGGCATTTGCACCTGGCAATGATCCGTAAAAGAAATGAGTCAACGATGAACAGGAAATTAAGCTAAAATCCATTCCACTACATGAAGCAAATGAAAATCATAAAACTGAGACAAACATCATAACAGATAGCACACATTTACAGATGTGGATGGGAAAATAAATAATAAGACAAGACGCGTAGAATGAAAACAGCAGGATTTGAAAGAACAGTTTACACTTCTGTAGACTGAGCAAATCCTCCAGTAAGTCAAGCGAGAGAATTTTTTCATGTTTTGTGTCTTCTCTTGTTAGATGGACCGGACATACAATTACTGCAATATGACATTAATATCACTAGTGCAAGCATAATATTATTAGTATGTGATAAATGATAACCCGCAAGCTGCATTTCCAGTATCAGTGAAAGCAGAGGCGAACCCAAGATTTCAAGAGGATGGGTTCACTATCAGGGACGGAACCCGAACCCCCTCAGCAAAAAATTACATGATGTATATAAGGTAATATTTTTATTCTTTATGAACATATATAGATTTTAAATCCTTTAAGCACAAGGTTAGAAGTTGGCTTAGTGGTTTAAAGGTTCAAAATTTACCTTAAGGTTCTAAGTTCAAATCCCAAGCATTACATTTTTATTTATATTAGAAGAGGAGAAATGAAGAAATATACTAAAAAGAAAGGAGCAGCAGGGATTCGATCCTCTACCTTTAGGCCTTAAGCCCAGTGCCTAACCAATGCTCCACTTCCTTTGGTTTGATCATGTGTTCCTTTAGTTAATATTAGATAGATTTATAAGACTTATACACATAATATACTGAGTTTAGTCGGGTGACCATGGGTTCACGTGACCCGTTTTTAACACATAGATTCGCTCCTGAGTGAAAGCAAGTATCCCCCACAAACTAGGATACAATTTAGAGCACTATGTGCTCAATAAAACACTAACAGCAGTTGAAATTTTCAGCATCCATGGCACAAAATTCTAAAGGAAATCCAGTCAAAAGTATCTCTTACATAGCTCCCGGTAACTATTTTTACCAATGTCCCAAATTAACTAGTTGCCACTAGAACAGGAATAATCGCTAACTGTGTGTTTCCGGTCCCCATATATTAATAAGTGGATCTTACAACAGAGGCATTCCTGGTACTCCAACAACACCAAGCACAAAAAATCATCAAAGTGAAGGAAAGCTGTTGTTATGTTGGAATTTTTTAGCCAGAATACATCACTTACCAAGCTCATGCGTTGTGGCTTCCATAGTCTCAATCTTGCCTAGGGCTGCCCTGAGAAGAGTCAGAAGCAAATCTGGTTCTCTATTTGATAATTTCTTCAGGATTGGTTTCCAGTCATCATATGCACTATGCATGTCGATAGTTTCATGGATTGTTAGAGCATTCTCCGTGTCCCCTGGCAAATTTGAGGAATCTACTGTCTGCAGCATAAGCTCCAAAAGCACAGATACCACTTCTGAAGATGAGGAAGTATATAATCGAAGAATCGCCTTCATAGCTCTAGTAATCTGTTTCTTAGAACCTGAGACAAATTTAGTCTGGAAAAACTTAGGACATTCAGCATTTCAGACATGCTGATAGTAAAGCACTTCGGAACAGTATCACAGACAACATATACCCTTCAAAAAGTAAAATCCAGTGTTAACCACCTTTATGAATTAAAAAAATCATACACAACTTTGCAGAAAGTAGCTCTAATTACCATGTCAATGTCAAATTTAGACGCTAGAAGGAATCATGAAGATATTAACAAAACAGAAAAGATGCTAAATACTACAGTTCATGAAACCTTTAAAAGATCCCAAATGGTGGTGACTGATGACTGGACAGCCCTGAAATCTGCTGTACGAGGATGAACACAAGTAAATCTCAAAGGACACACTAGTTCATCTCATTCTGTGTTCATTGAACTAACATGCTAATGCTATCAGTGCATATATTTGACATTGTACTGATGCTTCAATAATCTCAACGTTTTAATGCTCAGTTTTAGTAAATTGTTACAGGTCATAAAGGTGGATGTAACAAATCACTGTCAAGTGCCAACACTTTCCCGTGCAGAAGATTGTCAAAAGAAAGTCCTAAAGAAAACTTCATAAAGTAACCCTGCCAATGAACCACGGGGTTACAGATATGAGACTGAATAGAATTGCCAGAAGTTTTAGAATATGGTAGCTTCCCAGAAATGAAAGCGAGAAACATGTTTCTAGCACAAAGTTGCCCAGGTCTAATTCCTGTATAAGAGAACGAAAATTGTTGAAAAAAATCAGAAAATAGTAAATGTTGTATGACACAGAAGAACGCCAGAAAATCTGCACTAGTTATTTTTTCTGAATTGGATAAAAGGAAAAAATAATCCCAGTAAAAGGTTGTATTGGATGTCATAATGACAATCAATTTCGTACAGAAAATACTTCCACTCCCTTTCTTTATACTTGTTCAGCAATTATATCCTTCGGTTGTGAAAAGATATAACACTTGGGCTTAACTCAACCCCAAAAGCTAGCTCATAGGGTGAGGATTACCCAAGAACATATAAGGAAACCAAGTCCCCCATCCCTAGATGATGTGGGAAAACCTAAGTTCTTCAACGGGAGTTAACAATGGTCGTTTTGCAAAAGGACTATTTTCGTCCTTGTAACTGATCATCCTTTGCCAAGACAACCTAAATTCTTCTATGAAAGTTAACAAGGGTCGTTTTTGCAAGAAAAAAGACTACCTTTGTTTATTTTGTCGTTGTTCGTCGATACGATCTAAATTCTTCTATGAAAGTTAACAAGAGTCGTTTTCGAAAAAAATAACCACTTTATCCTCCAAGTAAACCTCGTTTTTAAACATGCATGAAGTCTTTCCGTTTGAGTCTAACTTTGGCATCATTATTTATTCTCAAGTCTCCCCCAAGGATCGGAAATTTTGTGTCAACCAAGTCGAAATAAGTTTTAATCTTGAGTTCTTTTCCTAAATATGTAAAAATGATGACATTGGGAGAGATGTGATAAGAGGCCGAGTTGATACCCCCACAGTTTATGATCAAAGACACCGTTGTTCCGGACATGGGTCATTATGGATATTCAAACATCTGGCATTCGTCAACCCTGACAGAGATTTAATTGAGGCTTTAAATTCGTTTTGAAATTCTACAAATAACGTCTTCCGCTTTAATGATTTTGAGTTGACTCCTACATTGGAAGAATTAGGTGGTTTCACGAGATTAAGCAAGAACCTCCATAGTAAAACACTTCTAGCGCCAAGGAATGTCAGCGGAAACAAATTCTTGGAGCAAATGCATATGGCATGTTTGGATGGGTTCATTTAGAGTTCTTGTATGAGAGATATGAAAAGAAAGAAGGATTTTGAATTATGGGAAGCTACTTAAAAATGGACCACCTCCCTGCATGGGAAAAACATAGAAGATTTTGAATTATGGGAAGCTACTAAAAAATGGACCACCTCACTACATGGGAAAAACATAGAGAAGAAGCATTCATAGTAGCGTTCTTGGGAACTACTCCCTCTGTCCCCATTAATTTGATACACTTTCCTTTTTAGTCCGTCCCAAAAAGAATGATACATTCCCTTGTTTTGCAATAATTTAACTTTAATCTTTACCTTTTACGCTTAACGAGATAATCTATAACCACACAAATATCTTTGACTTGTTTTAGACCACAAGATTAAAAAATCTTCCTTTATTTCTTAAACTCCTTGCCGAGTCAAACTATATCATATAAATTGGGACGGAGGGAGTATAGTTTTCTCAAGACGAGACAGAAAGATCAACATCCTTTAGTCTGGAATAGTCACAGTACTGTTGAAGAGAAAAAATTCCACCATCTTACTGATATCTATCGTGTCTTGACCAAATACCGAGAGGGTGAAGACTATTTTGAAGGCTGTAGCATTCTGTTACAAATGTGGTCTCTAGAGCATCTATATCATTTTATAGCAAGATTTGAATCTGATTGGAAGAGCTATATTGCAAATCATCAGGACAGGATGCTGAAATTAAAAGACAATTTACCAAAGGGCGTTGGGGCTTGGAGAGAGTATCTATTTACATTAAACGCATCTACGATTACATGGAACTATCATTGGTCTCCTTCGGGAAAGGTGACCCACGTGTCTTCCTGTCGCCCATTATTTGTTTTAATGGGCCTTAGACAGTTTCAGCCATATACGCCCCTTCGAGTTTTACACTTACCAACCAATAGCTACAATACCACATTCCACCAGTCATATTGATTTGATTAGCTTACTGTTCGCGATAAATTTTGTGTTCTTCTTTACCGAGAAGATTGGTATGACTATTTCTATAAGTAATAGAATGTATGAAGTCGGCCCGAGAATCAGAGGGTGATATTAGGGTTTTGAGATCGGTTCTGACTTTTTACGGAGTTTCAACTATCCATTACAAAACAAAGAATTCCGTTCTTACAAGTAACTGCCAAGGAGATGGAGAAAGAAGTTGTTGGTATGGAGCTTGCAGTTGAACTCTTGAATAGGAAAGAGGTGAAAAACAAACGATGAGATCAGCCGTGGGCCAATGAACTGATTCCTCCAGTTGAGATTTTTAAATTTCAAATAGGTTGGCTGAGCTTGCAAATTCACTCAAGTCTCTCAAAGGTTGTTTTCCAACTCGACCGGAGGACTCTGTTGAGATGTCAACTTTAGGGCTATCTTTCACCGTTGACAGACATGGTTCAACGTGCCAGCTACGCTTAGTATTTAGTAGTTTCATTTTACAGCAAAAATTCATGCTTTTGACATAGCATCGGGTGTTCACTTGGAAAACCGTGTGAGGTCAGGTGATGGTCAACAACTCCAGGAAATGCTGAAAAGCGGCTAACGATGCAAGAGCTCTTTTCCCCTTATATGTCCCGAAAGCTCAAACTTTTTGCTAGCTTTGAAACATTGGCGCCTCTGTGGTCAATAGGAGCAGCAAATGATCAAACCCACCCCACTCGGCTCAAGCCGAGAAGCTGAAAGCTTGGTGTGGATGGCAGGCAAGCCTATATTCCTTACAAGCGTTGTTTCTATCTATTACTATCTAAAAATAATCAAGTTATTAATGGGGATGGGATCTTTGAACCTTGTTTGAGCTCCTCTTCCCCTTTCTAGACAAGAAAAGAGAAGGGGAACTCCTTTCTTTTCGTTGTTGGCCCGGAGACAAATCGTGCCCGTGGTTGAGGACACTCGAGCATACGTTTTTTTTTTAACCCTCATGTGTCCTCCTCCACGGGCACAATTTGTCTTCGGCCAAGCTAGCGTAAAACTCGAAGGAGTGTATATGGCTGAAGCCGTCTAAGGCCCATTAAAACAAAGAATGGGTGATAGGAAGACATGTGGATCACCTCTCCCGAAGGAGACCAATGATAGTTCCGCGGAATTTGATATGCATTCAATGTAAAAAAATACTCTTTCCAAGCCCCTACGGCCTTTGGTAAATTGCCTTTCAATTTCAGCATCCTATCCTGAATGACTTGCAATATAACTCTTTCAATCAGATCCGAATCTTGCCATAAAATGCTGAAGATATAGATGTTCTAGAAACCACATTTGTAACAGAATACAACATTCAAAATAGTCTTCACCCTCTTGGCATTTGGTTAAGACACGATAGATATCAGCTAGAATCATCAGAAAAATGGTGACATTTTTTCTCTTCAATAGTATTGTGACTACTCTAGACAAACGGATGTGGAGCTTGCTGTCTTGTCTTGGGAAAACTATAGTTCCCAAGAACGCAACCATGCATGCTTCTTGTCTATGCTTTTCCCATGTAGGGAGTGTTGTCCATTTTTAGTAGCTTTCCATAATTCAAAAATCATTTTCTTTTCATATCTCTCATACAAGAACTCTAAATGGACCCATCCATTATCCAAACATGCCATATTAGGATAAATGATGTGTGTTTGCTCTAAGAATTTGTTTCCGCTAACATTCCTTGGAGCTAGAAGTGTTTTATTACGGAGGTTCTTGCCTAATCCCAAGAAACCACATAATTCTTCCAATGTAGGAGTCAACTCGAAATCATTAAAGCGGAAGACGTTATTTGTAGAATCCCAAAACAAATTAAAGCCTCAATTAAATCTCTGTCAGGATTGAGGAATGCCAGATGTTTGAATATCCCAGTCGAATGATAATGACTCATGTCATTCCACCAAGCCCGGAGCAACGATGTTTGTGATCATAAATTGTGGGGTTTCATCAACTTCTTCAACTCTCGACCTCTTATCACATCTCTCATTGGCATAATTTTTACCTATTTAGGAAAAAACTCGCGATTAAGACTTATTTCGACTTGGTTGACACAAAATTCTCGATCCTCGGGAAAACTTAAGAATAAAAAAAGATGTCAAAGTTAGACTCAAACGGAAAAAAGCTTCAGGCATGTTTTAAAAAACGAGGTTTACTTTAAGGATAAATAGGTCATTTTTTTTAAAACGACCCTTGTTAACTTTCGTAGAAGAATTTAGATTGTCGCGACAAAGAAAGATCGCATCAACGACAAAATAAACAAAGGTAGTCATTTTTAATGGAAAAAACCCCTCATTAACTTCCCTAGAAGAATTTAGGTTGCCTAGGTAAAGGATGATCGGACAAAAGCTAAGTTGCGCGGACTCTTCATTTTTGATGCCGAACCCGTCTCGACATGAGACTGGGACGGGTGCAGGCATGGGATACGTCTCGAATTCAGTCAACCAACTTCTGATACTTTGACCGAGTCCCTTGTCATTTGATTTATGTTCTTTCGTGTACTTGTTTATCTTAATTACATGCGTTAGTTACTGCTTCTTTTTTCATAATGTTTTATCATGGCTTATTCGCTTTTGTTACCATCATTTTCATACTGCTTTAAATTTCTTGTCGGAGTCTGACCGTTTCTCTTGCTTTGCTTGTGCTTATGCTTTGTCTTGAGCCGAGGATCTTTCGGCAATAGCCTCTACCTACCAAGGTAGAGGTAAAGTCTGCGTATACTCTACCCTCCCAGACCCCACGTTGTGGGACTTCAATGGGTATGCGGTTGTTGTAAATGAAAGATAAAGCATATGTAAGACATGAGAAATGACATACCTTCAATATTATAATCCTTTTGTCTCATATTCGCATCTTCATGTTTCAGGCGAATATCTCTCTAAATTTTGAATATCTTTATAGTTCTATTTTTATAATTTTGAATTTTCTTAGCCAAATTCCCGCACCCGTATCCATACGGGGATCCGCACCTCTGAATCTTAAAATTTAGATTTTGCCGAATTCGACACTCGAATCTGTACCCGTATTGGATATCCGCATCCGAATCCGAGCAACTTAGAAAAAATGGTCATTTTTGCAGAACGATCCATGTTAACTTCCGTAGAAGAATTTAGGTTGTCTTGGCAAAGGATGACCGGACACAGAGACAAAAATGGTCAAAATCGACCGGTGTTAACTTCCGTAGAAGAATTTAGGTTGGTTTTGGCAAAGATTAACCGGAAAAATAAACAAAAGTGGTCATTTTTGCAAAAATGATCCTTGCTAACTTTCATGGAAGAATTTAGCTTACAAGGGAGATGCAAGATTTGCCTGGTAGGCACAATACCATTGGGATTTTATTTGGAAAAGCTGGACACCTACCAAGGTGAAGTGTTTCACATGGTTAGCGGTAAAGAGAGCATGTCTCACCCAAGAAGTTCTACAAAAGAAAGGAATGCAACTAGTGTCTAGATGCTTTCTTTGCAACAAAACCGAGGAGACTAACAAACATATGTTTCTACACTGCAAGTTCACTGCTCAGCTATGGGAAATTTTCCTTAGCCTAACAAATACTAGATGAATCATGCCAGAGCACACATTAGATCTTCTCCGCTGTTGGATTAGGGGAGGGAGCAAAATTCATAAAAGGTGGTGGAGGATTACCATCCTGCATTTGGTGGACTGTGTGGAGAGAAAGAAATGAAAGACGTTTTGAAGATAGGTCCAATTCTATTTAGGAAGTAAAATGGAATTGTGTTGTATCTTTGTTTTTTTGGTCTAAATGGCTTTGTATAGAGGATATAGATCAAATTGTAGAATTACTAGGTTCTCTGTAAGTTTTTATTTTCTCTAGGTTACTCACTTTTTGGAGGTTGCCAGCATACCCTTCATGCTGAGGAATACAACATTACCAGTAAAAAGATATCTTGGGGAGGAAGAATAGAATATTCCTTACCCAAATGGAATGTGCTTTTGATATGGATATGGCTGATTTTTGTCATATGTCAATAGATACCGGTTCTTTTTTTTTTTTTGATAAAAATACTACTACTACCAAATTAAAATAGCAAGATAAAAATGTTAATTACTCAATATTTGTTTTTAAAACCTTTAACTTAGAAAACAAACTAAAAATAGATAGAACGTAATTTTTTTGAAAAATTTCTTTCTTTTGTAAATAAAATAAAAACAATGTGAATATTTTTGTTGTTTTCACTTTTATCAAATAAACCTACTTAAAAAAGAAATAAAAGCTAAAATTCAAAATTAGACCTAAAAGAAATATTTAAACACTAAAAAATAATATAAAACTAAAGTTAGGTAAATACCTATGTGTTCACATTAGGAACATGACATTATGCAGAGGGAGACCTCTGCCAAGAAGATATCTCTGCAACTAAAGGGTTCATTTCAAAAAGTACTTTGGAGGAGAGTGGTGTGCATTAACTATGGTTCAACAAAATGGATCTTCATCCTGAGGCTGATCATCTGTGGGAAACTATTGACAAGGGATAGACTAGCTAAGTAGGGAATTATTCAAGATATAGTATGTCCTTTGTATAGCAGACAGGAGGAAAGTATTGCTCACTTATTTTTTTAATGCGAGGTCTCTTCAGCTATATGGAAGAGTATTCTAAGCTGGTATAATGAGTTACAAGGCATCCCATGGAGTGGCAACATGAATTGACTTGCACCATCACCTCTTGTAGAGGAAGAAGATCGACAGCAGAGGTTTATAGAATATGCCTAGCAGGTACCACTTATCATATCTGGCCGGAAAGAAATGCAAGTCTTTCAGCAAAAGCAGATGAGCATTAAAGGTGCGGTGAAACAAATTGTCCAAGATGTTCACTGTCAAGGTGCTATGGGGATGAGATGAAAAGGAAGTTAGATAGCATGAATTTCTATCCTAAGTTGATGTGGTAGTATGATGTAATAGTAGGTAGGTGTAGTGTGGACAGAAGCTTGTTGTTTAGTCCTCCTATTCTGATGTCTATTTTTTTCTCTCGAGTTGTACAAACTTTTCTTGGTAAATAAGATTATATTTTTTTTTATATTTTGTACAAATTTTGCTATCCCCCCCCCCCTCTGACTTGCTCGATAATGGTAACATCCACCCCCCCCCCCATCAACACACCATCGACCACCGACCGTCGACGATGCTCCGTCCGCCGACCACCGGTGACCAGGTACGCTGCCCGAACACTGCTCTGTCCTCTATTTTTCTCTTTCTTCCCCCTTGCTATTCTTTCTTTATCCTTCCACCACCACTGGCGCCCGGAGTATCTGGTTGTATCATCGCCGGCGACTATCAACCGTAACCCGTCACTCGTCAACACCCACGAACAGATCTGGTCAGTAAGGACCTTCAGAGACCACCAACAACAACAACCTCCGACGGCCTCTGAAGACGATGAAAATCAGGTTTCTTCTTGTTTTCAAGCCCAAAACAGGTCCTATCTCAGCCTTCTACTATATTTCAATTTGTGCACATCATTTACGGTAGTGCTCTAGTTAGTGCCAGTAGTTTTTGTGCGTTTTTGTCCTTTATTGTATTTCAATTAAGGCCCTTATTTACGGTTTGTGCGTTTTTGTCCTTTATTGTATTTCAATTAAGGCCTTTATTTACGGGTAGTATTCTAGTTAGTGCCAATAGTTTTTGTGCATTTCTTGTTCTCGGTTTGCATTATTGCTTACTGTTAATAGCGTTGTATTCTTGCTAACTTGTGCTTTAGTAATTCTTCCCGTGTGTGTTAGCGTTAACCTTTGACTAGCATTTTTTTCCTCTAGTGGCTTTGGTGAATGATGATAGACTAGGGTCATGTTATCGGTCGGGGACGGGGGCAAGGGTTAAAGGGGCTAAGTGGGATAAGGGAGATGCAAGGCTGAGAATAGGGTCTTGGAACATTGAGACTTTAACGGGGAAGTCCATAGAGCTAGTTAAGATACTTAAGAAGATGAGGATTAATATAGCATGTGTTTAGGACACCAAATGGGTAGGACCTAAGGCTAAGGATGTGGACGGGTATAAGTTATGGATCTCGGGTAGGTCGAGGTCTAGAAATGGGGTAGGCATTTTAGTAGACAACGAGCTGAGGGATCAAGTGGTAAAGGTTAGGAGGGTCAATGACAGGATGATAGCGATTAAGTTGGTAGTTGGAAGGTTCACTATGAACATTATTAGTGTTTACACGCAGGCAGACTTGGATGAGGAGGAGAAGAGGCGCTTTTGGGAGGATTTAGACGAGGTGGTGGGAGGTATACCACCCACTGAGAAGTTATTTGTAGAAGAAGATTTCAATGGACATATCGAGTCACCTCCGGGGGTTATGACGACGTGCATGGAGGCTTTGGCCTCGGGGATAGGAACGAGGGAGGCATCTCACTTTTGGAGTTCGCTAAAGCTTTTGGAAAGGTGATAGCCAATTCGAGGTTCCGGAAGGATGAGCACTGGGTGATTTTTCCGTAGTTCGGTGGCTAAGACTCAAATAAACTTTTTGATCCTTAGGAATGTTGATAACAGTCTTTGTAAAGACTGCAAGAATTCCGAGTGAGTATCTTACAACCCGACATAAGCTTTTGGTGATGGATTTGGTTATTAACATGGAGAAGAGGAGGGTTGTGGATGACAGACTAAGAATCAGATGGGAGAGTTTGACCATGGCTAGTACACAGGAGATGGGGGAGAGGTTGATGGCCATGGAGGCTTGGGAGAGTAGTGGGGATGCGATCGGTATGTGGAATAGGATGGCCAGTTGCATTCGGAAGGTAGCTAGAGAAGTGCTATGGGTCTCGCGGGGTAGCCGTAGTGGGCATCGAGGGGACTGGTGGTGGAATGATAAAGTTCAAGAGAAGGTGAAAGCAAAGAAAGTGGCGTCTGCGAAATTGATAGAAAGCAAGGATAAGGTGGAGAAGTGGACGAATAGGAAATTATATAAGATGGCGAGGAAGGAGGCAAAACTAGCGGTTACGGCGGCGAAAACGGCTGCTTTTGAACGCATGTATGTGGAATTAGAGGAAAAAGGCAGGGACACTAGTCAAGGCGAGGGAAAGGAGGACTCGTGACTTGAATCACGTGAGGTGCATCAAGAACGAGGACGGCAAAGTACCGATGGAGGACGCGCTTATTAGACGGAGGTGGCAGTCTTACTTTCATAAACTCTTGAACAAAGGAGATAAAGACATTGTGCTAGGTGATCTAGAGCAATCCGGAAGGTACCGGTATTTTAGATATTGCAGGAGTATTAAGGTTGATGAGGTTAAGGATGATGTTCGCAGGATGCGCAGGGAACGAGCGACCAGGCCGGATGAGATCCCAGTTAAAATTTGGAAGAGCGCAGGCAGGACAGGTTTGGAGTGGCTGACTGAGTTGTTTAATGTCATTTTTAAGACGGCAAGAATGCCCGAAGAATGGAGGTGGAGTACAATGATTCCTTTGTACAAGAACAAAGGTGACATCCATAGTTGCAATAGCTATAGGGGTATCAAACTACTAAGCCGCACTATGAAAGTTTGGGAAAGGATCGTGGAGAAGAGGGTGAGAAGAGGCGTGTTTATTTCTGAGAATCAGTTTGGATTCATGCCGGGGCATTCGACTATAGAAGCATCACAAGTTAACAACACCACAAAGAGATCAGATTTTCCTGATAGCAATCTTCTTTATTCATGTTATTCGCTGGGATCATTTGTGTAGGCTTTGCACATTTGATGGTTTGCTGTTTTATCTTGGGAGACTATTGCTCACACTTCCGTAAACGCATATATATACGGGGGCAATCTTGTCTTAAAGACAGAGAGTCATCTCTCCACTCAGCCGGTGGTATTGTGATTATCTAATTGGTTGCTAAGTGTTTCAGGTGTGAAATTGAATCTCAAAGGACTCTAACCGTTCGGATTCTCAGCAGTTCGACAAGCCACAAGTGTAGCAGTTCATGTTCTTGTATTTCTGAATACAAGATCCAGATTTGAAGCTCTAGTTCAAAGAATGAAAGATTGACAACTTGTTGTAATCTTTGTTGTTTATCCTTTCGAAGCACTTGTAATAGTTATTTACTATTCCCGTACTACTTTATTTCCAACAGTATTAGGAGATTGGTGGAGCAGTATAGGGAGAGGAAGAGGGTCTTACATATGATTTTCATCGACCTCGAGAAGGCATACGACAGTTTCTAGAGAGGTTCTAGGGAGATATTTGGAGGTTAGAGGTGTACCTGTGGCGTACACTAGGGCGTACACTAGGGCGATCAAAGATATGTACGATGGAGCCAAGACTAGGGTACGGACAGTAGGAGAAGACTCGAAGCACTTTCCAGTGATGGTGGGGTTGCACTAGGGATCAGCTCTTAGCTCATTCTTATTTGCCTTAGTGATGGATGGACTGACGCGACAGATTCAAGGGGAGGTGTCATGGTGTATGTTATTCGCAGATGACATAGTCCTGATTGATGAGACTCGCAGCGGAGTGAACGCTAAGTTGGAGGTTTGGAGACAGACTCTAGAGTCTAAAGGGTTCGGACTGAGTAGGACCAAGACAGAATACTTGGAGTGCAAGTTCAGTAACGGGAGTGACCATGAGACAGGCGTGGATGTGAGGCTTGATACTCAGGTCATTCCAAAAAAAAGAAGTTTCAAGTATCTCGGGTCAATAATCCAAAGGAATGGAGAGATTAATGACGATGTCACACATCGTATTAGTGCAGGGTGGATGAAATGGAGGCTCACATCGGGAGTCTTTTGCGATAAAAAGGTGTCACCGAAACTTAAAAGGCAAGTTCTATAGGTGGTGAGTGTTGGCTAGTCAAGACTTCGCACATCCAAAAGATGAAAGTTGCGGAGATAATGATGCTGAGATAGATGTGTGGGCATACAAGAAGGGATAAGATTAGAAATTATGATATCCGGGACCGAGTGTAAGCGGCCTTGGTGGAGGATAAGATACGAGAAGTGAGGTTGAGATGGTTCGGGCATGTGCAGAGGAAAGACACAAATGCCCCAGTGCGGAGGTGTGAGAGGTTGGCTATGGACGGGTTTAGGAAGGGTAGAGGTAGGCCGAAGAAGTATTAGGGTGAGGTGATTAGATGGGATATGGCGCAGGTGCAACTTACTGAGGACATGACCTTAGATAGGGGATTGTGGAGAACACGAATTAGGGTAGAAGAATATTAGGTAGTTGAGCGTAGTCCTACTTACGCTTACATACTGGTAGTTGTAGTGTTATTATTGTAGCTCTACTTAGCCTATCATACTAGTAGGCGCAATATTGTTTTATAGTTCTATGTCCTTTTATTTCTGTTGATGTATGTTCTTTCGTGTACTTTGTTTATCTTATTTACTTGCGTTAGTTACTGCTTCTTTTTTTTATAATGCTTTATCATGACTTATTCGCTTTTGTTACTCTCATTTTCATACTGCTTTAAATTTCTTGTCCGGGTCTGACCGTTTCTTTTGCTTGTGCTTGTGCTTGTGCTTGTGCTTGTGCTTTTGCTTGAGCCGAGGGTCTTTCGAAAACAACTTCTCTACTTATCAAGGTAGACGTAAGGTCTGCTTACACTCTACTCTCCCTAGACCCCACGTTGTGAGATTTCACTGGGTATGTTGTTGTTGTTGATATTTTGTAAATCAGAGATGCAATTAAAATGCACCAAATTGGAAAATCTATTAAAATAAACTAAAATTTGTCAACTTTAGGAAAAATTAAAATGGTGCAAAAATTAGGTGTTCACAGTATACACCCCTGTATAGCTAAGAAAAGTTTATAAATTCAACTATTAGTTTAAAAGAGTCAACCATCTCAGCTCTTAGCAAACATAACGCCTTACATTCTCTACCAAGTCTTTTGAAGTGAAAAGGACCAAAGCTCAAATCCCATAACACAGCCATCTATACTACACTATCAAATTTAATGTTAACATGAGTTATGACAACTTAATTCTTTGAATTAGCTGCAACGCTGCATCGTTACAGGGGATTTTTTTGCACCAAACACAATTTATTTGGTATACCTACGGGTGATAACAGAACACTATAATGTAATAGAAATCTAGCAGATTTGCAATCAGATGCAAGAAAATTGATTAATGAGTAACATCAGTTGGCAAAACCACCACTACAACAGGAATAAGCAAAATTCACTCACATTTTTCCGAAGTATGCGAACTGTTAGTCTGCTTCACTTTCAAACAGAAAGCCATCTCTAGCAGTTTATGTTTAATTTCTTTCCTCAGGTTGGCAGTCGAATCCCTTCGAATCGCATTCTTTTGAGGTTCCCAATAATATGATTTCAACCAGTCAAGCGCCTGAAATTATTATCATTTTATAATATAATCCAGCTGAAACTTTCTCTTTTTCACTTACAGATATGAGCATGACAAGAAGATTAAGCATTTAATAACATCTTTTGAGTAACACACATCGTCCTTTCTTTAATTAGCAGCACGTGAATCAGATAACATTAGGCCTATTCATGGACCTGGGGGGCCCGCAATCCCCATCAAATTCACCTGTGAAAAAATGATTTGGACTATATGTTCAATCATATGGACTGGGCTTGCACCAAAAAAAAAGCCCATAGAAAAAATTAAAATGACATTTTTAAATTACTCAAATAGAACAGAAAGATTATGAATTAGTCCCTTTGGTCACTCTGATCCTAAATTTGATCGTGTACTATAACTAGTCTTCATTTTCCTTCCTTTGATTTATTACTTATTCTCCATTTTGTCTGATAGATTTTCATCTAGCTGCAATTCGATCAATGTTAATGTATAAAGGTTGTATGAATCAAGATTGATAATTGGTAGCTAAAGGCCTTTCAATGATCCAAAAAGACTATAGAAGGATCAAGGTTATTAGTATGAAATATTGGTTGGGCAAAGAAAAAGAAAAAATAACTAGAATTACCTTGTCTGGGATTTGAACTACACTTAGACCGATCAATTGGCTCAGGTCAGATATGAGCTTTGACTGTCCTCGTTAATATGGGCAGTCGCCCAGCCCTGGTCTAGCCTGGGTCATGGACAGGCCTAAGGTCGCATGGTTCCTAATACATTGCAATCAACTGCAAGGAAGGATTAGAAAGATTTACCTTTGACCTAGTTGACATCTATGAAACTATCTTACTTCATATAAAAAAAAAGATTTACCTTTGACCTAGTTATTCTAGCATTCCAACACTACTCCATGATGTCCACTGCTATCTAGGTACAAGCGTACCACAATCTGATGCAAGATCATATCTCCTTCATCTTTTTTAAATAAATGTGGCGTCCGGGCTAACTTGTGTGCACACTTAACTAATTCCACTGGGTACCTACTATCTCCCATCAGCACAGATACCGTAACTCTGTCCACCAAGGGCCTCTGGGCCAAATAGATGAAAAGAAATCACATGGGTTTTTTTTGCTTCCGTTGGGATTTGACATGTTACTCATGGTTCTCAATCCACTTTATTGACCACTAGGCCACACCCTTGGGTACTATTTCCTTCATCTTCTTTTGGTTCAAAAGAATAAGATGTTTCCTCCAATTTTATATTCTTCAGATCCAGTTGATTGGCAAAATCAACCTAAACAAGGCTAAATTTGGTCTCTTTTACATGTAGGCGATGTCTAAGAACTGGGAGCTCTATAAGACATCACTGGCAAGCTTCCCAGTCTAGAGCAGACCGAAAAAGTTTACCACTCAAAAGTGGTTTATTCAGCTGAAGTGATTCACAAAAGGTGGTCCAATTCTTTAACCAAATAGTTCACTTTATCAGCTCCTAGTCTAACCTACATCACTGCATCCATAAACCACAACGTTAAATGGAAATTAATTGGCACTATTCAAGAGGATCTCCATAGCAACAAAATTCCTACCAGGGTTGTGAAGTCTGTTTATTTAGTATAGCTCAGGCTGAAAAGAGAGCATCAAGAACGGCACAAGCCTCACAGCTACAATTCTTTTTCTTTTCTGGATGGATGCCTCATAGAAGCATCTATATACAGATTCCAGAAATCAATCATTTTTTGATAACTAGAGAATGAGAAAAATCTACTGTTGAAGCAGAAGATCTGCCACATGCATTTTAGCCCTGTCAGTGACATTTCTAGGCCTTCTTGCTAAGCAAATATAACTTTGTGCCTCCTCCAACTAGTTTTACCACTATAAACCATAATACATCTCAGTATTGTTACCAGAAAATCCATTATGAATACAATCATTAATCTTAAAAAGGAATGGAAGTTCAAGAGGAGTCACAGCTTCAAGTCTTAAACTGTAAGTAAAATTTAAGAGATGTACACATTAAGCAAAAAATTATAGAGCCTAAGGAAGACATCGACCTTGGTAGAGGCAAGACGGACCAACTGCAGTGAAGGAAGATCACGATGAGATCCCTCTACAAAGAAATATTAACCAATGTTAAGAAATCAGCATTTTCACATTAAAATTCAGCTAGAAAATCATAAGCCATAGCAAAACAAACATTGCTAACTGATGCAAAGATTGAGCAACACTTGGTATAAACTTCTTGATTTCTTTAGGCCTGCAGCATATTCAGAACATAAAGCGACATCTCGATAGCTATGTTACTTGATTACTCGCTCACAAAGGCCGTAACAAAAATTTACTCTGCTGACTTACATCAATCAACAACTACCATATCAAAGTTGCAAATATGCATAAACACTCACCATGGCGAACATCAATGAGCATACGTGGAATGCCAATAGCATTTGCTGCCTCAGCTATTGAGATCTCTTCCTTCTTTCGGGTCTTCTCAACAACACCATTTACAAGCCTGGAAAAGTAGTTACCATTATTTTACTGATTTTGCTTGCTTAAAACGCAAACTCACCCACACACAGCTGTTATCCTAAATTTTCATCATTTAAATCGCAGTACCCTCACAAATAAGAGGGAAAAGATGAAATGTTGAGAACGAATAAACTGAAGTGTACAGAAGCGAATCTAAACCAACAGTCTCTGTGTTCATCCAATTGTGTTTTCATTTTAAATTAAACAACGCTACCACGAACATTGGGAGAAGTATCACATGCTCAAAATTATAGCAGATCAGCCGCAACAAGAAGGCTGCAGAGAACATTGCTAATTGTGCCTTTTTTGTACTGTATGGAATGAAAGAATAGAAGATTTTCATAACTATGAGAATGATGTCGATAGTAATAAAAGATTCTTTTAAGAATTTCAGATTTTCACTTGTATTTTGTTGGTATAAAGACAGGATACCTTGTTGTATTAGATAGCTTGGCAAATTCGATACATGAATGTAGCTGAGCCACACACTTAATCTCGTATATATACTTTTTGAGACCATCTTGATGCATATTAAAGTGTAAATAACATCACGACTTATTGATGTGCGGTTATATTAACACAAGTAATACAGCTTACGTGGAAAAAACAGTCATTTTCATAAGTCAAACAAATGGAGGGAGATTTTGAAACAAACAAAAAACAAGTAGTGATAAATGTACCTCATAATTGCCATGCAATATAGCATAGAAAGCATTTCTTCTGACTGCAGAGCATTTCCACCTAAGTCCTTCCTGCAAAAGAAAAAAATAGCAAGAAAAAGGTTCATTTTAAGAGTCCCAAGCGAAAAACATAGAGGAAAAATCAACATAGCAAACTAATAAATAATTGAATACCCCTTTGATTATCTACAAGAAAAAAATGGATAAAAGAATCAATAAGCCCCCTGTTTGGATGGTTGTTTCCGGTGGTTCATTGTTGTATTGTTTTCATTGCTACCATATTTGTTACCATTGTTCTTAAAATTATTTTGTATGGTGTTGTAATCCCATTATATATTAGTATTCACATATTTCTTATCCTTAGTTTTCTATTACTACTTGTTGTCCCTTCTGCTTTAATTTTCTCGCTATCCTGATGTTGTTTTTGCTTTACTTGAGCCAAGGGTCTATAGAAAACAACTTCTCTACTTGACAAGGTAGGGGTAAGTTCTGCGTACACTCTACCCACTGGTTATGTTGTTGTTGTAATCCCGTTGTAACTCCGTAGTTATATAACTATGAGAAAGCTCAATACTTGTAACCATGGATTTGGTGGGTTTTGCATGGTTACTTATAAAAATGTTTATTAAACCACAACAAATAATACAGTCTATCCAAACATAGTATTCATTAATACAGTACAATACAATACAATATCATACGATACGGTATGATACTGTACATTATGAAACCATACCTGAAAAAAGGATCTTTCTGTTGAATTTCTACAATTGAAGTTGTAACATCCACCGCGACAGGAATGCATCCTCTGCTCCTCCAGGTCGATATCTAATATCCAATAAAAAAAGTATTCCATTTATCAAAAAATATGAAGGATAAAAAGAAAAAGGTTTTATTTTGGAGGTTACCCTTTGAAGAGCAAAAGCAATAGATGGAGGAGAAGAAGAGAAAAGGGAATCTCTAATAGAGTTCCATTCATCCCAGCTTATCCATGGCACCAACTTCAGACCTAGAGAGTTGCCTTCAACGGTGTCGTTTGCTGGTGGTTCGATAAACCCTAAAAGAGACTCCATTGTAGAGGTTGGGAAATTAGACCAAGGGTTTAACAGAGGACGTTTTGAGCCGTTATTTTTCTCTAAAAATACTTATTTTTTTCAAAAATTATTTATTTTATAAAATTGAGGTGTTTAGCTAAGCTTCTAAAAGAAAATAACTACTTTTAGCAGGGACGTTAGTGGTACAGTTCGATTGATGTTTATTTTAAAAATTATACTATACCAATTTTTATTAAGATATAAATATAACTAAAATTGAACTTTATTCAAAATCGTATCAATCATCTCGGTTTTTCTTCGGTATCAATACAGTTTGGTTAATTTTCGATAATTTATTTTTAAGATGTTAACTTATATAATATTATAAAAGAATATTGATTCATATATAATAAAATGAGTAATCTAATTTTTTAACCTCTAATCTCAATGTTTAAGCTTTACGTAGTTCTTTTTGTTTCTTTCAAGAAAATATACTTAACATAAAGTTATAAAAAATATATATAAATTAATGAAATTTAAATGTAACTAGCAACTAGAAGGTATCAAGATAGCACAAAAGCAAACGGCAAATCAACAATGATCATACTTTACACCATAAAATTAATTATTAAAATTGCATCTATAATTCTGCATCTGTAAAAAATGAAAAAATGAAGTTGTCATTATTTTATATAATGAAAATTAATTACTGAAAGATCAAACAGTGTGACTATAAATAAAATATGATTATATATGAGGGAGAGTATAAGATTAGATTTGACTAAATATCACAAAATATGAAAGAAAAAAAAGGTAGAAGAGTTAAAATTTACCTTCGTACAGTTGCCTTCTTGTTGAACACGTAATTCACTCAAAATCCCAAGGCCAAAGTAAGAAATTCAATGCTTTGTAAATATTAATTTTAAACTTTAACATATGAAATATTATATATAAATATAAATTTCTATATATTAGAAGAGCCATCATTTCGACATGGCTGCTTCGTGTACTTTTAAGGAATGTTATGGGTAATTTAGACTTTCAACCAATTTCATTTACGTATTTTTAATAGTTTACTGATATGTATACGTGTTCATCGAGTTAGAAACCTCTTCCCCTGTAGAGATCAGATTTCAACATAGTCCGATATAATATCTTGTCGATTTTTCATTCTTTTTCATTTCTATCTGTTCATTTTGAATAAAAAATATAAACTTGATACTCCAAGAACATAAATTTGATACAAGAATTTAGAATTTGATTCATTCTTAATTTAGGTTCAATTCTCAAACCATTAGACTTCCCGTATGCTATGAATTTTAACTTTAATTTTTTATGATGTTGATGACATGTCTCACATATTGATATTTGAATATGCGGGTGGCTTTTCAGAAAAAAGACGTGTTTCTCGAAGAAAGAATGAATGACATAGTGTTCTATGTTGGTGCACAATTGAAAAGCTCCATAACGACGGTCTTATTTATGGCGATTTGACCACATCGAACATTTTAATCCGCGAGGATACTGATGATCAGAAGGTGTTTGTGAAATGTCTAATTTGAGTCTTTATGGGTCAATTGGGTAGTATTTACTAATTGAAAAACTATGTTACAATTTCTTTCCCTTTTTTGTTTTTGCCATTTTTCTTTCTTGAAATGACATGTGTTGGGTTTAAATGATAGATTGAATGGGAAATGGAGGGAGTTCCCTCTTGTTCTATAAAATAATCATTTGTCCCACATCGGTAGTGGAAAGAAAAGTGGGAGTTGTCCCACATCGGTAGTGGAAAGAAAAGTGGGAGTTGTCCCACATCGGTAGTGGAAAGAAAGTGGGAATTGTCCCACATCGGTAGTGGAAAGAAAAGTTCTTCTACTTATAAGTAGAATTACTCCTTCTTGTCAGTAAAAGGGTTGAGGGGGCAAGGACCCCTCGCGCCGTCGTCGTCGTCGCTCGGCTCGGCTTCGGCTCGGCTCGGCTTCGGCTTCGGCTTCGGCTCGGCTCGGCCCGGCCGGCCGGCCCGGCCCGGCCGGCCGGCCGGCCCGGCCCGGCCGGCCGGCTTCCCAATTTTAGGTGGTATTCAGAAGGGTTGCAAACCTTCAGAAACAGTACTTCCATGGCTATAAATTTGTTTGATTCCTCAAGAATTTTACTTACTAATTTTCTGAACTACAAAATCTACTTCTTCTTCTGCACGAATAAATTCTGTGTGATATACTACTGTTGAGTGGTTCGTCGCTACCAGAGTTTGGAGTACAACTATTCTGGTAAGATAATCGTTCTATCCTGGGAGGGATATTCCATCAACCTCGAGTACTGTGAGGGGAATAATTTCCTTAAGGACACACTTTGAACTAAGTGGGCTCGATTATATTCTGAAAAAATTATTCTTATTTTTTCAACACTGATTCTGTTTATTTTCAGTGTTTATTGTTTACTGATTTTTGGAATACAGATTGATAACAACATGGACCTTAATAGAACAGAATAGATAAGAGATATTCATATAGTGTGCACAAAGTAGTTTGAGATTGATGCATTGGTTGATTCTTAACGTGTATCTTGCTAAATAAATAAGTTTGATACGAGAAGCTAAGCTATATCTCTGAGACAAGGATATACCTTTCGGTATAGGTGGTTGTAAGTTGATAAGAAGAATTATATCTACGTGCTTTGAGGATGTGGTTCACATGGTAGTGTTATGATTTGATAGATTTGAGGGCTTCACTGGAATGGTTGCTGCTAGGATTTATGTTGATGCAGTTGTGGTGCATGCTTTAGTAGGAGATGAACTTACTCCGATGATTTAGTTGACAGAACTTACTCCCTTATATATACCATTTATTTTGGATTCAGAAATTACTAATAATAGGATTAGCATACACATGGGGGCCTCTTTGTATTTTTAAAAATTTCAGGATTAAGTTTTAAACTTTTCAAAGAAGCTCCTTTCTCTTTCTCTTTCTCTTTCTCTCTTTCTTATTTCATATTCTTCTTCTCCGAAAATAATTCTTTTACTCCCAAATTCTCTAATTCCTTCATCTTCTATGTGTGTAATTGTCGTTGAAAGCTAAACTTGAAGTATATATACATGTTGGTTGCTGAAAAACGTGAAGAAAGAGCTGGAAGTCATTGACGGCCATTAACAAAGCTTCGAAGCTCTAATTAAATATGTGGGTTACTGCAAACGAGCTTCGTTTTGAGTGAGTGATACCTCAAAAAAATTGAAACATAGAGAATAATTCATATCTGAAATTTGAAGAAATTTCGTTGAGATTTGATATGATTTTGGATCAATTTTATACCAACTTTCGAGGTTGAAGAAGATGATTGTTTAAATTTTGAATTACCGCAATCGAGCTCTATTTCACATAGGTGATATCTCAAAAGAACTGGAACGTGGAGGGGAGATCATATATGAAATTTGAAGCAGTTTGGTAAAAATTTGACATGATTGTGGATCAAATTACAGTAGTTGTTCGTCCAAAAGGAAAAGAAGACACTGCCAGAAATAGTCTAGCAGTATTCAGGTCTAAATAAACTAAACTTTTGTGTATATATGTGTGTGTGTGTATACATATATATTAACTTGAAATAATTAGTTGTTATATGGCACGTAGCAATTGTCAATGCCTCAAAGAAATCAGAACGCCTGGGAGAATTCATATATGAAATTTGAAGCAATTTTGTTGAGATTTGATATGATTTTGGATCGATTTTATAGCAACTCTCAAGTTTGAAGAAGATGATTGTTCAAAATTTGAATTACCGCAATTGAGCTCTATTTCATGTTGATGATATCTAAAAAAACAGAACATGTAGGGAAGCTCATATATGGAATTTAAAGTAGTTTGGTTATGATTTGACATGATTTTGGATCAAATACAACATTTGTTCGTCCAAAACTTTCCAAATGGCCATGTTAACCCCCTCATCCGCACAAGCTCGTGACCCTCGTGTGGACAATCTACTATGAAAAGTACCCATATCTAGCGGTAGCATCACACGACTCAAAAATCGTGTTGACCGCCTTCAGGATGAGTTGTGGAATGCCCGTCGCATTGTTGTGACGGAGAGAGAAGAGAACCGACGACATTGTCGGAGAACCAATAGAATTCTCACTGCACTCCTAACTGAGCGTGGAGAGGTGCTGGAAGACTACTTCACCCCACTACTTCACCATCACACTCCCCTCGAGATCCCCCCAACAACCCCCAATAGTTGTGGTTCCTACTTCTCTTTTATTTTTATTTTTGCATGGCACGTGAAAAGGATGTTGTGTTGCTGTTTTTGTTGTTTTGTTTGCATGCCATGTAAATCACCCTATATATCACCGTATATAAATATTAAGATAACTTATTGCTTTTATGGGTATTCACTTTTTTCCATCCTATTTCTTATACTAAGTGTTGTTGAAAAATAGGAAAAAATGCACTGATAACTTAAAGTTTCGCGCATAGACAGTAGACCTTATTTTATCTTCTACTAAGTGTTGTTGAAAAAATAATGCACCGGTAACTAAAAGTTCCGCGCATAAATACTAGATCTTATTTTATATTCTACTAAGCGTTGTTGAAAAAATGGGAAAAAATGCACTGATAACTTAAAGTTCCGCGCATAGACACTAGACCTTATTTTATCTTCTACTAAGAATTGTTGAAAAATGAGAAAATACGCACTGATAACTTAAAGTTCTGCGCATAAACACTAGACCTTGTTTTATCTTCTACTAAGCCTTGTTGAAAAATGAGAAAATACGTATTAATTCTTGGAAATTATATTGGTTGACATTTAAAAGGGTAATTAACGAATATATAACGTCATATTAATATAAACACCAATATTAATGAAAAAAGGATTACTATGCACTGTTAACTGCCACACATAGACACTAGACAAAATTGTATCTTCTACTAAACGTATTTTAAGTTGTTAATTTAAATGGGTAAATTATAGTTATGTCGCCAATTTAAAGTTGTTAAATATGATCACCACAACCAATATCAATATCACATGTCATATTAATATAAACACCAACTCCACAACAAGCTCCTCAATTTGACCCGGTCCGTCACGCTTTGGAGATCGCCATCGGGATATCAATAAAAAAATATATGATATTCACATATAGTTAAGTCACCAATTTATAGTTGTTACTTATGATCATCACAATAATGAGGAAAATATGCACATTAAATGGGTAAATTATAGTTATGTCACCAATTTAAAGTTTTATATATGATTATCACAATCAATATCAATGAAAATATCAATATCAAACGTCATATTAATATAAACACCAATATCAATAAAAATATATGTGATGTTCACATATAGTTATGTCACCAATTTATAGTTGTTACATATGATCATTACAACCAAAAACTTTCACTAGCATATTATTAACATTACTCAATTAGTGTCATTATTTAGATCATTATAATATTATTTTTACTAATTGCATGATGACTACATATTGTTTAGTCAAGAATATAAGTTTAAAATTTTAGAATTAGTTCAATTCTTATTTAATAAATGATTTTTGGTTGAAAAAACATGTGTCACATTGTATATTCTACTAATATTTTGTAGGCGAACTATAAACTAAACGTTCAGAACTCGCAAAACATGTGTCACATTGTATATTCTACTAATCTTTTGTAGGTGAATTATAAACTACTCATTCAGAACTCGCAAAACATGTGTCACATTGTATATTCTATTAAATGAAGGCTGCTGAAATTGGGTATCAAAAGATGAAGAGGATGTTGTTGTGTTTAGTGTCATTTTTAATTACCAAATGGTTCGTTTGTGATTCCTTTTGACTGCGTTTCCTTTTTAAATCAATTGTTAGCTTATTTTACTTTTATGTATAGACCGAATGCATTACAAGTTGATCGCATAATTATTTCACCTATTGCAATAAAGACAAGAACATTTCACATTGATCACATATTTATGTCATCAATTTTAATATAGATCATATGTAGTATAGTAACCATTTGCATCATGGCTAAAATTATGTGATTTTCACATATAGTTATGTCATCAATTTCAAGTTGTTACATATATCTATGATCATCACAACATTTTCTTCAACACATTATTAACACTACTCATTAATTATCATTATTTTAGATTATTGTAGTATTGTTTCACTAATTTCATGGTGATAACATATTGTTCAATTACAAATATAAGTTTTATAATTTAAAATTAGTTCACTTCTTATTATAAAATTATTTTTTTGTTGGAAAAGCAAGTGTTACATTATAGATTCTAATGTCTCGTAGCTTGTCTATAATAACTCAGAGTATGCAAGTATAGCGAGATAACTCCTTGAGAACTCCATTCTCCTGTCCCAAAGCACCTCATTAATTAGTTTCAACTACTATCAATTCTCAATTCATGAGAAGGTCAAAAGATATTGCTAGGATTCGATGGTAATGGCCTCTTCGTGGTAAAAATATGAGGTAGACTAAGCGGTACAAGACATTCATGAAGACATAATCAACAGTGAATGTATTTCTGTTGTTGGTCTATGCATAATCGTTGTCTCATCTATAATAAAAATTATAAATCTGAAATGTTTATCTTCAATCTCAAGCTCAAATCTAAAATGTTCAGCTTGTACTTCAAGCTCGAATATGAAATTTTATGCAAAATCACCTTAATTTTTTTTTCCAAACTCCCTTAAATTTGAGATGTAGACTCCTCACCAACAAAACTCAATAACACCCACTTGAAGAAATCACTCACTCATAAAATTAATTTTTCAAATTTGAAGTTCGAACTTCAATAATTACTGTACTCAAGCTCAAATCCGAAATTTAATCCAAAATCACCTTAAATCTTCTCGAAATTCTCTAATATTTGAGATTTAAACTCATCAAAAGATCCCTAACAAAATTCAATAATACTCACTTAAAATAAATTACTCTTTCGAAAACCCATTGTTTTCAAGCTTTAAGCTCAAGTTCCAACAATGACTGTCAATGGAGCATATTTCAGATGTAGCAATAAAAATATGATAATGAATTGAGAGTATGGGAATGAATTGAGAGAGGGGAATATAATTTTGTATTTCTTTTTTATAAGGTAAAAGATATATTTTTAGATTTTTATTTTGATTTATTTTATTATTTCTTACTTTGGATCAAATTGTATTTTTTAAAACTTGAGGGCTGGGTTGAAAGCCCGGTGAGGCCTTAACCGACAACCTTGCTTTGAAATCTTGGAATAGTTATAATTTTTTTTTAAATCATTGGACTAATCTGTATATTTTTTAAACTTTGGGGCTTATTTCAACGTCCCTACCATCAAACTTGCCCGACTTACTCTAACACTCCCTGTCCTACAGGTTTTGTTTATTTACATGACCTTGAATATACCCTTAAAGTCGAATACTATTTTACAACTTGAAGAATTTTGGAAACTTAAGCCCCGTATTCAATGGCTTAATGATGGTGACGTTCCGTAACCACGATATATATCTAATGGTTCATGAATCAAAATACAATTCAGAGCTCATTTGCTTAATGTGTTATTATTTATGCTCCAAACGATGTCTAAACACCAATTACAAATGCAACACGATCAAAACCCGTCCGGAATTCATCGAGAACTAACAAAAACTTGCCGACAAATTCAAAATTATCATACAAATCTGTTAGAACTTTCAAATCATGAATCCGAACGCTTCTTGGAGGCAATCCAAGCATTTTTAATCCGCTTTCGTAGGTAATTGCTTTTTTGTTTTTCCTTTTCTCTTAGAGGGTGTTTGATTGACTTTTTAAAAGTAGCTTATAAGCTAAAAGTTTAAAGCTAAGTTGATTTTACTCAACTTTTAACTTATTTTTATATCTTTTAAGTTTAAAAACAAGTGTTTAAAAACTTTTTTTATCTCACCCAAACATCTAAAAAAAAAAAGTAAGCTTAAAAGCCAAAAATCACGCGAATCCAATCACCCTTATTCTTTTATTTATGTTCTTTATACATTTTTGTTTTTAACTTTATTTTTAAGCTTTGCAGCTTTTCCATGATGCCGAAAGGAGCAAGAATTTGGGATATTGGGATGTACTTTTGTTGGGACTAGCTGATATACACAGGGCCATAATAAAGCCAGGAAAGAAACAAATCAAACCGGCAAAATCAAGTTCCCAATCCCAAATTTCCTAGGTTAAGTTTGTCTATTATACAATTTCATGAGATTAGGAAAGAATTCTAAGAGATTTTTAGAGTTGGGTTTGATTTCCTTCTTACTTATTGGTGATTCTTGGCCCTTGGGCTGTCAACTATAATTCCCACCATTTGTGAGATCTAACTGTGAGAGAAGGCGAAGTGAACTTAATGCACACCAACTGTTCGATACATTGCCTGAGAGAGAAACAAGCTTGTTGGTGAAATCTGAGTAACCGAGTGTTAGTGGGAGATGCATAGGAGTAAGTGTAGCCATTTCACTGAACAATTAACTCCATGCATGACTGTCCAGTTTATTTAGAGTACGAAGATGCGGAAATATGAATGAAGTTAGTTGACACACGAATTAAGTTCAAGGATTTACTACAACACCATAATGTCAGTTCTAGAGATGACAACAACAACATACCCAATGTAATCACACAAGTGGAGTATGGGGAGGGTGGTGTGTACGTAGACCCTCGGCTCAAATAAAACAATTTAAAACTAGTTCAAAAATGAACTATAGTAGTGAAGGAGAAACAACAAATAATACGACACCGAAGCAAAAGAAACAACGGATGATAATAGATATCGAAGAATAGGATAATAGAAGAGTGATAATAAAGCAAAGGAGACAACATATGCTAATAATGTCAGTTCTAGATAAATTCTCGAAACATAAAATTGTCGTCCTTTATATATGACTATAATAATATCTCTCGTATATTATTTCAGAATCACATCAAGTTTGCTGCTGCTAATGTGCATAAGATGGCCAAGGATTCTAACACCGAAGCAGCTCTCACAAATAATACAGAGCCAGAAGAATCCACTAAAAGAGCTTCAAATTTTTGACGAACCAAAATGCAAGTATCCAACTTACCGTCACAATGGTCCTGTCTATGGCACTATGATCAATATTTTAGGTAGAACAACTGAGATGAAGAGAATAATTAATCAGATGAAGGAGGACTCATGTGAGTGTCATGATTCAATATTTGTGAATGCCATTAGAAGCTATGCACAAGCTGGATTAACAAACGAAGCTTTTCTTCTTTTTAAGTCTGTTCCGGACTTCAATTGTATAGAATGGACACGATCTTTGAATACTCTTTTGGAGATATTGGTAGAAAAATCTAAGCTAGAATATGTTTATCAGTTATTCATTGAGAACTCTTGTGGATGGGAGTGAAGTCTCGGGCTGATTTCTTGAATTTGTTGATGAATGTTCTTTGTAGAATGAAACTCTCAGATCTTGCATTGCATATTTTCCAAGAGATGAGTTACCAGAACTGCTATCCAAACAAAGAGAGTTATAGGATCTTGATGAGGGGTCTGTGTGAAGAAAAACTGCACAATGATGCTACTCATCTGTTGTACTCAATGTTCTGGAGGATATCTCAGAAGGGAAGTGGTGAAGATGTTGTTGTCTATCGAACTCTATTGAAATCATTGTGTGATAATGAAGAAGGGCATGAGGCCATACAAATTCTTGGCAAGGTATTGCAAAATGGACTTAAAGATCCGAGAAGATGCTACAAGCAGATTGATCTTATTCATTGCCAGAATGGTGCAGATACAGAAGATATGAAAGTTTTGATTAATAAAGCTCTGATAAAAGGCATAGTTCCCAGTTCAGATAGCTACAGAGCAATGACTGTTGACTTTTACGCCGAAGGCAAGATTGATGAAGGTAACAAAGTGTTCAAGGAAATGCATGACAGAGGCTTCAAACCGTCAGTGGCGATTCACAAAGCAAAGCTAACTGCTTTGTTCCGGGATGGCCAGGTTGACGAGGCAATTATGGTCATTGATTGTGAGATGGTGCAAAAAAATTGTGTTCCAAATATAAGATTGTATAATGCAGTTATAAAAGGCCTATGCCATGAAAGAAAATCTACTACTGCTATTAAGTATTTGTAAAGGATGTCTAGGCAAATAGTTTGTGTGCCAAACTATGAGACTTATAAAACTTTGGTAGATGAGTTATGTAAATATGGTGCCCCCAGGGGCACATGCGAGTTGGTAAGTGGCAAGGTGATTGGGTACAACCACTCCGACGTCACGGGTTCGAATCCGTGTGGTGACAGTCTTTTCTGAAATATTGCAAGGGTTGTTGTTGGGTTCGTGTCCCGTTGGTCCTCTCCCTTGCAGGGCTGTCACTCACGCATATCCCTCGATTTACATCACACTTGGCCAAGGGCCTCTGGTATAGGTGTGGGGTTTCGCCTTCGGAACTTTCCCCTTCACAAAGTTATGTAAATATGGTAAATATGTTGACGCAAAAAAGGTGATGGACCAAATGTCAATCAATCACTTTGGCCAAGAGTTGGAACTTTGAATTCTCTTATCCAAGGTCTTTGCCGAGTAGGTGATTTACACAGTGCAATTATGTGTTTGGAGGACATGATCTCTCTAGCCTTGCCTCCAGATATCCATGTGTGGCAGTCATTATTAGATGCAATCCATTGTGAAAATGGTATGAATGAGGCTTCTTTTAAGACACTAGAGCAGCTACAGACACCTTATCATAAACTATAGTTGTATTGTTGGATTTTCCCCTTTTACTTTTCTGCTAATAAACTTTTTCTGTTTAACACTTCCAAGCCTTTCTTTTCTATTTTCCCTTTTCCATAGCTCTGAATTTTAATTGTCTACCTCGATTCATTTGGTAATATAACTATATGCAGATATTTTGACCTCAATGAACGTGCTTCGTTTAGTATATTCAAGTCGTTGCGTATTCTAGCTGTACATTCACCAGAGAGGGACAAATATCTAGCTAAGCTCACATAGCTGGTTGCTTATGTAGAGAGCGTAGTTGCTGTACTTTTTGTTTATTTTTTATATCGTGATCTAAACTAAGGGTGGCCAGTGGGCCGGATTCGGGGCGGGATTGGGAAAGGGTCGGGACCGGTCCTCTGGCGGGCCGGGACTAGTGGGACAGCCGATGTCCCGTCCCTCATCCCGCCGGAAAAGGGGATCGATGTTGGCACGGTGGGTCGGGGTCGGGTCGGGTCCGAGATTCATTTGTTTTAGACACTTAATTTCAAAAAGTTGTGAATATAAACACTGAAATAATTGAACAAGATAGTGTAATAAAAATATCCCAATACTGTTTTTGTGCCTTTTGTATTATTTAATAGAAATATGATTTTTTTGTAATACAATTTCAAAATTGCAACTTTGTGGTGTTGTTCAAAAGTTGTAATTCACATAATAAAATTGCAATTAAAAAACTTACATAGTTATAAACACATTTTTTAATTTCTTCACAATGTCTTGTGGTTCTTCGGTTGGAATTGGAATTTGTTGGACAAATTGGTCGACGTCGCTTCCAGTTCCCTCGGACAAGATTTCATTGTAGTTTAAATCATCTTCTTCGTTGATCTCTGATTGAGCGCACCTTTAACGCTCCGCTCGTATCCAATCTCTGAATAAAACTGCAATCTCCAAGTTGTCTTCCGCTAATGAGTGTGTGTGCTCTCCTATTTGAAATTTTTTGGTAGAAAAAGCGATTTCAGACGTTGTTGATGACGCTTGAATGTTCAACACATCTCGGGCCATCTTTGCTAATATCAAGAATGTCTTCTCATTTTTCCTCCAGTAATTAAGCAAGTCTTCACGTCCTTCTTCATTGATAATTGTTTGGTACGGTACAACACTCTGCAAAACAAAAACATCAAACTCGCTAACTTGATTAGCAATGGAACCACTAAACATTCTATTTCTAAGGCTTTCAATACTAGCCGCATAAACATCATGTCTTTTATAAGGTTGTATTGAAGAAGAAGATGGTATAGAAGCTGGTTGGTTGCTAGCACTTTCTTGTTGGTAATTCATATATACTTTTTTGCATTCATTGTGTATGCTAGACAAAACTTCATCTTTAGCTGGTTCGTTGTTAATTTGGACTGCTGTACAATCATAAATCGTTTCAATAAGTGCTTTACAACCGTCTATTTTAATAGTCGGATTTAATACAACACCAATAATATAAATAGTGGGAATATGAAAAAAAAATATTGTTTTTAATTTGACAAATATTCTTTTAATATGTGCCTTATAATATGGATTTTTCATATATTCACTAACTAACAAAAATATTAGAGCTATATAAAATAACATAGTTGAAATAGTAAGATAATATATACCAAAATTTTTTTAGTTGCTTGAAAAAATTTCTCTAAAAATCCAATAAGTTCTGAAATTTCTTCCCGATCATTATCTCATACCAATTAGATTTCGATTTTGAGTGTTAAAAAAACAAAGTTATATGTCTTCTATAATACTAAGCAACAAGTAGTTGTTCATATAGAGAATTTCACCTAGTCGCTACTTCTTCAGGATTTTTTCTAAAAGGTAATCCACAATCGTGATAAGTTTTTTTATATTCTTTTTTTCTTTGTATTCTATTATCTCTAAAAAATAATGTTTATAACAAATTATACTTTATTAAGAATGTCTTCAAAAAGTGATAGACCATCCTTTACAACTAAGTTATAAACATGACACACACATTTTATATGAAAATGATTAGCAAAAGATGGAGTTAATAGATCTTTTAAAAGTCTCACAACATAATTATTAGAAGAAGCATTATCTAACGTAATAGTCATTATTTTGTCAGTTATACCATAATAATCGCAAACTTCATGAATATTTTGTGCAATACAATTTTCAGTGTGTCTATCATCAATATATCTATATGCTAAAAACAGTGATCGAAAGGATAACCAACAATTAGGACAACAACAAGTTGTTAATATCTTGAATGAAACTTCAAATATGGAACTTGTATTCGGAAATACAAGAACATGAACTGCTGCACTTGTGGCTTGTAGATCCGCTGAGAATACGAACGGTTAGAGTCCTTCGTCTGTTAAGTTAACACTTGAAACACTTAGCAACCAATTAGATAAACCATAACACCACCGCCTGAGTCGAGAGATGACTCTCTGTCTTTAAGATAAGATTGCCCCCGTATATAGGCTTTACGGAAGTGTTGACAATAGTTTCTCAAGATGAAATATTAAACTATCAAGTGTGCAAAGCCTACACAAATAATCTCAGCGAAGAACACGAATAATGAAAATTGCTAAGAGGAGTGCTATGAGGAAAATCTGATTTCTTTGTGGTGTTGCGAACTTGTTTTTCTGTTAATATGTTCATATATGTTCTCATCTTCTTCTATAGAATTGAGTCAAGGCTTCAATTTATAGGTGTGTAAGATGTCCTCTTCAAATGCCCCACAATGGCAATCAATTGCCATGTAATGGATGACATTTAACCCCCAAGTAATGCAGCAATATGACCATTATTGGGTGGATTTAATGCCATTGAAACCCCCTCAACAACCAAGACTTTTGGGATTCCGTCGAGCAGTCATTGCCCATGAAGCGTCACGGCTCTGCACATTAGCGCCACGATGCTAATTCAACCAGAAAGCCTACGAAACTTACTGTCAGTCACGCACCGCGGCCCTTTTCCGACCCGTTCCATCTTACACCTCGCACAATCCTTCATTCGTTTACCAATGTGAAACACTTGTTATTTAGCAAATAACTATCTATCATTCTATGTCTCAAACATTTCACTTACGTACCAATATCTCTTTCATTAACGAAATTTACGATACTTGATACTAAGATTGCACGTGTGTGAAAATGATATTTTCGACGTGCGGGACCCAATTGTTCGAGTCATAAATAATGGTATACACTTTATTCCACATTAGTAAATTTCGAACATAATCATCACCATCTAGTAAAGGTCTCTTCCTCATGAAAAATAAGTAACATATTTTAAATACCAACATCAAAATATATATGAATTATTTAATATCAAGGTGATGAACCTACTGATAATGATCAATATAGGGTTTGAAAAATATCAACCGGACCAAAATCAATATTTGGTACCACATAAGAGTTTTGTGAATAATTCACTACGGAGGCCTCATGTAGCTTTGCATCTTCTTGACGCCTTTCAATGAAACACATTACTTAATCAAAAAAAAAAAGAGGAGCTTTCTATTTTTAAACCAATCAATTGATAAGAGCAAGAATTTCTCTTGTTGTACTGATTTTGTTGCCATCAAAAGAGTTACTCTTGTTAAGATGCTTCAAGATCAACTGCTAGCTACTAGTCTAGGAAGGCGAGTAACCCTAGAATCTCCAGTCAGAATAGCTAAATGCTTGATGCAGTGTGTCAAAAAATTTCGGGGTTCCAAGCTTTATGAATTACTAGGTATAGTTAAAATGTACTTAAAGAGCTTGACCGAGTCTAAACAATAAATCTCTCTGTTTCCATAAAGTGGTTGATTAGGCTTAGCTACACGAGGTCCTTTCCACAAAAAGAAAAAGAAAAGGCTAAGTTATCTGAGGAAAAGCAATAGGAAGTGTTATTTAGGAAGAGATCTATGCTTTTAGATGTTGAAACTTATGAAGCACAAATGCTAATTCAAGCTCACAGTCTGTCAATACGTCTAGGTCTTGAACATGCCTTAAACACTAGTCTAATGTGGGTCTATATTTCCGAATTTTTGGTTGTGTTGCCCTCTAAACCATTTGTATACCGAGTTTCACTGTTGTTATGGGCTACTTTGTGGTTTCTTCATCTTCTTGACTTTTCCCTCTCGTTCCCTCCTTTACTTCTTTTTTCCTCATGCTGTTCTGCTTGTCCCAAGACTGTGCTTTGTTCTGAATATGAAAGAGATTTGGACATATAAATTACATGTATTTCTTTTTTCAGAGATATGAATCATAAATCTTTCTCTATCCTTTCTTAAGAAAATGATCGAGCTTTCAAAGAAAATTATGTCTAGCACATGTAATGTTCTGCTCCCCAAAAATTAAAATTATTCGTAGCCATAAAGACCTGTTAAGTATAGACATATTCACGAGAGATAGACAAAGGTTCTGGTAATCAAGAAAAGATGCTGAACCTTTTTTTCTACTAATTGTACCAACAACGAGTTTGTTCTATTTGAAATTTTGTTATTTGTAACGGACTGATAACAATCTTGACGTTGTTAGGGGTAGCCATCACATGGTACAACTCGCAGGTACACTTACCAATTCATTACGCTTTAAAGGACATGTTTCGATAATAGTAAGAAATGGTGATAAATTCAAGATTATACATGAGGGAACAAAAACATTGATGGGAAATTTCACCTATGGGATGTCTTTGTTGTACTTGATTTAAGAAAAAATCTCTTATCAGTTAGCAAACTTGTGAAAAATAATGAATCTTAACTTGAATTCTATGACAAGAAAGTTATTGTTAAGAACAAAAAAAAGAAGAAAAGGAAACGCAATTCGTGGTGGGCATCGAGGGGACTGATGGTGGAATGGTAGAGTTCAAGAGAAGGTGGAAGCGAAGAAAGCGGCGTATGCGAAATTGGTAGAAAGCAAGGATGAAGTAGAGAAGTGGACAAATAGGGAACTATATAAGATGACGAGGAAGGAGGCAAAACTTACGATTACGGCGGCGAAAACGGCGGCTTTTGAACGTCTGTGTTTGGAATTAGAGGAGAAAGGCGGGGATAGAAAGTTGTACAGACTAGCCAAGGCGAGGGAGAGAAGGGGCCGTGACTTGGATCACGTGAGGTGTACCAAGGACGATGACGTCAAAATACTAGTGGAGGACACACATATTAGGCGGAGGTGACAGTCTTACTTCCATAAACTCTTAAACGAAGGAGATAGAGACATTGTGCTGGAAGACCTGGAGCAATCTGGTAGGCATAGGAATTTTGTCCATAAACTCTATTATCTTCTCTCCACCAAAATGCAGATGTCACTAGCCCCTCACTAGAAAGCCATCTCCGGCAACCATCGCAACCACACCACCACACCACTAAAACACCTCTTCAATGCTCTCCCTCGGAGCACCGCCACCCCAGTGTTTCGCCCCCCCCCCCCCCCCGAGCAAACTTCGGCAAAAACACCACCACCACTAACACCACGACCAGAGCACCTCATTCCTTCTCCCTTTTGCTGCTCTACCATAACTCCAACACTGCCCATCTATGTTCTTGTTCGCCACTGCCAGATCTGGCCGGAAGTGACTTCGCCGGCCAATACCTTTGTATTTCTCTATAAATGTTTTGTTATTTTTCATGTACTCAACTTTTTGATGAAAACTCAAGTGAACATTACTTCCGGTGTCGGTGAGCAGTACTGGTGAATAGTGCTCGTATCCATTCTTTGTCCTTATCCTTGTTAAATTTTGCCACTTCGTTGTATTGATTCGTGACTTTACTTCTTGCATTTACCATTATTGTCTTTAGTTATAGCATTCTTGGCGTAGTGGTTTTACTTGCCTCTAGATTCTTGTTAACTTGTGCTTTCAATTTGATCCCTTCCTATTTTAGGATAAACATTTGAGTAGTTTATTACTTTATATTTGCTTTAGTGGATTTGGTAACTGGTGGTAGACTAAGGTCATGTTCTCGGTCGGGGACGAGGGTGAGGGTTAGGGGGCTAAGAGAGATGCTAGGCTGAGAATAGGGTCTTGGAATATTGGGACCTTAACGGGAAGGTCCATAGAGCTAGTTAAGATTCTTAAGAAGAGGAGGATTAATATATCCTGTGTCCAGGAGACCAAATGGGTAGGACCTAAGGCTAAGGTTGTGGACGTGTATACGTTATGATTTTCGGGTAGGTCGAGGTATAGGAATGGGGTAGGTATTTTAGTAGACATCGAGCTAAGGGATAAGGTAGTAAAGGTTAAGAGGGTCAATGACAGGATGATATCGATTAAGTTAGTAGTTGGAGGGCTCACTATGAACATTATTAGTTCTTACGCGCCGCATGCGGGCTTGGGCGAGTAGGAGAAGAGGTACTTTTGGGAGGATTTGGATGAGGTAGTGGGTGGTATACCACCCACTGAGAAGTTATTTACAGGAGGAGATTTCAATGGACATATTGGGTCACTCCCGGGGGGTTATGACAACGTGTATGGAGGCTTTGGACTTGGGGACAGGAATGGGGGAGGCGTCTCACTTTTGGAGTTCGCTAGAGTTTGTGGGACGGTGATAGCCAATTCCAGGTTCCTGAAGAATGAGGAACACTTGGTGACTTTCCGTAGTTCGGTGGCTAAGACTCAGATAGACTTTTTACTCTTTAGGAAGGTTGACAAAGGTCTTTTTATATACTACAAGGTTATTTCGAGGGAAGATCTTACGACCCGATATAAGCTTTGGGTGATGGATTTGGAGATCAAGATGAAGAAGAAGATGAAGGTTGCAGATGACAGGTTAAGAATCAAATAGGGGAGTTTGACCATGGCTAGTGCAAATGAGATAGGGGATAGGTTGATGGCCAAGGGGGCTTGGGGGAGTAGTGGGGATGCGACAGGTATGTGGGAATGGAGAGCCAATTGCATTCGAGTGGTAGCTAGAGAAGTTCATGGGGTCTCGAGGGGTAGCCGTGGTAGGCATCGAGGGAACTGGTGGTGGAATGGTAGAGTTCAAGAGAAGGTGAAAGTAAAGAAAGCGGCGTATGCAAAATTGGTAGAAAGCAAGGATGAGGTAGAGAAGTGGATAAATAGGGAATTATATAAGATGGCGAGGAAGGAAGCAAAGCTTGCGGTTACGACGACGAAAACGGTGGCTTTTAAACGCATATATTTGGAATTAGAGGAGAAAGGCGGTGATATGATAAAGACTAGCTAAGGCGAGGGAGGGGAGGGCCCGTGACTTGGATCACATGAGGTGTATCAAGGACGAGGATGACAAAGTACTGGTGGAGGACACACATATTAGGCGAAGGTGGTCGTTTTACTTCCATAAACTCTTGAACGAATGAGATAAAGACATTGTGCTGGAAGACCTGGAGCAATTTGGCAGGCATTGGAATTTTGGGTATTGTAGTAGCATTAAAGTAGAGGAGGTTAAGAGTGCTATTCGCAGGATGCACAGGGGACGAGCGATCGGGCCTAATGGGATTCCAATTGAATTTTGGAAGAGCACAGATAGGACATGTTTGGAGTGGCTAACTGAGTTATTTAATGTCATTTTGGAGATGGTGAGAATGCCAAAAGAATGGAGGTGGAGTACAATGATCCCTTTGTACAAGAACAAATGTGATATCCAGAGTTGTAACAACTATAGGTATATCAATCTGCTAAGCAACACTATGAAAGTTTGGGAGAGGGTCGTGAAGATGAGGGTGAGAAGAGACGTGTCTATTTCTGAGAACCAGTTTGGATTCATGCTGGGGCGTTTGACCACAAAATCTATTCATCTTATTAGGAGGTTGGTGGAACAGTATAGGGAGAGGAAGAGAGACTTACATATGGTTTTCATCGACCTTGAGAAGGCATATGACAAAGTTTCTAGGGAGGTTCTATGGAGATATTTGGAGGTTAGTGGTGTACCTGTGGCATACACTAGGGCGATCAAGGATATGTATGATGGAGTCAAGACCAGGGTACAAACAGTACGAGGAGACACAAAGCACTTTCCAGTGATGATGGGGCTACACCAAGGGTCAGCTCTTATCCCATTCTTATTTACCTTGGTGATGGATGGAATGACGCAAAAAATCTAATGAGAGGTGCCATGATGTATGTTATTCGCAGATGACATAGTCCTGATTGATGAGACTCGCATCAGAGTGAATGCAATCTGGAATCTAAATGATTCAGGCTAAGTAGGACCAAGACAGAATACTTGGAGTGCAAGTTTAGTAACGGGAGCGACCTTGAGACAGACGTGGAGGTGAGTCTTGGTACTCAGGTTATTCCAAAGAAAGAAAGCTTCAAGTACCTCGGGTCTATTATCCAAGGGAATGAAGAGATTGATGACAATGTCACACATCGTATTGGGGCAGAGTGAATGAAATGGAGGCTCACATCTGGTGTCTTATCACTTATGCGATAAAAATGTGCCACCAATACTTAAAGACAGGTTCTATAGGGCAGTGGTTAGATCGACTATGTTAGACTATGTTATATGGGGCGAAGTGTTGGCCAGTCAAGACTTCACACATTCAAAAGATGAAAGTTGCAGAGATGAGGATGCTGAGATGGATGTGCGGGCATACAAGGAGGGATAAGATTAGAAATGATGATATCTGGGACAGAGTGGGAGTGGCCTCGGTAGAGGATAAGATGCGGGAAACGAGGTTGAGATGATTTTGCATGTGCAGAGGAGAGACACAAATGTCCTGGTGCGAATGTGTGAAAGGTTGGCTATGGACGAGTTCAAAAGGGGTAGAGGTAGGCCGAAGAAGTATTGGGGAGAGGTGATTAGACGAGATATGGCGCATGTGCAACTTACTGAGGACATGGCCTTAGATAAGGGGTTGTGGAGGTCACGAATTAGGGTAGAAGGGTAGTAGGTAGTCGAGTGTAGTCCTACTTACGCTTGCAAACTGGTAGGGGTAATGCTATTATTGTAGGTCTGCTTAGCCTATCATACAAATAGGCACATTATTACTTTATAGTTTCCTGTAGCTGGTTTTCTACTGATATGTATCCTTTGGTGTATTTTGTTTAGCTTATCATTTCAGAATGACCGAGATCATAAAATCCTTTCACACCCGCACATGTGCCTGAATATATAAGGAAGTTCTCTTGCGCTAGTTAATGCTTACTTTTTTGAAATGCGCTATCATGACTTATTCACTTTTGATACCAGCATTTTCATACTGTTTTAAAATTTTCAGGACCATTTTTCTTGCTTGCTTTACTCTTGCTTTGCTTTTGCTTATGCTCTGTCTTGAGCCGATGGTCTCTCGGAAACAAACGCTCTACTTACCAAGATAGAGGTAAGGTCTGCGTACACTCTACCCTCTCCAGACCCTATGGTGGATTTCACCAATCCACTAGGTATGTTGTTGTACTAGTAGAAGGGAGTAAACAGAATGACCTCTGTACTCTAGAAGAGACTCACACTAAGCCTTGGTATGTGAGAAAAGTGGATAATATTAGACACCATTTCACATCAAATTCATAGACATCCACATACAAAAATCTTAAATTTTCTGCATACAGAAAGGTTAGTGATTATTAGTGAACGTAAACAATTCATTGATAAAAAAGTGTACATATTTAATTTTGAGATATTGAAAAGCTACACAATTTATCATTGTTGACATCAATAAGAGAACTAATTGTAAAACCTTTACAAAGTTTTCAAATCTAGAGGGAACCACGTTAAATGAGAAATTAAAATAATTGCATTTTATTTGCTAAATACAATGAATTCATGGTTAAAGACAAAAGCATAGCAATGTAATATTGTTGACATTATATATTTTTGCCTCATTTCTCAACTCATTGTTATTTGTTGTTCGCACTATCTATAGAATACTGATATTACTTCAAACTCAACCTAGTTTCGGGTGGAAATGCCTAGGTAAGTGAGGGGTTTTCTCATTATGAGAATCAAAGAAGAATTTGATCTATTCTAGACATGATTGACTCAAATTTAATTTGTTCACGTCTTTTAAGTATTCACACATTTCAATATCTTCAAAAAGAAAAAATTAAAGCATTTACATAACAACAAGAAAGAGAAAATCAAATATGGTAGTCTTAGATATATCGAGTAAATCCTGTAGAAGGAAATTGCCAATAATTAATGAAAAAAATTCTCACTTACCTCAAAATTTTCACCAGAAATTAAGTCAAGTTTGAAGAAAATATGAGTATTCAGTAGATAGTGTAAATAAAAAATAACAATAAGTTGAGAAATAAGGCAAAGATTTGTAACGCCAGTAGTATTATATTAATATATTTTTGTGTCTTTACCGTGAATTCATTCCATCTAAATTTGAAAACTTTATACATGTGTTATAATTAGCTCTATCATTGATGTCAATAATGAAAATTTGTGTAGCTTTTTAATATCTCAAACCTAAATAAATGCAATATCTAATCAATGAATTATGTACCCAAGTATTTACATTCACTAATCAATGCAAAAAAACGTAAGATTACTGTATGTGGATGTTCAAGTATTTGAAACTTGCATAGGAATGCTTGAATGCTGCAACTTGGAGAGATATTTGTAGCGTTTGACCATGAGCTTTCTCTAGGTTCTTGTTTTTATTATTATTATGGTGTCTTTTCTAAAATACAAGATACCAGGATAGAAGTATTGTGACGAGGACAAACTTTTCTTTTTGGTCAATTAGATTCAAGTGACGTGAATCTGATTGGTCGGAACATGAAATTTATACACGTAACATATTTTTATTTTGACTAGGCATGCTATGTCATTTTGACATGTGGCATGATTCTATAGCTCATTCGTTTGATTTGGCGTTGTTGACACCCAATTTTGTCCCATCTTTTCTGATTTTATTTGCAATTTTTAATATTTTTGACACTTTAAAACAATTTTAAAATATAGGCATATATATGTATATATATTATTATTATTTGCATTTTTTATTGTCATCTGCATTTTATATCATAATCATACTTTTATCATAAAATTATATGTTACTTTATTTTTCGCAAAACGGCATTGCATTTTTTATTTTTTTTATTTTAAGCATCAAGCATTTCACAAATATTATATTTTATCATATTATCATCTTTACCATTTATAAATTTTGCAAAGCTTTCTTTTTATATTTTAAACTCATAGCCCATTTATTCCCCAACCCAAAACAATTTCTACATAACCCAAAACAATACAACTCCCCCTTTATTTTTCGGCCCAACTAATCACCCCACTTATCTCCTACCCGCAGCCCAACCGACCGGCCCAAATCCCACACCCCAAACCGGCCCAAGCCCAATCCCTTCTTTTATTTCTCCCATTTTTATCCCCCTAACCCTAAAAACACAACACTACAACAAAAACAAACAACTCTCACTCTCCCTTTTTTTCAAAATCACCAGACACACCCCCATACCCCTAACCCCGACGCGACCCCACGCCACCGGCCACCCTACCCCACCTACGCCGACACCCTACACCACCCACATAGTCGGTCACGCCATCGAGCAACTCACCACGACACCAACCAAATTTCATACCCGCGACCTCACGTCGCCGACCAACTCACCACTGCCGCCACATCGCCGACCAACTCACCAAGACGCCGACACCGTCGCCCAACACCACCAACCTACCCCATCACTTCACCCATACCTACACCCCCCAAATCCGAAAACCCATCCGTAAAATACCCCATTTTTTGTTCACTGTTTTGGGGGTCGATTTTTGTGGATTTTTGTCCGAAAAGAGGGAGTTTTGGTCGGAGTTTATGTCGAAAATCAAGTATTATTTTGCCCTTTTGTTCACTGTCGGATCGGGTCGGGTCAACCCGATTTAGGTAAGATTCCCTGTTTTATATGCTTGATATTGTGTTGTTGGTTACCTGAAATTTGGAAAGAATTTGATTCGGGTTGAAATATCCGATTCTGCCTGCCTAATCTTGCTCAATGAATTTCCAGATTTTATGTTTTATATGTGTTGTTGGTTACCCAAAATTTGGAAAGAATTTGATTCGGTTGAATTATCCGATCTGCCTGGCCGAATCTTGCTCGAATGAATTTCCAGATTTCATGTTCTATATTTTGTTGTTGGTTATTTGTAATATTATTGTACTCGTGAAATTATTGAAATATTTAGAATAGGTGGACATAGAATTAATTGATAGGTTAGTCTAAATCTGAGAACCCATCGCTAGTTTATTTATTTTTAGGCCCGTCGCCCATAATAATCACTTTGCATACATTCTTATCAATTTTCATACAAATGCATACTTGTATTTTTTTCCCAGCTTTACATGTATATTAATGCCATACAAATGCATACTTGTACCAAATGCATCATTTTATTAACACCTTGCAATATAATTTTTTATATGTTTAAAAACATGCATTTTTCTTAGAATAACAATTAACCTGAATTTGATCGGATAACCGCAAGTTGACGTATCTTAAAGGATGTCTAACCCCTTCCCTTTAGGATAATAAAGAACCCTTACTCAGAATTTTATTAGTTTCGTAGACCACAAAATCGGAGTTATTTTGCAGCTTTTAGTTAATATTCAGGTGCCCTAATTCACCTTAGAATAATTAGGTGGCGACTCCTCAAAGCAATCATTTTTAACTTATCCGGAGGAAATCGACGCCATCGCGTCGCGAAGCTCGTGTCAAAAACGGGTGCGACAGCATGGCGACTCCGCTGGGGAAACTTTCAGGTTCTTAACCATAGCAAATTCAGGTTAATTATTATTGTGCTTTATATTGCTCCTTAATTGATTTATTATTTTTAATTGTTTCCTTTTTGAAATTTTGTATGTTTAACTGCTTTAATTGCTACTTTCTTTTACTGCTTTTCTTAAATTGACATTCCGTTCATATTTCTTCCACTTCGAGAAATTGACACTATCACACATTACACGCGAGGTGTGTTTCGCGCACCCGCAAATTCTTTCCAATTACCAAATTTTAGGAGAGTTGGCGTATGCGCGGAGTGTCCGGACCATCCGGTGGCCACGTAGCCTTCTCACTCGAGTAGTCCGCTCGGGAACCTTGAGTCTAGTCAGCCAAATCTTAGAAAATTTTGGATAAAGCTATACCCCATTTTATTTTAAGTCATGCATGCATACACCATAGGTGGGTCGATCCTTGACATCGACTCCACAATTAAGAAATCCACCAAAATTGTCGACGGGTCTCGCTCCCCCAACGATTGTCAGCATATTATTTGTAGCGTGATAATGATAGACTAATCCAAGCCTAATCATGACATGCCGATATTGGAAAATGTACATACATTTTGTCTTCATTTCCAACAAAAGCACTGCAGTTTGACAGCTTGGATTATTCTGTCATAATCTCTCATATTTGGCGTTTAGGCCCACCTCTGGCATAAGAGAGGCTCCATGCATGATAGGACGCATATTTAATTTTCGCACAGTTTGTTTGCTATTTTTCTTCTTTTAACTCTGTACATATTATTTAATGCAATAATCACATGCTTCAAATTCTGTACATATCATACCATGTCTCTTGCGACTCTTGAACAGAAATTGTGTCACTGCCCTATGATAAAACGTTCTTGAACATCAAGACTCGGACCTCATGTAGCAATCAGGGGAGTTTTTTACTATACTATCACTCTCCTACATCTTATTATTCTTTTAGTGACTTTCCTCCTTTCACCCGGTGCTCTTATTTTTGCAGAAAGATCGTCCTCGCGAACTGTTGTGGGCGGTCGTTCTAAAACATTATTCCTGGATATACTCCAGGAAAGAACAAAGCCAAAGGCTTTCACAAAGATGACCGGAAGATGTTTTGAGTGGAAAAAGTCAGCCAACACCAGATTCAACGAGTCATCACTTTAATTTGTCTATACTTTTGTTTTTTGTTACATATTTGCAAATTCAGTTGATATGTTTAATTTTCGTTACATAATTTCTTTATATCATACATTTTTACAACATATCCTCACGAACTACGAGTGTCTGATTCTCACCATACGGTGTGATACATAGGTAACCCTTCTTGGGTGCGACACCCCTAAAAAAATAAAAAATAAAAAATCAAATCAAATAAAAAAAATGAAAAAAAATGATTCTAATGGATAATCTTTTTTATGATTACATCCTAATGGATAATCTTTTTTTCATTACATCCTAATGGATAATCTTTTTTTCATTACATCCTAATGGACAATCTTTTTTTTTATATAACGTCCTATTGTGACAAAAAAAATTTTATTGCATTCATCCTAATGTGGACAATCATTTTTTCATTTTTTCATTATATCATGGACAATCATTTTACTTTGCATCCGTCCCATAGTGGACAATCATTTGTTTTATACAGTTTTTACTTACTATTCTATCGCAGATAAATCCTTTTTCAATCATACATTTTTATATACTATCTGCACGAACTACGCACACATGATTCTCGTCAAAGATGAGATACGTAGGCAGCCCTATTTGGGGTTCGGTACCCTTTATTCAAAAAACAAAAAAAAAACAAAAAAATTATATTTTAAGCCTCGTTGATTGATTTGGTTGAATACCAACACAGTTAGGAGTGTGCATAGGAAAGAACAAGTGGAGAAGACTAACTTCGTGGTAAACCATTGATTCTTTTGGCACCTTTCATTCACGCCTGTGTTGACACATAAAAATTGTTTTGCATGCTTCCAAGATATGAACGAAGTCAACCTCATCGTTTTATGTGCATTGTGTGGTGAGTTTTAGAATAAGTTCAATTGCATTGTGATCTAGAACTTGACTCGAATGTTTGTTGAGGCGAAATCCTGAGTAACACTTGGTATAGGAAAGGATCGTAGACTTTCTTTGATCCGTTTGAGCCTTTTCAGCTTACCAAATAACATTATCCATAGTACTCCCCTTTGAGCCTGAAGCCTATTTTTTTTAACAACCACATATTATGCCTATACCCTTTCTGAGTGCGTACACGCACTATCCATCTCTTGGCCCGACTTCCTTGAGCGCATCAGAAATATGCAAATTGCTGAAAATGATCCGAGTTGAAGTTGCAATGTTCCCAACAGAGGAAAAGAAAAGAAAACAAAAGGACGACTTCACACAAAGAGGAAGTCAAAAGCTCCGACAATATTAAAAAAAGGAAATAACTCCAAAAAGGGGGAAAAGCTAAAAAAAAAAAACCTATGAAAAAGGAAAAAAGAAGAAGCTTAAAATGATATTCAAAAGAAGTCGGTACAAAACAAATGGGGGCAAAAAGAAGCAAATCGGCATCAAGGCACGCAAGCGCAGACATATTACAACGCTCAAGGAAGGATTAGTCACTCCTTACCCAAATGATATTCTTTCCTTTCCCCAAGCCTACATTACAAACCCATAACAAGCCCTACATGATCCTATACCAAGGATTCTCACATTAGTGGATACTCACATGACGGCCAAGCCTATGGTATCACATTTAAATGCATTGAACATCTTTCTGAGGGTGAGTGTACTTCTCTAGACATCCCAAAGTTCAAAATACTGAAATACATATGAGAAATGGACTTTCTTTCAGTGAAGGCATTTGAAACATGAGGTTGCATATGTCAAAACCTTGGCTTGAAGCAAGTGTCGATACTCAGGTATGTCTGAGGTAGCATCTGAAGCTGTAGGAATTACCCTGAAGTCAGCCTCGGTTATACACAAAGCAGTAACGGGAACCCTAAGCACATTACTAATTGTTGGTACCAACTGAAGTCAAAATATGATTATGTCCTTTTCATATTTTCAAACAAAAAAAAATCAATCAAAAACCTAGCAAAAATACTGCATCATTTTCAAACTCTAGTCACTCTTTTTTACCAAAAAAAACATTCTAAAAACTTACAAATCCTTTGGTCATGAACTACGTTATGACCTGATTTCCTTGGCGGGATACGTAGGCGGCCACATCGGCTTCGGTCCCATTTTTAGAAAATCCTTACAATCTTTTTTTTGCTTACATGAACTACGTTATGACCTGATTCCCTTGTCGGGATACGTAGGCGGACACAACAGCTTCGGTCCCATTTTGAAAAAAAAAACTTCTTCACAATCGCCATTTTGCTTGTAACGAACTACGTTATGACTTGATTTCCTTTGTCGGAATACGTAGGCGGCCTATATCGGCTTCGGTCACACCATTGGAATTTTTCTTCCCTTACCTCGCACACAACGCAATAGGCCCTCATGATCGCCTTAATAGGACAAGCAAGATGCCCACACAAACTCAATTTTGTCAAGTTGAAAGTTCAACATCTTCATATATACCAGAAGCGGGGGCAAATTTTAAGGGTTCACTGCAAGAATATGCCAATGGACTTGGGAAAATGCCAAACAACTAAGTCTTCAATCTAAACCAGTCTGAGCTTGCAAGCGTCAAGGGCAAAAATTACAAAGTCAATGCGAATCAACCGCCCCTGCCCCCCAAACTCACAAATTTCTTTGAGTGCAGGTCTTCAGGTTGACAAAGACAGAGAAGCCGCAACATGTATGCTTAATTCGGCAAATACGTGGCATCACATTTTCGTCCGTATAAGGACGACATTTCAATTCACAGTCCACAGGAGTTTGAATCGGCAGAAGATGCAACACAACGTGGAACCATATTACAGCAAACTGACGGCAATGACGTCATTTACATCTTTCACATCATTACAACGACAACAACACGCCTATACAACGGCTTCATCAGCAACACGCCCATACAACGGCGTCATCAGCAACACGCCCATACAACGACGTCATCTGCACAACACGTCTATGCAATGACGTCATTTCAACCCATGCGGGTCACAAACGCATCACGTAAATACAATGACGTAATTTCAGGCGCCTAATTCCTAATGCGAGTATTTTAATTTCAGTCAGGCGCCCACCTCCTAATGCGGGTATTTTAATTTCAGTCAGGCGCCCACCTCCTAATGCGGGTATTCAATTTCAGCCAGGCGCCAACCTCCTAATGCGGGTATTTTAATTTATGCCAGGCGCCCACCTCCTAATGCGGGTATTTTAATTTATGTCATGCGCCCACCTCATAATGCGGGTATTTTAATTTCAGTCAGGCGCCCACCTCCTAATGCGGGTATTTAAATTTCAGTCAGGCGCCCACCTCCTAATGCGTGTACTTTAATTTCAGTCAGGCGCCCACCTCCTAATACGGGTATTTCAATTTCAGTCAGGCGCCCACCTCCTAATGCGGGTATTTCAATTTCAGTCAGATACCCACCTCCTAATGCGTGTATTTCATTTTCAATCAGGCGCCCACCTCCTAATGCGGGTATTTCAATTTCAGTCAGGCCCCAACCTCCTAATGCGGGTATTTAAATTTCAGTCAGGCGTCCACATCATAATGCGGGTATTTCATTTTCAGTCAGGCGCCCACCTCCTAATGCGAGTATTTCAATTTCAGTCAGGCACCCACCTAATAATGCGGGTATTTCAATTTCAGTCATGCACCCACCTCCTAATGCGGGTATTTCATTTTCAATCAGGCACCCACCTCCTAATGCGGGTATTTCATTTTCAGTCAGGCACCCGCCTCCTAATGCGGGTATTTCATTTTTAGTCAGCCGTCCACTTTCTAATGCGGGTATTTCAATTTCAGTCAGGCACCCACCTCCTGATGCGGGTATTTCAATTTCAGTCAGACACCCACCTCCTAATGCGGGTATTCCATTTTCAGTGAGGCGCGCACCTCCTAATGCGGGTATTTCATTTTCAGTCAGGCGCCACCTTCTAATGCGGGTATTTCATTTTCAGTCTGGCGCCCACCTCCTAATGCGGGTATTTCAATTTCAGTCAGACGCCCACCTCCTAATGCAGGTATTTCAATTTCAGTCAGGCACCCACCTTCTAATGCGGGTATTTAATTTCTGTCAGGAACCCACCTCCTAATGCGGGTATTTCAATTTCAGTCAGGTGCCCACCTCATAATGCGGGTATTTAAATTTCAGTCAGGCGCCCACCTCATAATGCAAGATTTTAAATTTTAGTCAGGCGCCGACCTCCTAATGCGGGTATTTAAATTTCGATAAAGCACCCACCTCCTAATGCGGGTATTTAAATTTCGATCAGGCACCCACCTCCTAATGCGGGTATTTCAATTTCAGTCAGGCACCCACCTCCTAATGCGGGTATTCAATTTCTGTCACGCGCCCACCTCCTAATGCGGGTATTTCAATTTCTGTCAGGCGCCCACCTCCTAATGCGGGTATTTCAATTTCAGTCAGGCACCCACCTCCTAATGCGGGTATTTCATTTTCAGTCATGCGCCCACCTCATCATGCGGGTATTTCATTTTCAGTCAGGCACCCACCTCCTAATGTGGGTATTTCATTTTCAGTCAGGCGCCCACCTCATAATGCGGGTATTTCAATTTCAGTCAGGCACCCACCTCCCAATGTGAGTATTTCAATTTCAGTCAGGCGTCCATCTCATAATGCGGGTATTTCAATTGCAGTCAGGAGCCCACCTCCTAATGCGGGTATTTTAATTTTTGTCATGCGCCCACCTCCTAATGCGGGTACTTTAATTTCAGTCAGGCGCCCACCTCCTAATGCGGGTATTTCAATTTCAGTCAGGCATCCACCTCTTAATGCGGGTATTTCATTTTCAGTCAGGCGCCCACCTCCTAATACGGGTATTTAATTTCAGTCAGACGCCCACCTCCTAATGCGGGTATTTAAATTTCAGTCAGGCGCCCACCTTCTAATGCGGGTATTTTATTTTCAGTCAGGCGCCCACCTCCTAATGCAGGTATTTAAATTTCAGTCAGGCGTCCACCTCCTAATGCGGGTATTTTAAATTTCAGTCAGGCGCCCACCTCCTAATGCGGGTATTTTAATTTCAGTCAGGCGCCCACCTTCCAATGCGGGTATTTTAATTTCAGTGAGGCGCTCACCTCATAATGCGGGTATTTCAATTTCTGTCAGGCGCCCACCTTCTAATGCGGGTATTTTAATTTCAATCACGCCTATGCAACGACGCCATCTACGTAACGTCTAAGCAATGACGTCATCTCATTACACATATGCTACATCATCATCTGCATTGAGGAAGTATTTCGAACGTTGTTCCGCCCTTCCCCAATATTTCGCCACATCTGCAATCAGTGTCATCATAACTCGACACTGGGGCAATGCTTCTTGAATTTGCACCATCTTTTGCAACTTCTCTCTCCCATCGGGATTCTATTTCTTCCAACACATTCCTAACCTTTCATCGAGTCCCGATGACCAGGACAAAATTGGCTACTCGGTCAACTTCTTTGGCCGAAAACTCTTTCATCGTATCCGGCCAAAGAGGGGCATCTGTTGACACCCAATTTTGTCCCATATTTTCTGATTTTATTTGCAATTTTTAATATTTTTTGACACTTTAATACAATTTTAAAATATAGGCATATATATGTATATATTATTATTATTATTTGCATTTTTTATTGTCATCTGCATTTTATATCATAATCATACTTTTATCATAATATTATATGTTATTTTATTTTTCGCAAAACATCATTGCATTTTTTATTTTTTTAATTTTAAGCATCAAGCATTTCACAAATATTATATTTTATAATATTATCATCTTTACAATTTATAAATTTTGCAAAACTTTCTTTTTATATTTTAAACCCATAGCCCATTTATTCCCCAACCCAAAACAATTTCTATATAACCCAAAACAATACAACTCCCCCTTTATTTTTCGGCCCAACTAATCACCCCACTTATCTCCTACCCGCAGCCCAACCTACTGGCCCAAATCCCACACCCCAAACCGGCCCAAGCCCAATCCCTTCTTTTATTTCCCCCCTTTTTAACCCCTAACCCTAAAAACACAACACTACAACAAAAGCACACACCTCTCACTCTCCCTTTTTTTCAAAATCAGCCGCACACACCCCCATACCCCTAACCCCCGACGCGACCCCACGCCACCGGCCACCCTACCCCACCTACGCCGGACACCCTACACCACCCACATAGTCGGTCACGTCATCGAGCAACTCACCACGACACCAACCAGCCCCCATACCCGCGACCTCACGTCGCCGACCAACTTACCACTGCCGCCACATCGCCGACCAACTCACCAAGACGCCGACACCGTCGCCCAACACCACCAACCTACCCCATCACTTCACCCATACCTACACCCCCCAAATCCGAAAACCCATCCATAAAATACCCCCTTTTTTGTTCACTGTTTTGGGGGTCGATTTTTGTGGATTTTTGTCCGAAAAGAGGGAGTTTTGGTCGGAGTTTATGTCGGAAATCAGGTATTATTTTGCCCTTTTGTTCACTGTCGGATCGGGTCAACCCGATTTAGGTAAGATTCCCTGTTTTATATGCTTGATATTGTGTTGTTGGTTACCTGAAATTTGGAAAGAATTTGATCCGGGTTGAAATATCCGATTCGGTTCAGGTCACTGACCCGGGTCGGGTTGACCCGGTTCGAATGAATTCCCAGATTTTATGTTTTATATGTGTTGTTGGTTACCTGAAAATTTGGAAAGAATTTGATTCGGGTTGAATTATCCGACCCGGGTCGGGCCGACCCGGTTCGAATGAATTTCCAGATTTCATGTTTTATATTTTGTTGTTGGTTATTTGTAATATTATTGTACTCGTGAAATTATTGAAATATTTAGAATAGGTGGACATAGAATTAATTGATAGGTTAGTCTAAATCTGAAAACCCATCGCTAGTTTATTTATTTTCAGTCCCGTCGCCCATAATAATCACTTTGCATACATTCTTATCAATTTTCATACAAATGCATACTTGTATTTTTTCCAGCTTTACATGTATATTAATGCCATACAAATGCATACTTGTACCAAATGCATCATTTTATTAACACCTTGCAATATAATTTTTTATATGTTTAAAAACATGCATTTTTCTTAGAATAACAATTAACCTGAATTTGATCGGATAACCGCAAGTTTGCGTATCTTAAAGGATGCCTAACCCCTTCCTTTAGGATAATAAAGAACCCTTACTTAGAATTTCATTAGTTTCGTAGACCACAAAATCGGAGGTTTTTTGCAGCTTTTAGTTAATATTCAGGTGCCCTAATTCACCTTAGAATAATTAGGTGGCGACTCCTCAAAGCAATCATTTTTTAACTTATCCGAGGAAATCGACGCCATCGCGTCGCGAAGCTCCTGTCAAAAACGGGTGCGACAGGCGTACACAGTCATTTTGACACGTGACACCAGACGGGGCATCTAGGATTTATGTCATCTTATGTTTGATAAAGTGGTTCATCATTTGAAGCCTAAATGAATGGACTACCCCAACAAAATTAGTCATTAATTAAGTTTATATTTATTGAACTTAAATAATTAATCCAATTCTATTAACCCATCAATATATTTTGAATATAATCCATATTATTTTAGATTTAAAGTTTGGGATAAATTAAAATTTATTTCTGTACAGACTCAAATTTTACTAATATTATGATATTGGGATAAAGAGTTAAGTTTATTTCTGTACAGAATGCATATTTTAACTGGGGTAATACATAATATTCCCCCTGTACCTGTTGGGAATTTCCAAATGTACATTTAAATATACATAATCTATAGATATATAAGTATACTATTAAATATACATAATCTATAGATATATCTACATATATATCAATGTACAATTTTCTATATTTAGGCTACTGTCGATAATTAAGTTTAACAATATATATTTCAGAGGCCCAAAAGCTCAACCCATTAACCCAAGCCCATACCTTTATTTGCAAGCGTGAGAGAGGCAACTGCTGACAGACAGGCGATTCTATCAAGGTACATACATATTTTCTCTCTTTATCTCTTCAAAGTTTCCATATTTATCTGTTATCTCTTTAAGGCAAGTTCCTTTGCGTGTGCGTGCTCCATTGTTGGCTTGAAATGACTTTCTTTTTAGTTTGATTTCTGGTTTCTCTTTTGGGCAATCTGATACATAAATGTTACTGCAATTGGTATTGGGCTCCTGGGAAACAAAAACATTTTGGTTTGTAAGCCGATGGAGTGAAATTTGCTGGATAAATGGACAGAATTTTAAAGAATTAGTAGGAAACATAAATTTAGTATCGGACAGAGATTGGAATACCGGAAGTTTGGATATATTATCGAAATGGTTAGCTTCATCTATAAATCTTTTGCATCAAAAGTCGAATAATTAGACCGTACATCTTTCTTGGCATATCTAGATAATAGGTAGGAGCATAAACTGAAACATTCTGGGGCTACAAAGATAGTTATTAAATCGTTAGCACCGCATAAAAACATTCCCCCTAGAGTAGCTCTTAATACGAATAAGAGAAACTCCGTTGTAGCCATTTCTGTACATTCAATCTACTCTACGGATAGAGGAATACATAGATTTGAACATAGTAAAATAAGAAATTGAAAGATTTCGTTGAAATTGTTCGTTTGGAAATTTCCCGAAAAGCTAATCATAGGTACCCCACTGGAATTAGTCGAGTTGCACGCAAACTGGGCAGAGACACTGAAGTTGTTAAAAAAGAAAATATATTTAAGTGGAGCATCAAAATTTGGAGAAAATGGTACTGCCTAAGAGTAGATTTGTAAATTGACCGACAACTGTGTCTTCAAATGATCAAATCATTATTAGTCGTGCTCTGAACATTAGGGGTTCTTGCTTGTCCGTAATTTCCTTGATGATTTTGGTTCATTTTCAGTACCGCTACTGTGGGTTTTGTTCGATTTATAAATGAAGCTTGCAGGAGTCTGGCTAAAAAGCATTCCCCATGGTCAATGAAAGTGAAGGATGAAAAAAAAGGCAGCCCGGTGCACTAAGCTCCTGCTATGCGCGGGGTCCGGGGAAGGGCCGGACCACAAGGGTCTATTGTACTCAACTTGTAGATCATTGCTTAACTCTTTTTATTTTTTGCTTGATTTGTCACTTAGATCTATGAAGCCATCATATAGAAGGTTGCTTTGTAACTTTAGCTATCTGTTACAAGCAGTACTAATTAGCTCCTGGGTGAGAATCAAAACTGCAGTTCTCGAAGATGACAAGTTTTCATATTTCAGTTAACCTCCTTGATGATATGTTTTTTGATGTATCTTTGTTTCCTCAAGCAGAAATGGTGATTCCTCCAGCAGTTAGACCAGACAGAGTGACGAAGTATCTCAAACCTTATGTGCTGAGGATGCACTTCACAAACAATTATGTAAATGCACAAGTAGTTCACACACCGACAGCAACAGTGGCTGCTTCTGCAAGCACACAAGAGAAAGGCTTAAGGCTTGCAATGGTAGAAGCAAAAGAAAATACTAGAGATGTTGCTGCTGCTGCAAAAATAGGTAAGTTGTTGGGAGAGCGGTTGCAGGCTAAAGGAGTTCCTGCCATATCTGTTTTCTTTAAGAGAGAACAAAGATACCATGGAAAGGTCAAAGCAGTTATTGATTCAGTGAGAGAAGCAGGAATAGAATTGGTTTGACCACTTTCTTGTTTCGTCGCCTGCTGGATTTCCTCTCCCAGGCAAAGGATTTATATGTTCTATTGCCCTTGCATTTCCATTTTCGTCAGTTGTTGTACTTGGACAGTTTGCTGCTCGCCTCAGTTCTTGCAAAATGGAGCGATGTGTCGCTTCTGACATTCCTTGTGGTTTTGAAGCTTCGATTCCAAAAACAAGGTTCATAGCTCCTTGCCCCCATACGCCAGATGATACTTCTGGTTAATTTAAATTTGGATGTATGAGATATGGTTTCTGTTTCGGGTTGAAAACCTGAACTTGAAATTCAGATTAAGAAACAGATTATCAGATCATACTTCAATTATTATCTATTAACTTTATAGGCTTTACTCCTGCTTTACTCTTGCTTTGTTTTGATTGCCTTGCTTGTGATTATGCTCTTTATTGAGCCGAGGGTCATCCGGAAACAACCGCTCCACCTACCAAGGTGGAGGTAAGGTCTGTGTACACTCTACCCTCCCAAGACCCACGGTGTGAAATTTTACTAGATATATTGTTGTAACTTTATAGGCTTTCAAAGTATTTATATGTTACCATAGATGTTTTATTTCCTCAATTGCGAAGTGATAGTTGTCTTTATTGAAGTTTGCACGGGATTAAGTTAAATATCTCAGTTATAAAAAGAATGTGTCAGTAAGGACAAATCGGTCAAATCATCGGATGACCGGAAACTGCTCTCTTAGCAGCTTTTATCTATATATATATAGAGAGAGAAAATATAACTTGAGAGATATACATTCTTCGTCTTGCTTTCTGGTTTTGCAACTTTCCACATATTCATGCACAATAAGGGTGGTAAAATGGGTAAATAAATATGGTTATTTGCCGGATTGAACCGATTTAAAAATCGGATATTCAATTCATTTAAAATGCGTCAAATATGGATCAACCCATATTATTCATTTAAAATATGGGTAAGGGTAAAATGAATAAAATTTATAATTTTAATAAAATAAGTTTCTTAAAAATAAGAAAAAATGACTTCCTAATAACTTTAGGGAAAAAAAGTCCCACAAGTGCCATTTTACCAACCACCCCACCACCCAACTCAATCCCCCCAATCCCCTTCAAAATAAAGTTTTTGTTTAAGTTTTTAATATTTTTTTAGTTTTCTACTCCACTCACCTCCACCCCCGCCCCACCCACAACCCACCACCCTCTAAAAAAAACATAATTTTTTTAATTTTATTTTGGTCTTCTACACCATCCCCCCGCGTCTCGCATCTTTACCCCCTCCCGAATTTTCTACTTCATATATTTTATTTTATTTTATAAAAAATTATAAAAAAAATGAGAAATTTGTGTGGCTAAATTTGGTATGGGATATTAGGACTCTTATTGTACTAGGACTCGTATTGTAATTGTAGAATAGTGTAATTTTTCCTTGTTTGGAATCTTCTCATTAATACAATATATATAGGTGTTTACAATTATAATCCTAATCGTATCAGGATATCTACTTTACATAATTACACTAAAATAATAATTACAGAATATATGGAGAATATTTACGTATTCTCTATCACACCCCTACAGTCGGAGCGGGAGGAGGCCGAACGCTCAGATTGGATCTGAAGTCAAGGAACATCTGTCGAGGAAGTCCCTTAGTAAATATATCTGCGTACTGATATGAAGAAGAACATGTAACACCCGAACATGGCCCATGACAACCTTTTCACGAACAAAATGAATATCCATCTCAATATGTTTGGTTCGCTGATGCTGAATCGGGTTATGAGATAAGTAGACAGCAAATATGTTATCACAATAGACAATCTAGCGTGATTTTTGTACCTTAGCAATACCGTAATATTAAAGGGTATTTCAGTTAAAAAATAATACTATTTTTTAAAAAGTGAAACATGAAAAGTACTATTAGCTAGGTTTAACCAACTATCACATTTAATTTAAATTAAAAGAGAAACAAGAAACATTGAATTCAAATGAGAATTGTGACAAATTTTTAATATAGATTATCACTATTATAATTTAAAACTCAAAGTGATCTTCTAAAAAAATTGTTATTTATTAATATTTAAGTTTGATTTGAAAGATAATTAGTTTTCAAAAAATCATGGTTAGAGGTCAATTTGAATTTAATTTTGAATTGAAAGGTAAAAGTACCATAATTGAAATGATATACCGCAATCAATTTCTATTTTTTAGTTATAAATATTATATTACCTCTTCTAATGTGTAAAACTAAGCTATAATTATGTACTGAATCTAAAATAAAACTGATTAAATATTTCAATCAATGTTAAAATTACACGAAATTAGTCAAAATTAATACCTAAAATGATTCAATTGTCAAATAAACGCTTTTAAGTATTGCTAATAAAATTATGCGTGCCTTATAGATCTAAAGTTAATAGGATCCAAATATTATTTACTGCAGTTATTACTTTTATTTTGTTTAGATTTTGAAGACAAATATTAACAGTGACTATGAAAGTGAATAATTAATTAACAATCAAGCAACATATAAAGTAAAATAATATTGTGAATAAAAATCCTTCCAAAATAAAAATCTACGTAGAGTATTATCTATTCAGATTCTAACCCTGTAATACAATATGAACCTTCAGCGTATATATTATATAGAAAATTTTTTAGGTTGAAGCCATTACTTTCTTAAAAGAAAAACTGATTTTATTAGTGAGATATCAGGAACAAAGATGATCTGGTGTTTGAACATTCGTGTCGTACGATTATGAATGATTCGAGATAGCAAAAAGTCAAATCATCCATTTTCAATGGGAATGTTACTGCAAGATGAAAAAATATTTGTATCGTCCTATTAAAGTTAGTTCTACACATGTTTATTACCATACAAAGAATATTCATGATTTCATTCAAATTGAGCAAATCAACGAAGCATGACAAGTTGATCGAGAAATAGTGTTTAAAAATTAATAATCAATTAGCAATCAAGAGACATATTTGAAAATGAATATTCTAACCAAGAGCAATTCCAAAATAAATAGCACACTCATCTTACTAGCTCTAATACCATTGTTATATTAAAGTGAATATTTTGATTTATTATTAAGTTAATTGATGTCTTGAGAACAAATCACTTCATACTATTGAAACATACATAATTATCACTCAACTATAATTAATTAGTATATATTATCACTTTATTAAATCACTTATTTATAGTAAGTTGCAATGGTTCGGTGTAAATATCAATATGAATAAGTATTTACTATTACGATATTGTAATTGTCCATAAGTTGAGTAAGAAATTATTTAAAAAGTAGCCATAAGATTGAATGCATTGGTTTATTCTGAATGAATATATTTTTAAGAGTAAATTTTATGCAAAAAGTTAGAGAAGAGCAGAAAAATTAAGTCCCTTTTGACTTTTAAGGAGTTGAAAAAAATATTTTAAAGAAAACATTAGATGTAATATGTCATCATTTGAAAGATAAACCTCTAATTTATACATATTTTTTTTTTGTATTTTCTCAAATGCAAACTTATTTTTGAGAAGTTAATTTAACCTAGATTATGATATAAGATTGAATATAGTGAACGAGATTAACTAAATAATAATACTTTTTTACCTTAATACAATAGTTATAATGTTCCAATATGTCTTGTATTATATGACAAATTAAAATACAAAAAAGTTTTTCTCACAATAATATTAAAAGAAATCCGATTCGAAATGCTCATTGAAAAAAAAAAGTAAAATAATATTTAATCAAAATCAAACTGCTTTGAAGTCTAAAGTGATGTACTATAACTTTGTTCAAAGTAATGGGGTCTCTATCAATTAAAGATACAAATCATGCTTATTTTAACTTATTAACCCCTTTTTACTTTTTATAAATAAATTCATAAAGGTTAATAATGGTGTTTTCATCATAGAGATATTCGTCAATGCCTGATGAAATCATCAGGAATCTGTATGTGATATTTTCATATGCATTTGTATTAAAGTTCGATATCACTTAAGCAGGATTATCATATATCTATTTTTTTTATCATATAACTAAATTAAGTTAATATACTTTATTATAAATATTAGGTACGAATAAATTTTTTATGCAATGCTACTTAAATTTATGAACTACATGTCGGGGGTTAGAGTTATGAAATATTTAAAATAAGGTAGATTGTTTATATTATACTCCATTAAATTCATATTATATAAGATTTTAGCTTGGATATACCTCTTAAAAATTTCAAACACCCTTAAAAAGTAAGAGATATTTTAATAAATTACCTTTAATTAAATAGTACTTCTACTTATTCAATATGACTTCTTGTTTATGTAAAACCAATTATGGATAAATTTTAAAATCAATTAATAACTTTTTGATTATGCTTCGTTCAATACTTTTAATGCTGTTTAATTTTTATTTTATTTTCTCACTCATCATACGGTATTCGTATTGGGATTTGACTTAATTCGATTTACGTCTGAAAAGTCTCATATTGAGAGATAAAATGCTCCGTAACAAAGAAAACTTGGTACTCAACAAGATTCGAACCCGAATACTAAAATTTATCTGTTTAAACTTTAAACTTTAAAAGAAAATAGGTAAGAAGTGGGTCATAGGCGGCGTTTAAAATCAAAAGTGGTGTCTAGTGGATAATAGTAACATAGAGTATTAAAACATCGAATTGGGAAGTGATGTGCCAAGTGCCAACTACTCCAGGGAGATGTCTGCTTAGTTTTAATTTTTAAATACTCTTTCTTTATTTATTTAATACTCCCACCTAAAGGTGTTAGAACTTGACAACAATGCAAATAAATTATGATTTTGATAATGTTTTATATGCTTCCTTCACATGTCAAATATTGTTGTGTGCCACTGCCACATACACAACACTTGAAGAGAATCAACTGTAAGTGTTAGAATATAATAACTAGAATAATTATTATAAATGAGAGTATCATTTTATATAACTTTGTGAGCACGATAACATATTTTGAATAGTTCCGCTCAAGTCGCATAATGAACGGTTTCTATTTCTAGTTTGATGGAAACATGGTGAAAGGATGATTTTGATTCAGACATAATTGATTGACGGATGATAATCAATAATGGTAAACAAAATGAACAAAATTTTCGGCCAACTAGGGTTCTAGGGAGGAAGATGACCGAAAATTTGGAAGGAAATAAAATTATTTTGGATCTTTCCTTAAGCTCTTGATACCATGTAAGACTTTGAAAATATTTTTCTCAACTGTATTCATCCATTAAGGGAATAATATACACAATATACAATTAATTAAGAAGAGTAAATCATGCTCTAATCCTTCTAAATTTTAATAATTATTTTACTACATACCATACATAAAATGATACTCTCATTAATTATAATAATTAATCTAATTATTATATTCTAACAGAAATGTCAGTTAGAGGAGCCGTTGTTGACTTCAGTCAGTCCAAATGGGCTGCTATAAGTACAACATTTGAACTAAGAATAAAAAATGATCTTGCTGTGTTGATTTTATTTGGTGTTTTAAGCATTTGAAATACAGATTTGTATTTAACATTATTGAAAATAAGTATTTTTGGAGAGTAACAGATCTGTATTTCAAATAATGTTAAATAATTTAATAGCCTGTTTGACCAATTAATTTTTCAATAATGTTAAATACAAATTTTTATCTTGCAGCTCATAAATAAATTTAAAGAAATCCAGAAAATGTGATTTAGGCCCGTTTCAATATATACAATAGGACTCGTTTGATTGTGGTTAGGAAGTGAATTATTCATATAGTAAGTTTGACAATATTTTAGTTGTTATATATAAAATTAAATACACCAAGTACAGTGTTTAATTACCAGTTTACAATCTCACATAACTAATACATGCATAAGTTACGAGAGAATTTATTTATTATTTATGCAGGGTAGAAGATGAAATAAGTATATGTACATGAATAACTAAGCACTGCATAACTAATCCTTACATTAATAATACTTGCATAACTTTAACCAGCAACCAAACGACCCCTCATTGCATTAAAAGAAAAATTCAAAATATTCTAAAACAAATTAAAGAGATCTCGAGAAGTGTTATGATGCACTTATCATCATGCCAAAAGCTATAGATGATTGCAAGGGCACAACTTTATTTCTTAACTAAGCCTACCAAGCAAGTACCATGTTCGATCACAACTCCAACCCGGACCACTCAACTCTCTTGTGGGCCTTACAATAGGCACGATGTTGACGTTACCCAACAATTTCCTCGCTAACACATGCCACACATTGAATGTTGCTGTTGGGAATCCAACACATGATCTTCAATCTAATATCACTCTTTAGGATCAAGTGTTATTAACCACGTCAAAAGCTACATATAGTTGATAGCAAGGGCACAGCTTTATTTCTTTGTTAAACTCACCAAGCAAGCACCATATTCGATCATGACTCCAACCAGAGCCACCCCAACCCCTCGTGGACCTTGCTATAAGCGGGATATTGGCTTTACCCAACTAGAAATCAGCATATTGTGTAATCTGTTGGCATCACCGCATCAAAACAAGCAATTTTTTTGGAAAAATAATTATTTTGAACTCCATTTTTTAGTAGAAGAAAAATCCCAATATAATAGATCCAAACTGAAAAAATCAAAAACCAAATAAATCGAACCGAATGGACCTACACACACTTCTAGAATTAGAGGGGTCAAATGAACGGATTCGGGCTGAATTTAAGCAGGTCAAAATGATTAAGTTAATAAATGAGCGGGTATTGCTCCGCCCATATGTTACTTAGATTGAAATGGGCTAAAATGCCGGTCATAATCCTAACCTGCGCAATTCTTCCTAAATTTTAATTTCTTTTATAATGTTTTAAGTACCTTTTAAAATTATTATTTGTCTTTATTATGACTATATATAAAATATCAAATAAAAAAATATTCTTTTGAAAATATTTTGACAAGATTTATCCCGAGTCAATTTGGAGTACATATAAGCCTAACCCGCCCAAACTTGAGTGAGTTGGCGGATTATGTTTTCGTGAGCTAATTTTACCACTAAGGACCCTAATGAAATAGGTGGACGTTTCTAAGTGGGCTCCCGACTCTCTGATATTTTCCCGGGCAAAAATGGACACATCAATATGAGTCAAGACACCATAACTTCTTCTTGACAAAGCTCTCTTTCCCATAAAAGCAGGTGTCGTTTCAATCTTTTAGTCATCTCTCTTCACTGTATATCATCTTGCATTAAATTATTGTTGTATGTTTTCCTAGGGTTCTACACTTCAAAGGGCTAAATCTGGGCTGTACTAATATCTTTTCCTGCCGGAGAGTGACAACACAGTTGATAAATTTACGTTCCTCTAAGTCATCATTTTAATTTTGATTAGCACTTCAACTCTCAATTTTTTTTCCTTAACATTTATTGTAAGTGTAAAAACAAAAAAAGGAAAAATGATTTCTTCCTCACAAAATAGTGTGACATAGTTGTTATTCGTAGGGTGGGCATAAAACCCGTTGAATCGAAAAAAAATGAACTGAACCGGCTCGGGTCGGTTTTTATAAAAAAATCAATTTTTTTAAAAAACCGAACCTACCTGTGTTAAATGATTCGGTTCGGTTCGGTTCTTTCGTATTGGGGATGAACCGAACCGAACCGAAAAACCGGGGGCAAATATGTAATTAATCTTATTTTTTATTTTAGGCTACTGCTATCTCTTGAATCATAGCCATTGAAGCCAATCTATGAATCTTTTATGAAAGTCAAATGCGACATGAACTTAATTAACATATCACAGAAGCATTGACATAAAATGCAGAGAGAGAAAGTAGTTGTAAATTGGTGCAACTTTAAATGGTCATAATTCTGCTTTCGGATGTCCGTTTTACCCAATTTTTTTTTATTTTGCGTATACTTTCGAGACGTGGCCGGTCAAACTGCCGTAAGGCGGTTTGGCACCATCAATTTTTTGGAAAACGTCTGTTTTTCCAATCAATTTGTGTTTTCCCCTAATCGGTTTCTATTTTTTCCTTTTCTTTAGTAAAGATCTCACGATATACAATACATTTCAACGTCGAAATTTCGTGGTAATGTAGGTGTGAATGTCAATTTCAGTGTTGAAAATTCATTTTTTTTAAAAAAAATACCCCGACCCGTTTATTTTATTTAAGTGTTGGACTTTTATTTTGTGGGGATGTAAACTTTAATTTGGAGTTTTTTTTACATGTTTTAAGAATATATGTGATGCATACTTTATGTTTTTGGACTTAATATTTGAATTGAAAAAATCGATATAAACCGATACATTCGGCGATATAAACCGATATATTATTTTTTTTGTAAAAAAAAGTTTGATTCGGTTCATACTTTTTTGATACAAAATCGAACCGAACTGATATACGCCTACCCCTAGTTATTCGTTGAGTTAAACCCATATGATTATAATTTTTGTGTTTCTAACTTAACTGATATTAGCAAATAACTCTTCACTCAACGGTATGTCTAGTGACCAATGAAGTGGGTTCAGAAACATGATGTCTCATGTTTAAATTCCAACAATACTAGATTATTTCTTTTCATATGTCCAATGGCGGACACATGATTCAATAGACTTAGGTGCTCACCTTAAAATCAACAAAATTATAATGCTTTGAGTAGGATTTGAACTCAGCTCCTCCACGGCTTAGCTTAACGCCTAAGATTTTTTATTTCTTTCTGGGTGCTATTTAATATTTTATACCAAAATTTTAATATTTTCTATATGTCTACATAAAGTATCCATTGCGGTTAATGGGTGCTCGATCACATTAAATTAATACATGGGTCTGCCCCTGCATATGTCCTTATCCTTTGTGACAGAGTTACTTGGTACTGTTGTTGGTGAGAGAGAGATGGTATCCCGTGGAGTTAGTCGAGGTAGGCGGGCAGTGGCTGAGCCAGAATGCTTATTAAGGGGTTCAAAAATATAAAGAAGTATACACACGAAAAAGCTAAAGAGGTTCAATGTTTACTGTAGTGTAATTTTTCTCCGAAGGGGGTTCGGATGAACCCCTCGGCTCTTACTAGCTCCGCCCCGGTACACGGGAGGTGGCACATATCCCGTGTAATTAGTCGAGGTACGCGGGAGGTAGCAGATATCCTGTGAAATTAGTCGAGGTGTGTGCAAGTTGGCCCGGACACCACGATTATCAATATTTGTGTTTGTATTTTCAAAATTTTCTGAAAGTTTTAACTGATCCAATATAAACTTTGCTAAACCAGAGCTAGTATCAAGATGTATAAAGAAGACTTGTGGTAGGTCGAATGATTAACCAAAAATGAATCCTCTAAATTGAAGGATACAGGGCTCCATAAGGCGTATCTAATTGAAATGAGCTTAGGTGTAATTTCGGAATAAATGAATTTTCTGTTTTAACTATAGTAAGTGATTGATGGTGTTTTAAATGATAATTACTCAACTTGACTCTTGAAAAAATAGAACATGTTCCATAATTTTTGATGGATAGAGTAAATAGTATAAGGAATTGATACAGGATCATAAGCCACCACCTTCCAGTTGTGGATTCCATACTTCCATCTTGACCTTTGGACATTTTAATTACAATAGACCCTTGTGGTACGTCCCTTTCCCGGATTCCGCGCATAGCGGGAGCTTAATGCACCGGGCTGCCTTGCTGCCCTTTAATGTGTATGTTATACTCTATGGAATTTAAGTACTTCATATACAGACTGATTTGCGGTACAATAAACTTTAACTTAATAAATCATACAAAAGTAGTGTTTTATGGAGGAACTAATTTTGTCTTGCATGAACTCTTCATCTGCTTAGACATACGTCAAAGTGGATGAACACAAGTAGTGGTACTTCATTTGCTTAAGAGTTCATTTCATTGATGAAGACTGGAAGCTAAGAAGTTGGGTTGTAAGTTTTAGGTCTCTTAATGCGTATGATGATTATGTTGGCGAGACGATTCAATGTCTTTCAGATTTTGGTATTGAAGATAAAATATGTGCTGTCACTGTGCATAGCTATCTGGACTTTGATGAGGTTGTTGATGTCAATAAAAGTAAACTTGTTGAAAAGAAAAGACTCCAGCTAGATGGATAATTGTTTCGTCTATCTTGCTGTGCAGACATGTTTAGTTCAATGGTGAAAAAAGGATTTTGGATGATAGAGGATATAATCAGTGACATTCGTCTCATAGTATGTTGGGGCAAATCACTACCAGTGTGGAATTTGACATTTCTTAAACTACAGGAAGCATTAGAGTTAGAGGCTAAAGGAGAATACTTGAAAGAAGATGATTATAAGGATTATGATATACCTTCTCCTCAAGAGTGGGAGAAAGTTAAGGGAGTATGCAAACTTGTAGGACATGTCTATACTGCAACACAAGTGTTATTTATGGAAAAACGTCCCACTGCAGGCCTCTACTTCCACAATCTTAGTAAGCTTCGATTTAATCTGATGAAAGATTCCGTGAGTTCAGATGAATTTTCTAAAAATTTAGCCAATATTATGCTGGAAAAGTTTGACAAGTATTGGAAGAATATGTATTTGGTGTTGGCTCTAGCTACTATTATGGATCCACGCTACAAAGTGAAGTACTTAGAGTTCTGTTTCTTGAAGTATGAAGGTAATGATTGTTGGAAATTTGCCTTTAGCGGGAGATGCGTCCACCCATCTTTGATGAATTAAACACTAGTGTTCCGCATGTTGGAGGCTTTGTCTCTTCACACATGCATAATCTACTAAGTGAGTAGATGACCGAAGGGCCAAGAATCATCAAATTTCGTTGAGAAATGAAAGAGATATTGGTCCATGAAGTAAGGTGTTTGAGGCATGTAAATGTGGTGTGGGACAAATCTACCACATCGGTGGGAATATGAAGAATTGCTCTCTATATAAGTCTCTAAAATGGTAATGGGTTTGGGACCCCAAGGAGTATCCCATGTTTTTAAAGGAGGGAGGACCTAGATGTGCTTGGGTTCAAGGCTAAGCCCACACGCGCGCCGCCGCCCGGTCACGGGTCGTGGGCTGTGGGGACTTTCTGATATTATCTTTTTGGACCCCAAATTGCTTAATATTTATAGTTTGGTCCCTAGAGTTTCTGGAAAGTTATTTTGGGAGTGACGGAAGGCAGAACTTTCTGCCTACCGTTTGGACTGTTTTTGGAGCATTAACCAGCCATTACTTGGCTGTTAACTACTCCATTAACAACCCTCCTTCAATGACCATCATCAACCTCCTTCAAGACCATAAATCAGCCTCACTAATGGCATTAAAACCTGCCATTTACAGCCCTCCTAATGGCCATTAACAGCCATGTTTGGACAGTTGTACAACCCCCCCTCCTTGCTATATATTGAGCCTCCTTTGGCTCAATTCAGTGACGAAAAATCATCACATACAAACAACAATATAGCACACATACGTGACTGAAATTCAGCCCAAAACAGTCTCGAAAATCACTGCAAAACAGTGACGAAATACAGTGTGATATACACAAGATATACACAACAGAGACACACTATATACACAGAGACAAAAGAGAGAAGAGTAAACAGAAACTCTTCCTTCCTTTTCCATATCTTCAACAAGTCGAGTCATAATTGTTTTCTTCGTCAGGCTCAACCTATTGGCTTTGTAGCGTTGAGATTAAAGTGTTGTTTTATCTTGGGAGACTATTGCCCGCTAACGTAAAAGCATATATACGGGGCAATCTTGTCTTAAGGACAGAGGGCAATCACTCGACTCAACACACAAATTTGTAACCATCCAGATTTAGTTGTTTCTTGATTTCAGGTTATCAAGATTCAAGACACAACAAGCTTGCGGCAGTTTTGAAGATTGACCTATTTGTTCAACAAGATTCAATTTCTGAATATTGAATATTTGTTCATCCTTTCAAATACTTGTAATAGTTTTTACTTTCCATACTGCTTTATAAAGTACAATAGAGTACCATCAATGATCATTCACCGCTACCATCTATTCTGGAGGCCATCCAAAGCATTCTCGATGACTATGTGGTACACAGGTCCTCAATGGAGTATCCTATGAGCGATTCAGGTTCTGACGATTCTGATACGGGTGAAGATCTCCTTGAACTGATGGAAATTCTTGATGATCCTAGTTTTGGATTTGACTGTTCAGACTAGTTTAGCAAATTCATCGAAACAACTAGTCAGCCACCAAAGTCAGAACTTGACTGCTATCTGGAAGAACCTATTGTGCCTTGGACCAAGAACTTCGATGTGTTGAGTTGGTGAAAAGCTACAAGTCTCCGATATCCTGTCCTATCAAATTTAGCTCGTGATCTTTTGTCAATACAATTGTCTCTTGTTACTGGCTATGATGGTTATTACACTTAATTGCGTGAACCTGATAGAGATATGACATCCGTGAAGTCAGATTTAGTGAATGCCTTGATGTCTACTAAAAGCTGGTTTGATAAACAGCGTCGCAATGCGGTAATCACTGATTCTTCTGTTCTGTGACATTTGTTTCTTTCGTTATTTGACTCTCGGTAATTGAGTGCTAGAAGTGGATACAGATGACTTAATTATAAAACAGATATATCTAACCTATTCACTTTTATGCTACACTAGACTTCTATCTCACTTTAAAATGTGGGTTTTCTTCTTTAAGCTGTTATGCAAGTGAGTGGATTGAGATTAGAACTTTGTGAAGTTACTAGTAGGGCCATTATGGTATATATCATATTTTTCGTAAAAGAAAAAGAAGGAAATTCTCAAATTGCAACCAAGCATTAGGTGAAAGAGACAATGTTGAATTAGCTTAGTACTTTTGGTACACATGTTGATGATCCAACTCGGTCCTAGTTGCTGACAGGAAAAGAGGGCTGATGATCTATGTGAAGCATGTGTCTCTCTCTCTCTCTGTCTTCCTTCAGAATTAACTGATGATGTTCATCTTATTGTTGAACTAGAAATTGTGAACTCAGATCTCTCGCCTGCTTCTTTTTCGACTCAAAAAGGGAAAACAGATTTTTGATAACCACGCCCAATGAGCTCCCCACCTGCTTGCGATCCACTGGTCCTCGATCCTTGCAGGGAAAATTAACTCCAAAGAAAAATGGATGAGCGAAAGACAAGGAATATGGTTGAATATAGGTCTAGACGACCCTGATGTTCATATCAATTACGTGTCTGGGTCCCCTATATGTTTTTTTTGTAGCTATAGAGTGGTTGCTTTGGTAGGTCTAACAACTTTTATAGCTGAATTTATGGGTTTACCTTTAACAGAGACAACAGGTGTATACGTAATCAATCCTTCAACTCGTGATAAACTGATAGTTGACATTGATGAAACTTGTGATGTGGCATGAGAACAGTATTGGTACCTCTGTTATGTGGTGTGCATGCAATGGTCTTTGAAATGGTGGTTTAGGATGCTGTTCGTGCTCCTGTTCCTTATGCTAGATAGGGTCGGGATGGCTGCTTGAACGTGAACTTCAATCTTCCCAGCTGGGTCGTGCTCTTTTCCATACCTCGATCCTTTGTGCTAACCCATATATCATGTTAAGGAACTACAACTCCTAATATTCTCTCTTATTAGTAGGTGGAATTAAGGACCAGACTTGTATAGGGTTCGAAGGTTTGAAGTTATACATGTATCAAATACTGGAATAAATTGTTGGCATCTTTTTGTTATTTGAACTGGCCCAAACCAAGTGTTAACCCCTTTCTATCTTCCTCTCATTCAGGCTTAGTGGCTTACAGTTTAGTATTAAGTTGCATCAATCATCCTTTTATTTGATACAGAATATAAGCAAAACTGTGTTAAAATTCACATAGCAATGACTAATACATATATTTGAGGACACATACTAACTATTACTTGTTATGTGACTGGAAGTGCGTGAAAATAGCTCTTAGGCTAGAGGCCGGGAGTATCCCATAAGTTATATAGAGCGGCGGTGCCCTTGCCAACTTTCTCATTGAACTGAATAGGCCATCACCTAAGAGCAGGCAAAGAGACAATATTTCATTGGCTAAAATAGAAACTTAAAAGTGAAAAAGCTATTCATAGTTGTTTGGTAGATTAATCGGGCTATCAGGTGACACCAATGGCTGAAATAGCATGTGGGTGTGGAAGAGTCTCAAGTGTCAAACCTGGAGTGATGCCCTTCTGCCTTTCTGCTTCACATTAAAGGCAGAAGTTGTTCCCATGTTGAAGGGGTCACCAGTGGTGGATGCTCCTACTTCTTGTCTGTTAGTTGTTTACATCATTATTCACGCTTGAGGAGGAAGAAGAGGATTTTGGTGACAAGTGTGGATGGATAGCTATCCACCTGTGGTGCTTAGATTTGTTCCATCATTTTAGAAATCTCTGCCGTGTGTATATTGACATCAATCTTAGCCCGGTAGACACACCGAGTATAAAATATTGTGAACGACAAGGATACGTTATAGAACTCGGTGTTGGTTGAAGACGGAGAGATCTACAATAGAGCATGGTTTTTGCTGAACTGAGCTGGTTCCAAACCTTGCCTTAGATCAGAAACATGTTGAGGATGTGGAGTTAATTTGGTAACGGCAAACTCTATCCTCAAAAATCAGCGTGGTTAGAGCAGAAGTACTGTGATTTGTGCTTGCGTTTATGGGGTTTTGTTAGGGATCAGGCTGATTGTTAAATTTTCTTGTATGTAAATTTTCATGCTGAAGAACTGAAAGATTCACTTTCTGCTTATTACATTCAGCCATTTTCTTCTCCGGCTGACAATGTTCAATAATTAACATCCAAAATTAAAGCACAACTAAAAACGTCCTCTTCCTTTTGCGTTGGAAAAGAAGTCGTGTTGCTCAAAAGTTCTTCTTTTTTACCGAATTTGACCTTCTATTTTTCTTCTTTCCTCAAGAACCACGAGGCATTTTATATTCACCCCAAAACTGAGCATGGACCATATTTAGTATTTCGAATACCTTATTATAGTGTTATAAAGCTTCCACCTCCAGTCCTGATGTGCATTTTCTTTTCTCACCACCAGCATGGTACAGTTAATGTTAAACTTGCATTCAATTATCGGTAGCATCATTCTTCTAATTGTTGCACAATCTGCTGGTTGATGATTATAACTCAAAAGTCTGTCATTTGGTTTACTGGAAGTCAGTTGGCTGTTTACTTCACTCTCATTTAGATTTTCCATTGAGGTGGTCTTTGCTAACATCTCTTTTCTTCCCTCTGCAATTTCACTCTCATGGATGTCGTACTGACTCAACTCTGGCTGTCATGCAGATGAAAGCTGAGGGCTCTGTGGTGCAGAACAAGTGATTTTGCGAGTAACTTTTTCTTTTTGCTGGAAGTTTGAGATTCCAAGAAGCCATCATCAGGATCACCTCCTATCTGAAATAACCACAACCTTTTTATGGATAATGGGATGTACATACATATATATATATTAGAAATCTTCCTAGTCTCTACTGTGATCCTGCTAGGCTTAGTCCTTAGGTGGGATGCTAGCTATTCATAGGATATTATTGTAGCTACTTCTTTTGGCCGGATATTAAATAGCCATAAAAACCTTTGTTTCTTCAAATGTTGAGTGAATATCATTCCTATGGAGAATATCCTTAAAAAGTATTCAGCAGAAGATAATCTGACTTAGGTTTGATGTTCATCCTTGAAAAGTTCATGCAAAACTAATTTATTAGAAGATTTACCTGCTGTTTGTTGAAATAAGCATCGAGTCGATCTATTTCACAGGCAAATTAATTGTACGAGGATTATCCTGCAGAGTTTATAATGAAGGAGATGATACTAATTACAGATTACTAAATTAATATATCCATCACCGGGGAGCTTTCTTCATCGTATTGAATTTAAGTAGGGATGACAACGAATATGATCTGGACCGGATCTTACTAGATCCAGACCCAGATCCATTTTTCATACCCGAATCCAGATTCGGATCCAGATCCATCGGGTTCATAAAAATCAGATCCAAATCCGGATCCACCGGGTCCACGGATCGGATTTGGATTCACATGTAAATTGTATTGCCTTGTTAAGAATGTAACCTTGCTAAGAATTTTTTTTTGAACTGACAAACGATTTTTACTTAGCTAACAGTTTACTATGTTTCAATTTTGAAATGTTCATATGAGATATTTTGTTCATTGTCTCGTTTTGATTGTGAGCTATTAATTGAAAATGTTGGACAATGACAATAGTTGTGGAAAATGCTAACTAGTATTTCCACAATGTAAAACTTGCATGTGCTTGGAATCTTCACAAATGAATTGAATATAATTTTAACTATTTGTCTATGGAGATGTTAGTCATTCACTAATATAACATTGATTTTATTATCGAAGTTACCTCTTTATTTTTTGGTTTTTGAGTTAACGCGGGGGATAAATTAAACTTGTTTTGAGAATTAAACTTGCAAGGATGTGCTTAACAATTTTTAAAAAATACTTATAAAATTACATTTCGGAAGAAGGCCAGTTGAACCAAATGCATGGGGAAGCAAACAATGGGGCATGCTTTCCATGTTTTTGCAACTACCCATTTGCTCTCAGTATCTGTTGTGTTCATGTTATTGCCCTTTACAACTCGACGCATAATTAGTTCAAGCTTCTGAGCAGCTTGGCGAAGAGAATCTTCTTCCCTGGATAGTAGGAAGCTTTCTGAACTATTGGTGGAAAGATCTGAGTGAATAATCTCTGAATCAAATACACTCAGTGAACAGAGCTTATTTAACTTATGGATGAAAGAGTTCCTTTCCATCATCTGAGCAATGACAGGAGCGGACTTCATCAGCTGATTATTGTCGTGAGAGGACAAGAATAAACATTTACGTAATAGTTCTTGCAGCGTTGCCTCTGGAAGACCAAGTTTTCTTGAAGAGTCTTCCCTGTCAGCAGCAAGATCATTATGGTTAAGAGGCTTTAGTGTCTTCAGGTTTGCAACTATCTGTTCACACATGTAAGATAATTGTCCAATCAAAAGAGATCCATTTGCATTTCCTGAGAGGGCATTTGCACCTGGCAATGATCCGTAAAAGAAATGAGTCAACGATGAACAGGAAATTAAGCTAAAATCCATTCCACTACATGAAGCAAATGAAAATCATAAAACTGAGACAAACATCATAACAGATAGCACACATTTACAGATGTGGATGGGAAAATAAATAATAAGACAAGACGCGTAGAATGAAAACAGCAGGATTTGAAAGAACAGTTTACACTTCTGTAGACTGAAGCAAATCCTCCAGTAAGTCAAGCGAGAGAATTTTTTCATGTTTTGTGTCTTCTCTTGTTAGATGGACCGGACATACAAATACTGCAATATGACATTAATATCACTAGTGCAAGCATAATATTATTAGTATGTGATAAATGTTAACCCGCAAGCTGCATTTCCAGTATCAGTGAAAGCAGAGGCGAACCCAAGATTTCAAGAGGATGGGTTCACTATCAGGGACGGAAGGGTGTTCACCCGAACACCGCGGCAAAAAATAACACAATGTATATAAGGTAATATTTTTATTCTTTATAACATATAGATTTTAAATCCTTTTAAGCACAAGACTAGAAGTTGGCTTAGGGGTTTAAAATTTACCTTAAGGTTCTAAGTTCAAATCCCAAGCATTACATTTTTATTTATATTAGAAGAGGAGAAATGAAGAAATATACTAAAAAGAAAGGAGCAGCAGGGATTCGATCGCTCTACCTTTAGGCGTTAAGCCCATTGCCTAACCAATGCTCCACTTCCTTTGGTTTGATCTTGTGTTCCTTTAGTTAATATAGACAGATTTATAAGAATTATACACATAATATACCGAGTTTAGTCGGGTGACCATGGGTTCACGTGACCCATTTTTAACACATAGATTCGCTCCGGAGTGAAAGCAAGTATCCCCCACAAACTAGGATACAATTTAGAGCACTCTGTGCTCAATAAAACACTAACAGCAGTTGAAATTGTCAGCATCCATGGCACAAAATTCTAAAGGAAAATCCAGTCAAAAGTATCTCTTACATAGCTCCCAGTAACTATTTTTACCAATGTCCCAAATTAACTAGTTGCCACTAGAACAAGAATAATCGCTAACTGTGTGTTTCCGGTCCCCATATATTAATAAGTGGATCTTACAACAGAGGCATTCATGGTACTCCAACAACACCAAGCACAAGAAATCATCAAAGTGAAGGAAAGCTGTTGTTATGTTGGAATTTTTTAGCCAGAATACATCACTTACCAAGCTCATGCGTTGTGGCTTCCATAGTCTCAATCTTGTCTAAGGCTGCCCTGAGAAGAGTCAGAAGCAAATCTGGTTCTCTATTTGATAATTTCTTCAGGATTGGTTTCCAGTCATCATATGCACTATGCATGTTGATAGTTTCATGGGTTGTTAGAGCATTCTCCGTGTCCCCTGGCAAATTTGAGGAATCTACTGTCTGCAGCATAAGCTCCAAAAGCACAGATGCCACTTCTGAAGATGAGGAAGTATATAATCGAAGAATCGCCTTCATAGCTCTAGTAATCTGTTTCTTAGAACCTGAGACAAATTTATTCTGGAAAAGCTTAGGACATTCAGCATTCCACATATGCTGATAGTAAAGCACTTCGGAACAGTATCACAGACAACATATACCCTTAAAGTAAAATCCAGTGTTAACCACCTTTATGAATTAAAAAAATCATACACAACTTTGCAGAAAGTAACTCTAATTACCATGTCAATGTCAAATTTAGACGCTAGACGGAATCATGAAGATATTAACAAACAACAGAAAAAATGCTAAATACTACAGTTCATGAAACCTTTAAAAGATCCCAAATGGTGGTGACTGATGACTGGACAGCCCTGAAATCTGCTGTACGAGGATGAACACATGTAAATCTCAAAGGACACACTAGTTCATCTCACTCTGTGTTCATTGAACTAACATGCTAATGCTATCAGTGCATATATTTGACATTGTACTGATGCTTCAATAATCTCAACGTTTTAATGCTCAGTTTTAGTAAATTGTTACAGGTCATAAAGGTCGATGTAATAAATCACTGTCAAGTGCCAACACTTTCACGTGCAGAAGATTGTCAAAAGAAGCAAAGAGAGTCCTAAAGAAAACTTCATAAAGTAACCCTGCCAATGAACCACGGGGTTACAGATATGAGACTGAATAGAATTGCCAGAAGTTTTAGAATTGGTAGCTTCCCAGAAATGAAAGCGAGAAACATGTTTCTAGCACAAAGTTGCCCAAGTCTAATTCCTGTATAAGAGAACGAAAATTGTTGAAAAAAATCAGAAAATAGTAAATGTTGTATGACACAGAAGAAAGCCAGAAAATCTGCACTAGTTATTTTTTCTGAATTGGATAAAAGGAAAAAATAATCCCAGTAAAAGGTTGTATTGGATGTCATAATGACAATCAATTTCGTACAGAAAATACTTCCACTCCCTTTCTTTATACTTGTTCAGCAATTATATCCTTCGGTTGTGAAAAGATATGGCACTTGGGCTTAACTCAACCCCAAAAGCTAGCTCATAGAGTGAGGATTACTCAAGACCAAATAAGGAAACCGAGTCCCCCATCCCTAGACGATGTGGGAAAACCTAAATTCTTCAACGGGAGTTAACAATGGTCGTTTTGCAAAATGACTACTTTCGTCCTTGTAACTGATCATCCTTTGCCAAGACAACCTAAATTCTTCTACGAAAGTTAACAAGGGTCGTTTTTGCAAGAAAAAAGAATACCTTTGTTTATTTTGTCGTTGTTCGTCGATACGATCTAAATTCTTCTATGAAAGTTAACAAGGGTCGTTTTCGAAAAAAATAACCACTTTATCCTCCAAGTAAACCTCGTTTTTAAACATGCATGAAGTCTTTCCGTTTGAGTCTAACTTTAGCATCATTATTTATTCTTAAGTCTCCCCCAAGGATCGGAAATTTTGTGTCAACCAAGTCGAAATAAGTTTTAATCTCGAGTTCTTTTCCTAAATATGTAAAAATGATGCCAATGGGAGAGATGTGATAAGAGGCCGAGTTGATAACCCCACAGTTTATGATCAAAGACACCGTTGTTCCGGACATGGGTCATTATGGATATTCAAACATCTGGCATTCGTCAACCCTGACAGAGATTTAATTGAGGCTTTAAATTCGTTTTGAAATTCTACAAATAACGTCTTCCGCTTTAATGATTTTGAGTTGACTCCTACATTGGAAGAATTAGGTGGTTTCACGGAATTAAGCAAGAACCTCCATAGTAAAACACTTCTAGCGCCAAGGAATGTCGGCGGAAACAAATTCTTGGAGCAAATGCATATGGCATGTTTGGATGGGTTCATTTAGAGTTCTTGTATGAGAGATATGAAAAGAAAGAAGGATTTTGAATTATGGGAAGCTACAAAAAAATGGACCACCTCCCTACATGGGAAAAACATACAGAAGAAGCATTCATAGTAGCGTTCTCGGGAACTACTCCCTCTGTCTCCATTTATGTGATACGCTTTCCTTTTTAGTCCGTCCCAAAAAGAATGATACATTTACTTATTTTGCAATAATTAACTTTAATCTTTACCTTTTACGCTTAACGAGATAATCTATAACCACACAAATATCTGACTTGTTTTAGACCACAAGATTCAAAAATCTTCCTTTATTTCTTAAACTCCTTGCCGAGTCAAACTATATCACATAAATTGGGACGGAGGGAGTATAGATTTCTCAAGACGAGACAGAAAGATCAACATCCTTTAGTCTGGAATAGTCATAGTACTATTGAAGAGAAAAAATTCCACCATCTTACTGATATCTATCGTGTCTTGACCAAATACCGAGAGGGTGAAGACTATTTTGAAGGTTGTAGCATTCTGTTACAAATGTGGTCTCTAGAGCATCTATATCGCCATCATTTTATGGAAAGATTCAAATCTGATTGGATCGAAAACCTTTCCTATCTAGTGTCAGCTGATCCTTCAGCGTCTACACCAACTAAATCGGAAGCAACATTCGAAAGACGAGAGTAGGCTCGAGGAGGATCAAAAGACTGATTCTATGAGCTATATTGCAAATCATCAGGACATGATGCTGAAATTAAAAGACAATTTACCAAAGGGCGTTGGGGCTTGGAGAGAGTATCTATTTACATTAAACGCATCTACGATTACATGGAACTATCATTGGTCTCCTTCGAGAAAGGTGACCCACGTGTCTTCCTGTCGCCCATTCTTTATTTTAATGGGCCTTAGACAGTTTCAGCCATATACGCCCCTTCGAGTTTTACGCTTACCAACCAATGGCTACAATACCACATTCCACCAGTCATATTGATTTGATTAGCTTACTGTTCGTGATAAATTTTGTGTGTTCTTCTTTACCGAGAAGATTGGCATGACTATTTCTATAAGTAATAAAATGTATGAAGTCGGCCCGAGAATCAGAGGGTGATATTAGGGTTTTGAGATCGGTTCTGACGTTTTTACGGAGTTTCAACTATCCATTACAAAACAAAGAATTCCGTTCTTACAAGTAACTGCCAAGGAGATGGAGAAAGAAGTTGTTGGTATGGAGCTTGCAGTTGAACTCTTGAATAGGAAAGAGGTGGAAAATAAACGATGAGATCAGCCGTAGGCCAATGAACTGATTCCTCCCGTTGAGATTTTTAAATTTCAAATAGGTTGGCTGAGCTTACAAATTCACTCCATCTCTCAAGGGTTGTTTTCCAACTCGACCGGAGGACTCTGTTGAGATGTCAACTTTAGGGCTATCTTTCACCGTTGACAGACATGGTTCAACGTGCCAGCTACACTTAGTATTTAGTAGTTTCATTTGACAGCAAAAATTCATGCTTTTACATAGCATCGGGTGTTCACTTGGAAAACCGTGTGAGGTCAGGTGATGGTCAACACCTCGGGTAGGAAATGCTGAAAACCGGCTAACGATGCAAGATATAGATGTTCTGGAAACCACATTTGTAACCGAAAACAACATTCAAAATAGTCTTCACCCATCATCAGTAAAATGGTGACATTTTTTCTCTTCAACAGTATTGTGACTGCTCTAGACAAACGGATGTGGAGCTTGCTGTCTCATCTTGGGAAAACTATAGTTCCCAAGAACGCAACCATGCATGCTTCTTGTCTATGCTTTTCCTATGTAGGGAGTGTTGTCCGTTTTTAGTAGCTTCCCATAATTCAAAAATCATTTTTCTTTTCATATCTCTCATACAAGAACTATAAATGAACCCATCCATTATCCAAACATGCAATAGGAGGATAAATGACGTGTGTTTGCTCTAAGAATTTGTTTTCGCTAACATTCCTTGGAGCTAGAAGTGTTTTATTACGGAGGTTCTTGCCTAATCCCATGAAACCACATAATTCTTCCATGTAGGAGTTGACTCGAAATCATTAAAGCGGAAGACGTTATTTGTAGAATCCCAAAACGAATTAAAGCCTCAATTAAATCTCTATCAGGATTGAAGAATGCCAGATGTTTGAATATCCCAGTCTGATGATAATGACCCATGTCATTCCACCAAGCCCGGAGCAACGATGTTTGTGATCATAAATTGTGGGGTTTCATCAACTTCTTCAACTCTCGACCTCTTATCACATCTCTCTAATTGGCATAATTTTTACCTATTTAGGAAAAAACTCGCGATTAAGACTTATTTCGACTTGGTTGACACAAAATTCTCGATCCTTGGGGAAAACTTAAGAATAAATAAAGATGTCAAAGTTAGACTCAAACAGAAAAAAACTTCAGCCATGTTTTAAAAAAACAAGGTTTACTTGAAGGATAAATAGGTCATTTTTTAAAAACGACCCTTGTTAACTTTCGTAGAAGAATTTAGATTGTCGCGACAAAAAATGATCGCATCAACGACAAAATAAACAAAGGTAGTCATTTTTAATGGAAAAAACCCATCATTAACTTCCGTAGAAGAATTTAGGTTGCCTAGGTAAAGGATGATCAGACAAAAGCTAAGTTGCGCGGACTCTTCATTTTTTATGAAGAACCCGTCTCGACATGAGACTAAGACGGGTGCAGGCACGGGATACGTCTCGAATTCAGTCAACCAACTTCTGATACTTTGACTGAGTCCCCTGTCATTTAATTTCTGCTGTTGTATGTTCTTTCGTGTACTTGTTTATCTTAATTACATGCGTTAGTTATTGCTTCTTTTTTCATAATACTTTATCATGGCTTATTCGCTTTTGTTACCATCATTTTCATATTGCTTTAAATTTCTTGTCTGGGTCTGACCGTTTCTCTTGCTTTGCTTGTGCTTATGCTTTGTCTTGAACCGAGGATCTTTCGGAAATAACCTCTTTACCTACCAAGGTAGAGGTAAAGTCTGTGTATACTCTACCCTCCCAGACCCCACGTTGTGGGACTTCACTGGGTATGATGTTGTAAATGAAAGATAAAGCATATGAAAGACATGAGAAATGACATACCTTCAATATTATAGTCCTTTTGTCTCATATTCGCAGCTTTATGTTTCAAGCGAATATCTCTCTAAATTTTGAATATCTTTATAGTTCTATTTTTATAATTTTGAATTTTCTTAGCCAAATTCCCGCACCCGTATCCATACGGGGATCCGCACCTCTGAATCTTAAAATTTAGATTTTGCCGAATTTGACATTCGAATCCGTACCCGTATTGGATATCCGCATCCAAATCCGAGCAACTTAGGAAAAATGGTCATTTCTGCAGAACACCTATGTTAACTTCTGTAGAAGAATTTAGGTTGTCTTGGCAAAGGATGACCAGACACAAAGACAAAAATGGTCAAAATCGACCGTTAACTTCCGTAGAAGATTTAGGTTGGTTTTGGCAAGGATTAACTGGAAAAATAAACAAAATTGGTCATTTTTGCAAAAATGAGCCTTACTAACTTTCATGGAAGAATTTAGCTTACAATGGAGATGCAAGATTAGACTAGTAGGCACAATACCATTGGGATTTTATTTGGAAAAGCTGGACACCTACCAAGGTGAAGTGTTTCACATGGTTAGTGGTAAAGAGAGTATGTCTCACCCAAGAAGTTCTACAAAAGAAAGGAATGCAACTAGTGTCTAGATGCTTTCTTTGCAACAAAACTGAGACTAACATATGTTTCTACACTGCAAGTTCACTGCTCAGCTATGGGAAATTTTCCTTAGCCTAACAAATACTAGATGAATCATGCCAGAGCACACATTAGATCTTCTCCGTTGCTGGATTAGGGGAGGGAGCAAAATTCATAAAAGGTGGTGGAGGATAATACCATCCTGCATTTGGTGGACTGTGTGGAGAGAAAGAAATGAAAGACGTTTTGAAGATAGGTCCAATTCTATTTAGGAAGTAAAATGGAATTGTGTTGTATCTTTATTTTTTTGGTCTAAATGGCTTTGTATAGAGGATATAGATCAAATTGTAGAATTACTAGGTTCTCTGTAAGTTTTTATTTTCTCTAGGTTACTCACTTTTTGGAGGTTGCCAGCATACCCTTCATGCTGAGGAATACAACATTATCGGTTTAAAAAAAAGATATCTTGGGGAGGAAGAATAGAATATTCCTTACCCAAATGGAATGTGCTTTTAATATGGATATGACTGATTTTTGTCATATGTCAATAGATACTGTTTTTTTTGTTGTTGATAAAAATACTACTCCTACCAAATTAAAATAGCAAGATAAAAATGTTAATTACTCAATATTTGTTTTTAAAACCTTTAACTTAGAAATCAAACTAAAAATAGATAGAACGTAATTTTTTTGAAAATTTTCTTTCTTTTGTAAATAAAATAAAAACAATGTGAATATTTTTGTTGTTTTCACTTTTATCAAATAAACCTACTTAAAAAAGAAATAAAAGCTAAAATTCAAAATTAGACCTAAAAGAAATATTTAAACACTAAAAATAATATAAAACTAAAGTTAGGTAAATACCTACGTGTTCACATTAGACATGACATTAGGCAGAGGGAGACCTTCTCTGCCAAGAAGATATCTCTGCAACTAAAGGGTTCATTTCAAAAAGTACTTTGGAGGAGAGTGGTATGCATTAACTATGGTTCAACAAAATGGATCTTCATCCTGAGGCTGATCATCTGTGGGGAACTGTTGACAAGGGATAGACTAGCTAAGTAGGGAATTGTTCAAGATATAGTATGTCCATTGTGTAGCAGACAGGAGGAAAGTATTGCTCACTTATTTTTTTAATGTGAGGTCTCTTCAGCTATATGGAAGAGTATTCTAATCTGGTATAATGAGTTACAAGGCATCCCATGGAATGGCAACATGAATTGACCTGCACCATCACCTCTTGTAGAGGAAGAAGATCGACAGCAGAGGTTTATAGAATATGCCTAGCAGGTACCATTTATCATATCTGGCCGGAAAGAAATGCAAGTCTTTCAACAAAAGCAGAGGAGCATTAAAGGTGTGGTGAAACAAATTGTCCAAGATGTTCACTGTCAAGGTGCTATGAGGATGAGATGAAAAGGAAGTTAGATAGCATGAATTTCTATCCTAAGTTGATGTGGTAGTATGATGTAATAGTAGGTAGGTGTAGTGTGGACAAAAGCTTGTTGTTTAGTCCTCCTATTCTGATGTCTATTTTTTTTCACTCGAGTTGTACAAACTTCTCTTGGTAAATAAGATTATATTTTTTTTTGATATTTTGTACAAATTTTGCTCTCCCCCCCCCCACCCCTCTGACTTGCTCGATAATGGTAACATCCCCGCCCCCACATCGACACACCACCGACCACCGGTGACCAGGAACGCTGCCCGGACACTGCTCTGTCCTCTGTTGTTCTCTTTCTTCCCCCTTGCTATTCTTTCTTTATCCTTCCACCACCACTGGCGGCCGGAGTATCTGATTGTATCATCGCGGGCGACTATCAATCGTAACCCGTCAACACCCACGAACATATCTGGTTAGTAAGGACCTTCAGAGACCAACAACAGCAACAACAACAACCTCCGACGGCATCTGAAGACGATGAAAATCAGGTTTCTTCTTGTTTTCAAGCCCAAAACAGGTCCTATCTCAGTCTTCTACTATATTTCAATTTGTGCACACCATTTACGGTAGTGCTCTAGTTAGTGCCAGTAGTTTTTGTGCGTTCTTGCCCTTTATTGTATTTCAATTAGGGCCTTTATTTACGGGTAGTATTCTAGTTAGTGCCAATAGTTTTTGTGTATTTCTTGTTCTCAGTTTTCATTATTGCTTACTGTTAATAGCGTTGTATTCTTGCTAACTTGTGCTTTAGTATTGCTTCCCGTGTGTGTTAGCGTTAACCTTTGACTAGCATTTTTTTCCTCTAGTGGCTTTGGTGAATGATGATAGACTAGGGTCATGTTCTTGGTCGGGGACGGGGGCAAGGGTTAAAGGGGGTAAGTGGGGTAAGGGAGATGTAAGGCTGAGAATAGGGTCTTGGAACATTGAGACTTTAACGGGAAAGTCCATAGAGCTAGTTAAGATACTTAAGAAGAGGAGGATTAATATAGCATGTGTTTAGGAGACCAAATGGGTAGGATCTAAGGCTAAGGATGTGGACGGGTATAAGTTATGGTTCTCGGGTAGGTCGAGGTCTAGAAATGGGGTAGGCATTTTAGTAGACAACGAGCTGAGAGATCAGGTGGTAGAGGTTAGAAGGGTCAATGACAGGATGATAGCGATTAAGTTGGTAGTTGGAAGGTTCACTATGAATATTATTAGTGTTTACGCGCCGCAGGCAGACTTGGACGAGGAGGAGAAGAGGCGCTTTTGGGAGGATTTAGACGAGGTGGTGGGAGGTATACCACCCACTAAGAAGTTATTTGTAGGAGAGGATTTCAATGGACATATCGAGTCACTTTCGGGGGTTATGACGACGTGCATAGAGGCTCTGGCCTCGAGGATAGGAACGGGGGAGGCATCTCACTTTTGGAGTTCGCTAAAGCTTTTGGAAAGGTGATAGCCAATTCGAGGTTCCGGAAGGATGAGCACTGGGTGATTTTTCTGTAGTTCGGTGGCTAAGACTCAGATAAACTTGTTGCTCCTTAGGAAAGTTGATAACATTCTTTGTAAAGATTGCAAGGTTATTCCGAGTGAGTATCTTACAACCCGACATAAGCTTTTGGTGATGGATTTGGAGATCAAAATGGAGAAGAGGAGGGTTGTGGATGACAGACTAAGAATCAAATGGGAGAGTTTGACCATGGCTAGTACACAGGAGATGGGGGAGAGGTTAATGGCCATGAGGGCTTGGGAGAGTAGTGGGGATGCGACTGATATGTGGAATAGGAAGGCCAGTTGCATTCGGGAGGTAGCTAGAGAAGTGCTAGGGTTCTCGCGGGGTAGCCGTGGTGGGCATCGAGAGGACTGGTGGTGGAATGGTAAAGTTCAAGAGAAGGTGAAAACAAAGAAAGTGGCGTATGCGAAATTGATAGAAAGTAAGAATGAGATGGAGAAGTGGACGAATAGGGAATTATATAAGATGGCGAAGAAGGAGGCAAAGCTAGCGGTTACGGCGGCTTTTGAACGCATGTATGTGGAATAAGAGGAAAAAGGTAAGGATAAGAAGTTATACAGACTAGTCAAGGCGAGGGAGAGGAAGACCCGTGACTTGGATCACATGAGGTGCACCAAGGACGAGGACGACAAAGTACTAGTGGAGGACGCGCTTATTAGACGGAGGTGGCAGTCTTACTTCCATAAACTCTTGAACGAAGGAGATAAAGACATTGTGCTAGGAGATCTGGAGCAATCTGAAAGGTACCGGGATTTTATATATTGTAGGAGTATTAAGGTTGATGAGGTTAAAGGTGATGTTCACAGGATGCGCAGGGGACGAACAACCAGGCCGGATGAGATCCCAGTTAAATTTTGGAAGAGCGCAGGCATGACAGGTTTAGAGTGGCTGACTGAGTTGTTTAATGTCATTTTTAAGACGGCAAAAATGCCCGAAGAATGGAGATGGAGTACAATAATTCCTTTGTACAAGAACAAAGGTGACATCCAGAGTTGCAACAGCTATAGGGGTATCAAACTACTAAGTCGCACTATGAAAGTTTGGGAAAGGGTCGTGGAGAAGAGGGTGAGAAGAGACGTGTCTATTTCTGAGAATCAGTTTGGATTCATGCCGGGACATTCGACTATAGAAGTATATACAAGTTAACAACACCACAAAGAGATCAGATTTTCCTGATAGCAATCCTTCTCTTAGCAATCTTCTTTATTCATGTTCTTCGCTGGGATCATTTGTGTAGGCTTTGCACATTTGATGGTTTGTTGTTTTATCTTGGAAGACTATTTCCCACACTTTCGTAAAAGCATATATATACGGGGGCAATCTTGTCTTAAAGACTGAGAGCCATCTCTCGACTCAGCCGGTGGTGTTGTGATTATTTAATTGGTTGCTAAGTGTTTCAGGTGTGAAATTGAATCTCAAAGGACTCTAACCGTTCGGATTCTCAGCGGTTCGACAAGCCACAAGTGTAGCAGTTCATGTTCTTGTATTTCTGAATACAAGATCCAGATTTGTAGCTCTAGTTCAAAGAATAAAAGATTGACTTGTTGTAATCTTTGTTGTTTACCCTTTCGAAGCACTTGTAATAGTTATTTACTATTCTTGTACTGCTTTATTTCCAACAGTATTAGGAGATTGGTGGAGCAGTATAAGGAGAGGAAGAGGGACTTACATATGGTTTTCATTGACCTCGAGAAGGCATACGACAAAGTTTCTAGAGAGGTTCTAGGGAGATGTTTGGAGGTTAGAGGTGTACATGTGGCGTACACTAGGGCAATCAAGGATATGTATGATGGAGCCAAGACCAGGGTACGGATAGTAGGAGACTCGAAGCACGTTTAAGTGATGGTGGGGTTGCACTAGGGATCAACTCTTAGCTCATTCTTATTTGCCTTGGTGATGGATGGACTGAAGCGACAAATCCAAGGGGAGGTGCCATGGTGTATGTTATTCGCATATGACATAGTCCTGATTGATGAGACTCGCATCGGAGTGAATGCAAAGCTAGAGGTTTGGAGACAGACTCTGGAATCTAAAGGATTCAGGCTAAGTAGGACCAAGACAGAATACTTGGAGTGCAAGTTCAGTAACGGGAGCGACTATGAGACATGCGTGGAGGTGAGGCTTGATACTCAGGTCATTCAAAAAAAAAGAAAGTTTCAAGTATCTCGGGTCTATTATCCAAGGGAATGGAGAGATTGATGACGATGTCACACATTGTATTAGTGCAGGGTGGATGAAATGGAGGCTCGCATGTGGAGTCTTTTGCGATAAAAAGGTGCCACCAAAACTTAAAAGGCAAGTTCTATAGGTGGTGAGTGTTGGCTAGTCAAGACTTCGCACATACAAAAGATGAAAGTTGCGGAGATGATGATGCGGAGATGGATGTGTGGGCATACAAGGAGGGATAAGATTAGAAATGATGATATCCGGGACAGAGTGTGAGCGGCCTCGGTGGAGGATAAGATGTGGGAAGTGAGGTTGAGATGGTTCAGGCATGTGCAGAGGAAAGGCACAAATGCCCCAGTGCGGAGGTGTGAGAGGTTGGCTATGGACGGGTTCAGGAAGGGTAGATGTAGGCCGAAGAAGTATTAGGGTGAGGTGATTAGACGAGATATGACGCAGTTGCAACTTACTGAGGACATGACCTTAGATAGGGGGTTGTGGAGAACACAAATTAGAATAGAAGGATATTAGGTATGTTGAGCGTAGTCCTACTTACGCTTACATACTGGTAGCTGTAGTGTTATTATTGTAGCTCTGCTTAGCCTATCATACTAGTAGGCTCAGTATTGTTTTATTGTTCTATGTTCTTTGATTTCTGCTGATATATGTTCTTTCGTGTACTTTGTTTATTTTATTTACTTGCGTTAGTTACTACTTCTTTTTTTTATAATGATTTATCATGATTTATTCGCTTTTGTTACTCTCATTTTCATACTGCTTTAAATTTCTTGTCCGGGTCTGACCGTTGCTCTTGCTTGTGCTTGTGCTTATGCTTTTGCTTGAGCCGAGGGTCTTTCGGAAACAGTCTCTCTACTTACCAAGGTATAGGTAAGGTCTGCTTACACTCTACCCTCTCTAGACCCCAAGTTGTGGGATTTCACTGGGTATGTTGTTGTTGATATTTTGTAAATGAGAGATGCAATTAAAATGCACCAAATTGGAAAATCTAATAAAATAAACTAAAATTTGTCAACTTTAGGAATAATTAAAATGGTGCAAAAATTAGGTTGTATAGCTAAGAAAAGTTTATAAATTCAGCTATCCGTTTAAAAGAGTCAACCATCTCAGCTCTTAGCAAACATAACGCCTTACATTCTCTACCAACAGTCTTTTGAAGTGAAAAGGACCAAAGCTCAAATCCCATAACACAGCCATCTATACTACACTATCAAATTTAAAGTTAACATGAGTTATGACAACTTAATTCTTTGAATTAGCTGCAATGCTGCATCGTTACAGGGGATTTTTTTGCACCAAACACAATTTATTTGGTATACCTACGGGTGATGATAACAGAACACTATAATGTAATAGAAATCTAGCAGATTTGCAATCAGACAAGAAAATTGATTAATGAGTAACATCAGTTGGCAAAACCACCACTACAACAGGAATAAGCAAAATTCACTCACATTTTTCCAAAGTATGCGAACTGTTAGTCTGCTTCACTTTCAAACAGAAAGCCATCTCTAGCAGTTTATGTTTAATTTCTTTCCTCAGGTTGGCAGTCGAATCCCTTCGAATCACATTCTTTTGAGGTTCCCAATAATATGATTTCAACCAGTCAAGCGCCTGAAATTATTATCATATTAGAATATAATCCAGCTGAAACTTTCTGTTTTTCATTCTTACAGATATGAGCATGACAAGAAGATTAAGCATTTAATAACATCTTTTGAGCAACACACATCGTCCTTTCTTTAATTAGCAGCACGTGAATCAGATAACATTAGGCCTATTCATGGACCTGGGGGCCCGCAATCCCCATCAAATTCACCTGTGAAAAAATGATTTGGACTATATATTCAACCATATGGACTGGGCTTGCACCAAAAAAAAAAAGCCCATAGAAAAAATTAAAATGACATTTTTAAATTACTCAAATAGAACAGAAAGATTATGAATTAGTCCCTTTGGTCACTCTAATCCTAAATTTGATCGTGTACTATAACTAGTCTTCATTTTCCTTCCTTTGATTTATTACTTATTCTCCATTTTGTTCGATAGATTTTCATCTAGCTGCAATTCGATCAATGTTAATGTATAAAGGTTGTATGAATCAAGATTGATAATTGGTAGCTAAAGGCCTTTCAATGATCCAAAAAGATTATAGAAGGCTCAAGGTTATTAGTATGAAATATTGGTTGGGCAAAGAAAAAGAAAAAATAACTAGAATTACCTTGTCTGGGATTTGAATTACACTTAGACCGATCAATTGGCTCAGGTCAGATATGGGTTTTGACTGTCCTCGTTAATATGGGCAGTCGCCCAGCCCTGGTCTAGCCTGGGTCATGGACAGGCCTAAGGTCGCATGGTTCCTAATACATTGCAATCAATTGCAAGGAAGGATTAGAAAGATTTACCTTTGACCTAGTTGACATCTATGAAACTATCTTACTTCATATAAAAAAAAGATTTACCTTTTGACCTAGTTATTCTAGCATTCCAACACTACTCCATGATGTCCACTGCTATCTAGGTACAGGCGTACCACAATCTGATGCAAGATCATATTTCCTTCATCTTTTTTAAATAAATGTGGCGTCCGGGCTAACTTGTGTGCACACTTGATTGACTCAAATTTAATCTGTTCACGTCTTTTAAGTATTCACACATTTCAATATCTTCAAAAAGAAAAAATTAAAGCATTTACATATCAACAAGAAAGAGAAAATCAAATATGATAGTCTTAGATATATCGAGTAAATCCTGTAGAAGGAAATTGCCAATAATTAATGAAAAAAATTCTTACTTACCTCAAAATTTTCACCAGAAATTAAGTCAAGTTTGAAGAAAATATGAGTATTCAGTAGATAGTGTAAATAACAAATAACAATAAGTTGAGAAATACGGCAAAGATTTGTAATGCCAGTAGTATTATATTGCTATATTTTTGTGTTTTACCGTGAATTCATTCCATCTAAATTTGAAAACTTTATACATGTGTTATAATTAGCTTTATCATAATAATGAAAATTTGTGTAGCTTTTTAATATCTCAAACCTAAATAAATGCAATATCTAATCAATGAATTATGTACCCAAGTATTTACATTCACTAATCAATGCAAAAAACGTAAGATTACTGTATGTGGATGTTCAAGTATTTGAAACTTGCATAGGAATGCTTGAATGCTGCAACTTGGAGAGATATTTGTAGCGTTTGACGAGCTTTCTCTAGGTTCTTGTTTTCATTATGGTGTCTTTTCTGAATTACAAGATCCTATTTATAATTATAGGATAGAAGAATTGTGATGAGGACAAACTTTTTTTTGGTCAATTAGACTCAAGTGACGTGAATCTGATTGGTCGGAACATGAAATTTATACACGTAACATATTTTTATTTTGATTACGCATGCTATGTCATTTTGACATGTGGCATGATTCTATAGCTCATTCGTTTGATTTGGCGTACACCGTCATTTTGATATGTGACATGATTCTATAGCTCATTCGTTTGATTTGGCGTACACCGTCATTTTGACACGTGACACCAGACGGGGCCTCTAGAATTTATGTCATCTTATGTTTGATAAAGTGGTTCATCATTTGAAGCCTAAATGAATGGACTACCCCAACAAAATTAGTCATTAATTAAGTTCATATTTATTGAACTTAAATAATTAATCCAATTATATTAACCCATCAATATATTTTGAATATAATCCATATTATTTTAGATTTAAAGTTTGGGATAAATTAAAATTTATTTCTGTACAGACTAAAATTTTACTAATATTATGATATTGGGATAAAGAGTTAAGTTTATTTCTGTACAGAGTGCATATTTTAACCGGGGTAATACATAATATTCCCCCTGTACCTGTTGGGAATTTCCAAATGTACATTTAAACATTGCATTAGTCCTATGACCGTGGCTGAACATAAATATCGAAGAATCTAAAAATCCGATAAAATCGAATTAATTTGGTTCTTTGGTTTCGATTCTTTGATCCGGCCTCAATTTTTTTTTTAAAACGCTTCTGTTTTGGTTTCAGTGTCCCGAAATCACTACATAAATCCAAATATATAAGGAAAATTATAGTTCAATATATTTGGGTGATCTAATTTACAAAATAGTCAGTAAATATATAAATATACTATTAAATATACATAATCTATATATATATTTATATATATCAATGTACAATTTTTTATATTTAGGCTACTACCGATAATTAAGTTTAACAATATATATTTAAGAGGCCCAAAAGCTCAACCCATTAACCCAAGTCCATCCCTTTATTTGCAAGCATGAGAGAGGCAACTGCCGACAGAGGCGATTCTATCAAGGTACATACATATTTACTCTCTTTATCTCTTCAAAGTTACCATATTTATCTGTTATCTCTTTAAGCCAGTTCCTTTACGTGTGCGTGCTCCATTGTTGGCTTAAAATGAATTTCTTTTTAGTTTGATTTCTGGTTTCTCGTTTGGGCAATCTGATACATAAATGTTGCTGCAATTGGTATTGGGCTCCTGGGAAACAAAAACATTTTGATTTGTAAGCCGATGGAGTGAAATTTGCTGGATAAATAGACGAAATTTTAAAGAATTAGTAGGAAACATAAATTTAGTATCTGACAGAGATTGGAAGACCGGAATAAAGGAAGTGAAACATTGAGATGATGTTTTCAATGAGGTGGGAATTTTTGGGCCTGTTTTTTTCTTATACAGTGTACATAATAATTACTTTAAGCGAATAACTTCTATTTTAAAATAATTGACTAGTTGTTTTGTTAATAAAAGAAAAATCACAAGATAGCAGCATGTGTGGCAGTGTTATCAAAAGCGAAAAGCGCAAAAAGGAAAAGCGAAAAGCGCAAAAAGGAAAAGCGAAAAGCGCAAAAAAGCTCTAAGGTCTGTTGGGGCTTTAAGCGCTAAGCGCAAATAAAGCGGACTTTAATGAAAAAAGGCGCAAATGGAGAGAAAATACAAATATATATGTTTAGTCCAAGATTAATTATTATAAGCACGAATAACAAATATATGGACAACAAAATTGAAAAAAAAATAACAGTAAAGTGAAATATCAATTGTTCAATGTAGCCTCTTCAGGAAACAGTCATTGGCAAGGAAAAATATGTCTTAGGGCCTTGATGATGACCGTAAAGCGCACATTAAGCGACGCGAAACGCACAACTTGTTTTGAGCCTCGCTTCAGGGCTTAAGCGCGCCATTGACAACACTGATGTCTGGATAGGATTTTGAACTTTTCTCCCCTGGATTTCTCAACACCTATATATGGGAACTACTGTATACCTGAAAGGCAACAACTACAACAACAATGTATCCAGTGTAATTCTACAATTGGGGAACCTTGAAAGAAATGCATACGTTATAAATCAAATCTAGCATTCGAAAAGACGAAAACAGACTTAAGAACTAGCTCGTGATTTCACAAGATGGTGAAACTCCGAGCTAGTTCTTGACTCCAGTTTTTCCAGTGCTAGAAGAATTGGTTTATCAAATATGCCTTTCTTTTAAAGTATATAGCGGTTCTGATCTAGGCGTTCAAAAATCTGAATTCTTAAGGAGTCGAGTGGAGAAAAGTTGAGCATTGTCCTCCCTCTCCCCTTCATTTTGTTTATTCTAGGTTTTTTAGGATACTGCTTACAGTACCTTCTAAGACAATACAGTATCATTTGGGCTGAGAGAGTAAATATTGTTGAACAAGCATATTGTTGCAGATGACAAAAGTGCAAAGGTGGAGTAGATTGAATAGTTAATTGGTACAATAATAGAATAGTGAAGAGTCATCTCATGATGAGGATTAAGTAGAAGAGCAAATAGTAACTGCAGCTTAACCTGCTTGATTTCTGTTTTTGTAAGTCCACTGATTTCAAACTGACGTCATGGAGGAAAATACAACAACATACCCAGTGTAATTCCACAAGTGGGGTTTGGGAGGAACATATTCATCTAAACAAATAAACTTAGAATTAAGGGAAAAAACTGTATTGAAAATTAACAGCAATTGGTTTTCATGGCCTTAAACCCACCTTTTATGTGCAAAAGTGAGATCCCAAAGTTAATTGTCCAAACTTGGCATTCTCAGATATAAGATACTTTTAGGAGGAATAAGGTGCCAATTTTTTTTTTTGGGGGGTGGGGTGGGTGGACGTTGAGAAAAGTAATCGTGCTAATTGCTAATCCAAGTCATTTACAGTTTTTAAGTTACACCAAAGAGAAAAAGATAGAGTCTGGTGTGTTCCTAAGAAATGAGGTTTTTTACCCACTTTAAACTCGAGCAATTTTAGGTTATAGACAATTAGGGAACATGTAAGCTTGTCCAGTAAGGTACAAACTGGGAGGGGCAGATATAGGATTTCACAGAGACGAGTGCGCTATTACGAAGAGCATTACACTTTTGAAATTATAGGTTCAAAAATCAAAACTAATTTTTTTTTAATTTTGGTATTTTTTTTACATATATATCTAAATTCCACGTCAAATTGTGGATTACTTGAACTTATTGACTATATATTATATCTCCCACAACTACTAGTTTTTAATATAGGCATTTAGTTTAATTATATAAAATTTTACGATGACTAGAAGAATAAGAATTTCAGTGTGTCAGATTTGGAATTTTGAAAGTATAAACCAAACAAACAAAGAGAAAATAAAAAAAGTACTTAATTAAAATGCAAGAACGGACACCAGACATACCCACCCCTATGAATGTGCCCAATTCTAGATAAAAAAAAGAAAAAACAAGATAATCGTGGGATTTGAACCCCAACCTCACATATAGAGGTGCCCCCAATAACCATTGCCACCACATGAGTCTTTGAGCTTGGGTGTACACATAACTATTTAAGTACTTTTGAAAAGATATTATTGTTCTTGACTTGTAACCTATTTACTAGACTTTTTGTTATAGGTGTTGAATTGAGTTGTGAGGGCTTTCAAGACTGGGTAAAGTCTTGAAAGAAGTAGCTACAATTAGGGAGAATTTTAGAGGGGGAAAGGTACGAAGTTGTTAGTTCCTTGGTTATAGAGTTGTAACCTAAAATTGCTCTTGAGTTTTAGTGAAGTTGTTGGGACGTATCCTACTAAGTTAGATTGTGGTTTTTGAATTAGCATAATTTGACTTTGGTACTTGAATAATGTAAATACATAATCAGGAATATTGCAAAATTAGGAGATGTACTTCAGATTACTATACATGGTCTAGGGAGGGGAGCATGAATGCACGTGACCACGTGCCCCTCCACATAGATCCGCTGCTGATCACAATTGGCTAACATGATTAGGTAGAAAAAGGATATCTAGTTGAGGGGCAAGGCTACTTGGGGAAATTTGGGATAGGATGAAGGGGTAGGGCAATTGTGCTAATTGCTTGCATAATAAAAATAACGGAAAAGGGCCATATTTACCCCTCTACTATCTAAAAAAAGTTGCACCCATCCTGCGTTTCACTTTTCGATGATCTATACCCCCACCGTTATCTTTTTTAATATATATACCCCTATGTTTAACCGCTCTTTTAACAGGGACACGTGGCACGATCTCAAGGGCCCCAACCTTTTTTTTTAAAATTTAATTTTAATACCCAATACTGTTATAACCCAAACCCATGACCCATACCCATAATCTATCTCTCGATCCTCTCCTTCCCCTACCCTTCCTCTCCTTTCTTCCTGCAATTCCACTCTTCTCCCTGTCCATTTCTCTTTTTCTTTCTTCCTCCTCTCTTATCTTCGCGCCTCGTCCAACAGATCGAAACTAGCTGAAAAACCTAACTCAATCATACAACTAATCTCAATCATACAAATATTAATTTCAAAATTTTACATATAAGCAATGGAGATGGGTCCTGGAGATTTAATATTCCAATGGCTTTGATCAATTTGATTTGATACGTCTAAAGATTTGCCCAGAAATGTTTTTTGGTGTTAAAGTTGTAACTTTAACAGACAATAGAAGAGCGAACAAAGGGTCATTGTCTGTGGTGATATTTTTTCCCTTCACCTGCAATTTTCCAACTTTTTCTTCTACTTATTCTTTCTAGATTTTGTAATTTATTCGAATATTTACTGGAGTAATAATTTAGAAATGGGTTTGTTGAGTTTTCTATTGGACTTTTGTTGAGATTGCGAGTTAATTTTATTCTTAAAAATGGGTGTATCATTGGAAAACTTGTGGTGGATGACGGAGGATTTTGAATAGAGGTGAAGATGGAGTATTTTGTGCGAGGGTCGATGTTGCCTCTATTTTTTTGGTGAATGAGATTGTTTTCTGATGATATTCCGATGGTTCTTTGCCGGTGGTGATGGAGCTCAATTGGCTATGGAGTCTCCAAAAGCATCTCATTGATTTTTCATTTTTCTACATAATGAATTTTGTGTTAAGGAGATGCTATGAATTTTGAGTGAAATTAGCATGTAGTGTTAAGTAAATGTTGGAATTTTGGATGAAATTGATATAATTTCATATGGGTTTGTCGGTTTTGGGTTGGGATTGGGAAGAAAAGATCCGAATTTTAAATATGGGTGTGGGTCAAGTATTGGGTATTAGAATTGAGGGTGAGTATAAAATTAAATAAAAAAAAAAAAAGTTGGGGCCGTTGAGATTGTGCCAATGTTAAAGGAGTCGTTAAACGTCGGGTATATATATTAAAAAATATAATGATGGGGGTATAGATCATCGAAAAGTGAAACGGAGGATGGCTGCAATTTTTTTGAGATAGTAGAGGGGTAAATATTACCCTTTTCCGTAAAAACAATATTGACGATCTAGCTCGTTAGGATGGGATTCCTTAGATTAAGACCGGTAATGTTGTATACTATGATCGGAAAAAAAAGAAACTACAACATACCAGTGTGATCCCACAAGTGGGGACTGGGGATGATAGGATATGCGCAAAGTTAAACGGAGGATGGGTGCAATTTTTTTGAGATAGTAGAGGGGTAAATATTACCCTTTTCCGTAAAAACAATATTGACGATCTAGCTCGTTAGGATGGGATTCCTTAGATTAAGACCGGTAATGTTGTATACTATGATCGAAAAAAAAAGAAACTACAACATACCCATTGTGATCCCACAAGTGGGGTCTGGGGATGATAGGATATACGCAGACCTTAACCCTGCCTTTGTGGGACAGAGAGGCTGTTTCCGAAAGTCCCTCGGCTCAAAAAAGAAAAAAGAGAATAAAAGAAGAGAAGAAAATAAAAGGAACATAAAAGTAATTCAAAGCAGATACAAAAAGTATAGCAGTAAAGTAACAAGATACAACACAAATGTTCAACAAATGGTAATATAGACAGAAGTGTAAACACAACTACGCTAGTACTAAATAATCTTTCTAATAACAAGAGGTACAGTTGTTGGTATGTAACCAGGAGGTCACGTGTTCAAGCCGTGGAAACAACCTATTGCAGAAATGCAAGTTAAGGCTGCATACAATAGACCCTCCCCGGACCCTGCGCATAGCGGGAGCTTAGTGCACCGGGCTGACCCTTTAATAACAAGAGGCAAAATGCATGCATTAGCAAATAGTAATACACGTCTAAGAATAAGAGTGCGACAAATTCTCCCTAATACAAACTGTCTATAACTTTACTAAAACTCAAGAGCAATTTTAGGTTACAACTCTATAACCAAGGAACTAACAACTTAGTATCTTTCCCCCTCTAAAATTCTCCCTAATTGTAGCTACTTCTTTCAAGACTTTACCCAGTCATGAAAGCCCTTAACACTCAATGCAACACCTATTACAAAACGTCTAGTAAATAGGATAGGTTACAAGTCAAGAACAATAATATCTTTCCAAAAGTACTTAAATATTTATCAGTACACCCTATCTCACAGACTCATTTGGTGGCAATGGTTATTGGGTGCACCTCTATATGTGAGGTTCGAGTTCAAATCCCCATGGTTAACTTGGTTTTTTTCTTTCTTTTTCTAGAATCGGGCCCATCCATAGGGATGGGAATGCCTGATGTTCCTTTTTGCATTTTAATTAAGTACTTTTTTTCCTCTTTGTCTGTTTGGTTTATTATTTCAAAATTCCGAAAGCTGAGAGATTGAAATTCTTATTCTTCTCGTTATCATAAAAGTTTTTATAATTAAACTAAATGCCTATATTAAAACTAGTAGCAGTGGGAAATGTAGTACATAGTCAATAGGTTCAACTAATCCACAATTTTGACATGGAATTTAGATATATATGTAAAAAAATACCAAAATTAAAAAATAATTGTTTTGAACCTATAATTTCAAAAGTGTAATGAGTCAACCTCTTTGTAATAGTGCACTCGTCTTCGTGAAATCCTATATCTACCCCTCCCAGTTTGTACCTTGCCGGACAAGCTTACATGCCCCCTTCGTGTTGTTTTTTAGCTGCACTTGCCTTATTCTCAGACCCATCTACTCCTATTCTGTTGTTGTCCACATAACTGTAAAAGGTAATAAATGGGATGTTACCTCTCTTGATTTGAAATGAGACATTATTTTTCAACGATGTTTAAGAGAGCTTGCACCCAAGCCTTGGTAAAGTGGGTTTGAGAAGCATGAGGTCTCATTTTCAAATTTTGTCATAGGCAAAAATACTATGTGATTTCTTCCGATCATCCAAGCCATGTTAGACAGAGTTATCCAATACTTGTGTTAGTGGGAGGTAGCAGGTACCCCACTGGAATTAGTCGAGGTGCACGCAAAGTGGGCCCAGACACTGAAGTTGTTAAAAAAGAAAATATATTTAAGTGGAGCATCAAAATTTGGAGAAAATGGTACTGCCTAAGAGTAGATTTGTAAATTGACCGACAACTGTGTCTTCAAATGATCAAATCATTATTAGTCGTGCTCTGAACATTAGGGGTTCTTGCTTGTCCGTAATTTCCTTGATGATGTTGGTTCATTTTCAGTACCGCTACTGGGGATTTGGTTCGATTTATAAATGAAGCTTGCAGGAGTCTGGCTAAAAAGCATTCCCCATGGTCAATGAAAGTGAAGGATGAAAAAAAAGGCAGCCCGGTGCACTAAGCTCCTGCTATCTTGTGGGGTCAGGGAAGGCCGGACCACAAGGGTCTATTGTACTCAACTTGTAGATCATTGCTTAACTCTTTTTCTTTTTTGCTTGATTTGTCACTTAGATCTATGAAGCCATCATATAGAAGGTTGCTTTGTAACTTTAGCTATCTGTTACAAGTAGTACTAATTAGCTCCTGGGTGAGAATCAAAACTGCAGTTCTCGAAGATGACAAGTTTTCATATTTCAGTTAACCTCCTTGATGATATGTTTTTTGATGTATCTTTGTTTCCTCAAGCAGAAATGGTGATTCCTCCAGCAGTTAGACCAGACAGAGTGACGAAGTATCTCAAACCTTATGTGCTGAGGATGCACTTCACAAACAATTATGTAAATGCACAAGTAGTTCACACACCGACAGCAACAGTGGCTGCTTCTGCAAGCACACAAGAGAAAGGCTTAAGGCTTGCAATGGTAGAAGCAAAAGAAAATACTAGAGATGTTGCTGCTGCTGCAAAAATAGGTAAGTTGTTGGGAGAGCGGTTGCAGGCTAAAGGAGTTCCTGCCATATCTGTTTTCTTTAAGAGAGAACAAAGATACCATGGAAAGGTCAAAGCAGTTATTGATTCAGTGAGAGAAGCAGGAATAGAATTGGTTTGACCACTTTCTTGTTTCGTCGCCTGCTGGATTTCCTCTCCCAGGCAAAGGATTTATATGTTCTATAGCCCTTGCATTTCCATTTTCGTCAGTTGTACTTGGACAATTTGCTGCTCGCCTCAGTTCTTGCAAAATGGAGCGATGTATAAGATGTCGCTTCTGACATTCCTTGTGGTTTTGAAGCTTCGATTCCAAAAACAAGGTTCATAGCTCCTTGCCCCCATACGCCAGATGATACTTCGGGTTAATTTAAATTAGGATGTATGAGACATGGTTTCTGTTTCGGGTTGAAAACCTGAACTTGAAATTCAGATTAAGAAACAGATTATCAGATCATACTTCAATTATTATCTATTAACTTTATAGGCTTTACTCCTGCTTTACTCTTGCTTTGTTTTGATTGCCTTGCTTGTGATTATGCTTTGTATTGAGTCGAGGGTCTTCCGGAAACAGCTGCTCTGCCTACCAAGGTGGAGGTAAGGTCTGTGTACACTCTACCCTCCCAAGACCCCAGGGTGTGGAATTTCACGGGATATATTGTTGTAACTTTATAGGCTTTCAAAGTATTTATATGTTACCATAGATGTTTTGTTTCCTCAATTGCGAAGTGATAGTTATCTTTATTGAAGTTTGCACGGAATTAAGTTAAATATCTCAGTTATAAAAAGAATGTGTCAGTTAGGGCAAATCGGTCAAATCATCGGATGACCAGAAGCTGCTCTCTTAGCAGCTTTTATCTATCTATATATATATAGAGAGAGAGAGAATATAACTTGAGAGATATATACATGCTTCGTCTTACTATCTGGTTTTGCAACTTTCCACATATTCATGCACAATAAGGGTGGTAATATGGGTAAATAAATATGGTTATTTGCCGGATTCAACCGACTTAAAATAGATTGGATATTCAATTCATTTAAAATGCGTCAAATATGGATCAACTCATATTATTTACTTAAAATAAGGGTAATTTAATGTGTAAAATGAATAAAATTTATAACTTTAAGAAAATAAGTTTCTTAAAAATATGAAAAAATGACTTCCTAATAACTTTAGGAAAAAAAAGTCCCACAAGTGCCATTTTACAAACCACCCCACCATCCACTCACCTCCACCCCCAGCCCCACCCACAACCCACCGCCCTCTAAAAAAACATAATTTTTTTAATTTTATTTTGGTCTTCTACACCATCCCCCCTCCCCCCGCGTCTCGCATCTTTACCCCCTCCCGAATTTTCTACTTCATATATTTTATTTTACTTTATAAAAAATTATAAAAAAAATGAGAAATTGTGTGTGGCTAAATTTGGTATGGGATATTAGGACTCTTATTGTATTAGGACTCGTATTGTAATTGTAGAATAGTGTAATTTTTCCTTCCTTGTTTGGAATCTTCTCATTAATACAATATATATATGTGTTTACAATTATAATCCTAATCGTATCAGGATATCTACTTTACATAATTACACTAAAATAATAATTACAGAATGTTTGGAGAATATTTACGTATTCTCTATCACACCCCTACAGTCGGAGCGGGAGGACATCCTCCCGCTCAGATTGGATCTGAAGTCAAGGAACATCTGTCGAGGAAGTCCCTTAGTAAATATATCTGCGTACTGATATGAAGAAGGAACATGTAACACCAGAACATGGCCCATGACAACCTTTTCACGAACAAAATGCATATCCATCTCAATATGTTTGGTTCGCTGATGCTGAATCGGGTTATGAGATAAGTAGACATCAAATATGTTATCACAATAGACAATATATGCCCTATGTAAGGGACAATGGAGCTCTAGAAGGAGGTTTCTAAGCCAACAAATCTCGACAACAACGTTCGCAACGCCTCTATATTCTGCTTCTACACTCGAACGAAAAAGCGTGGCTTACCGTTTGGCAGACCACGAGATGAGGTTGTCACCCAAAAATACATAATAACATGAAGTAGATCGACGTGTGTATGGACAACCGCCCCAATCAGCGTCCGTATATGATATCAGCCTGGTCGGTGCAGATGGATAAAGATGTAACGCATAGTCAAGAGTACCCTTAATGTACCGAATGATACATTTAAGAGTTGTGAAGTGAGGCTCCCTTGGAGCGTGCATAAACATACACACATGCTGAACAACGTAGGCAATATCGGGCCTAGTGAAAGTAAGATTCTGAAGCGCACTAGCGAGACTCCTATAAAGAGAAAGATCAAGCACTAGATCTCCGTCATTGGCGCTAAGCTTCCATTTAGAGTCGACTGGAGTGAGTATGATCTTGCAGTTAGCCATTTTAGCCTTGTAAGCAATCTATTCGACATACTTACGCTGACACATGAACATGGCATTCTCGGATCTGGTCACAGAAATTCCCAAGAAATAACTCAACTTACCCAAGTCAGTCATGACAAATTCAGATTTGAGCATAGTAATGATCTAGTTTTTCAGCATATCTGAGGAGGCAGGCAGGACAATGTTATCCACATAGAGCAAAAGGTATGTAGTGTCATTAACTCGATGAAAAATAAAAAGTGAGTTATTACCTTTGCTGCACATGAACCCAATCTGCAAGATGTAAGTGGAAAATCGATCATACCAAGCTCTGGAGGCTTGTTTCAAGCCATAAAGTGACTTTCGAAGCCGACATACATACTGAGGAGCTGAAGATGCACAAAGTCAGGTGGTTGATGCATATATACAATTTCTTTCAAATTTTCTTGTAAGAACTCATTTTTCACATCAAGTTGATGAATCGACCAATTATTTCCCATAGCAATGCTTAAAACAGTGTGCATGGTGGTTGGTTTAACCACTGGACTGAAGGTCTCACCAGAATCAACTCCCTTTTATTGCCCTGTGCTATTTGCCACAAGTCTCGCCTTATAGCGTTCAAGCTTACCACTATCTCTGAATTTGTGACGATAAAGCCACATGCAGTGAATCACATTCACCCCCTCTGGTTTCGAGACAAGATCACAAGTGCACTGTGTAGTGAGCACAACAAATTCATCACGCATGGACGCATTCCAATTTGGGTCAAGCTTGGCTAATTTGAGTTCTTAGGTAGAGGTGTGATAGTCTGAGTGGATAGGTTAAAGTGGACTTTCTGTTTGAAAATCCCATGCTGGGCACGAGTTTCCATACGGTGGGTTGGTATCGGGACTGGTTGGGTGACGGGGACTGGGGCAGTGTGGTCATTTGGGTGGCGGGAACTGGGGGCAGTAGGGTTGTGCTAGGCAGTGGGGTTGTTGGGAGCATGGGAGTGGTCGAGGGGGGTTGCGGGGCTAACGTCATGGGGTTCGGGTAGTGGGCTATATATCAGGAACTGTGGGGCCGTAACGGGATTAGTAGGTAGGGGTGGTCGATGGGATGAGGGGTGGTTAACGGGTTGTAGGGCGGTGAATTTTGAGTCAGAATACTTGCACTATGTATTGCATTTCTAATGAGAGGGGAAGTGTCCAGATCATCAAGAAATCCATAATCGGTGACTTGCAATTTTTGGACGTTTGTAAATGGGAAAACGATCTTCTCGAATGTGACATGGCGAGAGACTAGGATTTTATTTGTGGATAAATCGTAGAATAAGTACCCCCTGTGGTTCGACGGGAAACCTAAGAAAATGCAAGGAGTAGTCCTAGGTACTAATTTGTGAGGGGCCGTGGAGACGAGTTTCGGGTAGCATAGACAACTAAAAATCCGAAGGTGATCATAAGAGGAGATCTGACAGAAAAGAATTTTAGTTGGAGTTTTATTTTGAAGAGTTCGTATTGGTAATATATTAAGGAGGTTAGCTACCATGTGTAGTGCGTAAACCCAAAATGAAGGGGGATGGAATCATGAAAGAGCATAGTGCGGATCTTATTGTTGATGGTGCGCATGATTCTTTCAGCTTTACCATTTTGAGGTGAGGTATGGTGGCAAGAGAATCGGAACACCATGCTGTGGTTTGTACAAAATTTATGAAATGAGTGGTTGTCAAACTCACAGTTGTTATCACATTGAACGCTTTGATGGTTTTCTCAAATTGGGTTTTAACATATGCTTGAAATTCAAAAAAAATTATGTAAACTTGGGACTTATATTTTAGAGGATAAACCCAAAGAAAATGAGCGAAATTATCCAAAAATACCAAATAATATTTGTGACCCAGTTTGCTAGTAATGGGAGATATCTATGAATAATATCAAAAGGAGAAAATGTTACACTCAATGAAGATTGAAAAGGGAGTCTAACATGTTTCCCTAAAGGACAAGAGTAGCCATCATGGGCAAATTTCCCTTTATTACATTGAATGAAATTCTGATTCCTAAGGAAATTAAAAACTGGTGCTCCTGGGTGCCCGAGTCTATTGTGTCAGGTTGAAGGAGAGATTGCAGCTAGAGAGGTTGGTGGATTGACACTTGCAGCGGAATTGGATGAGAAAGGATATAGGCCCCCTACACTAATGCATCTCATAAGAGTTGTCCCCGTACGTAGGTCCTTCACAGAAAAACCAAAAGGGTCAAACTCAATAGATACAGAATTATTACTAGCAAATTTTCCAACAAAGATTAAGTTTTTAATATATTAGGAGAATATAGGACATGTTTAAGGTAAAGAGAGGGTAAGGTGATGGTGTTTGCTGACCAGAATAAATTGAGGATTGGTCAAATTAAATAGTTGAGAGAGATTACCAGAGTCACGAGTGAGATGTGATGTAGCACCTGTATCTATGTACCATGTGTCGTCGGGCTGTTGGAAATTCATAGTGATGTAGGCTTGACTTAATTCGGTAGGGGTCATAAGACTGTATGCCTGCTGTTGTGGTTGGGCCACAGAGAAGGGGGCCTAGTTTAGTTGACCCGTATGCTGTTGGCCAGGAGTAGGGCCTAATATACTCGGACTCGGGTGCTGGGCCGGGGCGGTTTGGTAATGGCAAGAAATGAGGTCCAATTTCTGACGGTGGGCCATGACATTAGGTTGGCCCACGGGTGTGAGGACTGGGCCTACCGTGGTTGTCCACCGTGATTGGACCTGCCCCCACGGCCCCTTCCTTTACCGCCGCGTCCTTTGTCGCTGCCTTGGCCACCGCCTAGGCCGTCGCGCTGATTGTGGTGGTCGGTGGGCTGCGGTGGTCCAGCGGGTGCAGCGGCGGTCAGTGGTGCATCAACTACTAACGCCTTCTTATTGTGTTTGTCTTGTTTAACACGTTTAGTCTCCCCAAAAGTAATTGTGATCGGGTCTTGTTGAAACTAGGGAGGGGATTAGCCTGTTGGATCATCGTATCAAGTGTGTCGTACTCACCCTTTGGCAGACCATTAATTAATTATAGGACCATCTTTGTTTTTGAAATTGGATTGCCAACATTAGATAACTGGTCTGCAACTATTTTTAATTGTTTACAATAGGCAGACATATTAGCAAAATTCTGAAGACGGGTGTTATTAAATTGCTCCTCCAGATACACGGCACATGTGTGTTTGTTGTCTTGAAAGATTTCATCTAACCTTGTCCATAGTTCGTGAGCCGACACACATGTCTTCATAATAGTATGAAGCTAATACTTGGATATGGTGCCATATATCCATTGTTTAACAATTGCATCTAGCCGCTTCTACGTCGGGTGAACGAGACGTGATGGCATCAATGTGATCAAGGACATTATATGCACAAGTATGTATTTGAAATAGTTCAACCCACAATGAGTATTGTCCATCCTCTTGATCAAGAACCAAAGGGATAAAGTTCTTGATATTTGTTATGGTGAAGGCCGGATGAAAGGAGTTAAGAGATGAGGAGGGAGAAAGAGGATGTGTGACGTCAGGGGTGGAGGAGGAACCCTTAGTAGATTTAGGTGTAGCCATGAAGTGGCTATTTTCGGTGGTTCAAGAGAGAAAAATTAGGGTTAGGGTTGGGGAAGAGGTGCCGCCGTCGGAAGCAAGGAGAGAGGGGGGCGATAGAAAAAGTAGTAGGGATGGTGTTTAGGGCTTGACTCTTGATACCATGTAGAATAGTATAATTCTCCCTTGTTTGGAATCTATATATATATATATGTGTGTGTGTTTACAATTGTAATCCTAATCGTATCAGGATATCTACTTTACATAATTACACTAAAATAATAATTACAGAATATATGGAGAATATTTACGTATTCCTCTATCAATAATTATCTCATGAATAACATCATTATCTCATGTACTTATCTATACATGTATATTTATCACTATAAATAGATATTACTATGACTCTCAGTTCATTGAGCCATTTACCAAAACATTCTCATGGTATCAGATTAGCCAACAAATTCTTTGCCTACTATTCTAGTTTCTTACTTTGTCAAAGTCGTGCATGTTTCTTTTTTATTTATTTTTTATTTTTTATGTCACTGCCTCTTGGATTCTATAAAGCAATATTGTGACACCACCTTAACCACCCTCTGTTTCTCCTCCCTCTACTTTAAATTTAACCACTCTAATTAGTCTTTCCTTAAGCTTTCACTTGAGATTTTTTCCCATTCAAAGTTGACTTCTCTTTTTTGTTTCATATAAATTGATTGCTTACTGCTATTTCTTTTGGATTACGACACGACTTTCTACTGCAATAAGATTTCATATTCTGAAAAATTACTAATCACATATATCTATTTTCTTCCTATATCTCCCACTAGTTTCCACAAATTTTAATAAAATAATGGCTTCTCAATCTTTGCTCGTGTTTGGTACCACTACATCTGTACCCTCTGTTATCATACCACTCATATCTACCTCTCCAATAACTTCCATGTCTCTTCCTGCATCTCTACCTACCATATCATCTCCAATTTCTTCATTTCCCACAACTTCCATACTTACTGGTCTGCTGCCAAATTCTGGTGAACTGCCGAACATTTCTCGGTATACTGATTTAGCGTCCTCTTCTAGCTTACAATATTTTGTTGCTTTTGGTATCCCTAATGTGACTAATATGGTAACAATTAAGTTGAACTCTATTGTAGATTATCTTACATGACGTACATAATTCACTTCTCTGCTTATATCTCATGATTTATTGGGCTTTGTTGATGGATATCTCATTTGTGACGTTGCTGGCTCTCCACAATCAAATCCAGCCCATCGTTCATGGATTCAAATCGATCAAAGTGTTCATTCTTGGATTTTTGCTACACTATCTCGTGAAGTACTTGTTGATGTCCACCTTTTGCCTATTTCACATGATATTTGACTATCCCTACATCATAGATTTATGGATGCTAGTCAAGCGAAAGTTATTGAATTAAAACACCAACTTACAACTTTGAAGAAAACTGATTCTATGTCTATTGATCAGTATATCCGGGATGCCAAGCAACTGGTCGATTCACTTGTTGCAATAAATTTTCCAGTTTCTAATCGAAATTTTATTGACTATTTGCTCATTGAATTAAGTAAAGAATATGATACATTGGTAGACATCATTACTCACATTCTTGGCCATATGTCTCTTAAAGATTTGTGTTCCAAACTTCTTCTCCATGAACAGTGGTTGAAGCGGTCTCATGAACTTGACTCGCTTGTGTCACATCATGCTTTCAGCATCAGGATTCTCTGTTGTATCTGGCAATGCAACTTCATCTCAAGGTAATCGTGATTGAGGGCGAGCTTCATACTCTCGAGGTAGAGGTCATGGTGGACGAGGTCGTGGATATGGTCTCGGTCAACAAGCTAATCAGAACAATATTGCACGTAATAGCTTTACTGGTTAGTCCTGGTCAGGTATTGGTGGCGCTTCCTCTAATTCCTATAATTCACAATCTGTTAGTCCATCTTCGCCATCCAATGGGATATTGGATCCTATACCGTTTTCTATTATTTGTCAAATTGGTGCATTGCATGGTCATACTGCTCTAAAATGTCACAATCATTTCAATCATTCCTTTATTGGTAATGATCTTCCCAAGTCTTTTGCTACTATGTCTGTTGGTGAAACAAATGATGGTATTTTGATTCTGTTGCGTCCGCTCATATGACTCCATCAGAAGGTAATTTTATACGAAAAACTCCTTGCTCTGGTTTTGATCGTGTTTTGGTAGGAAATGGTACATTGCTTAACATTGCTAACATTGTCTATTCTAAAATACCTTCAACTTCTCTTCCTCTACACTTGAACTCCATATTTCATGTTCCTCGGCTTCGTCATAATCTAATTTCTGTTAAAAGGTTATATAAAGATAATAATTATGTTGTTAACTTTGACGAATCTTCTGTTTTCGTGAAGGAAAAAACCTCGGGGAAAACTATTCTTCAATCCAACAGTAAGGGTGATGTCTATCCCTTATCCTTTTCACTTATGTCCTCTCTTCCTCAAGTATATGTTGCTCTCCATAAGTCTGGTGATGTCTGGCATCGTCATCTGGGTCACAATGGAGCTCGTATTTTGGCTAGTATTAGGAAACATAATTACATTAGTTTAGTTAATTCTTTTAGTGATAGTTGTGTTTCTTGTCAATTAGGAAAATCAAAACATTTGTCTTTCAGTTCAGTTGAACATTATAGTTTCTTTCCTTTCGACATTTTCATTAAGACGTTTGGCAATCACTTATTTTATTAAATTTGGGGTTTCGGTAATTATGTTATTTTTATTGATAATTTTTCTCTATTTACGTGGCTTTATCCTATGAAAAGCAAACCAGAAGTTTTTCAATACTTTTGTGCTTTTCAAAAGCTTGTGGAGAATATTTTTACAACCAAAATAGAGAATTTTCAAGTGATGAAGGTGGTGAATTTGATAAAACAAGTATGCTCCAATATTTTTTTAACTTAGATATTTATGTTCGTAAGTCGTGTCCAGACACCCCACAATAAAATAGAGTTGCTGAACGAAAACATCGATACATTATTGAAATGGTACGTACTATCCTCACAGAGGCTACCTTACCAACTCAATTTTGGGTTGATGCTGTCTTTTATGCCATTTTTACTATTAATACACTACCTACCCCTGTTTTGAACGACCTATCTTCTTTTGCAAAACTTTTTCAACACCACTAGACTATAATTTTCTTTGTGTTTTTTATTGTGAATGTTTTCCGAACTTGTCTACTCGAGTGTCTCACAAGCTTACTCCACGTTCTGTGCAATGTGTTTTCCTAGGTTACGCTTCCAACTATAAAGGTTGCCGCTATTTTGACCCTAAAACTGGTCGTGTCTATGTTAACCAACATGTTGTCTTTCATGAGTTAGTCTTTCCATATCCTACATTGGATTGTCTTAGCAATGCTGCTTCATCATCCTCTTCTCCTGACATCCTTATAGTCACATCACCCTTATCTTCTTTACAATGTTCTAGGTCATGTATTTCCTCTAATTCATCTTCTGAATTTCATTCTAGTTCTGAGGATTCGCCTCATCGTTATAACTCTAGCCCTATTGAACATGTGTCTCCATCTAGTCCTTCTACGGAGTGTGTCTCTAGTGGTATATCTTTCTCTATGCCTCCTAGCACTTCCTCTCCTCCCGATTCCACTCATCGTGCTCATCCAATGCAAACGCGCTCTAAATCCGGTATCTCAAAATCAAGGCAGATGTTTTCTTTAGACACGTCTATTCAGAAAATTGAACCTTGTTATTTTTCTCAGGCTGTAAAAAGTTCAAAGTGGAAACAAGCCATGACTGATGAATTTAATACACTTTTGGAAAATAACACTTGAACTTTTGTTCCTTTCGACTTAACATGAACTTAATCGGTTGTAAGTGAGTTTATTGTATTAAATATAATTCAAATGGGTCTATAGAGTGACACAAGGAACGCCTCATAGCACAAGGTTTTCATCAGCAACCATGTATAGATTACCATGAAATATTTAGTCCTATAGTTTGTGCTACTACTGTTCGTCTTGTTCTTTCCATTGATGTTTCATTTTCTTGTCTTATTCGTCAACTTGATGTCAAAAATACTATTCTACATGATGTTTTTATAGAATAAGTATTATGAAACAACCTCCCAATTTTACTCATCTTGACTATCCTTACCATGTCTGCAAATTGTCTAAAGACCTTTATGGTTTTAAACAAGCACCACGTGCTTGATTTTATCGCTTTAGTATATTTCTTCTTGCTTATGATTTTTTTTGCAGTAAATCAAATACTTTCATGTTTATTCATAGGTCCTCATCTGGTCTCTCATATTATTACTTTATGTTGATGACATCATTCTTACTGGTAGTTCTTCAGATCTTCTTGATCACTTTATGTCACGACCCGACCCGACGGGCCGCGACTAACCGCCCTAATGATGTCATTATACTAACCTGTCACACATAATCCAACTAACACTTAGTGAGTCTGAAATCCGGCAGCATAACGCCGCAATAGCAACTTATGCCAGGGTAGGCAAGCCGACGAGGCTGCCTTTACCCAAGATTGTACCTGTCTCCTGAGGAGTCACAACTCTCCAATATAACATAACAAGCAAGCCGACAAGGCTGCCACCAGATAGTAATGTATATACATGAGAACACCCCAGCACAGAATACAATAACATGACCGACCAAAATAGAGTCATAACCCTTACACACGTACAACCCACCACTGTCTACAGACCTCTATAAGAAGAATAACGACATATGACGGGACAGGGCCCCGTCGTGCCCCTAAATACGAACATAAGTCTAAAAGAGATTCGGTACCAAAATGACAAAGCCCTGGATCAAGGAGCTTTCCCACCTGCTGAGTAGGAACCTAGGCCTGAGGTTCACCAAATTGAAAACATGTACCTGCGGGCATGAAACGCAGCCCCCCGAGGAAAGGGGGGTCAGTACGAAATAATGTACTGAGTATGTAAAACATGAAGCTGTAAAAGAGACCATAATTAGCCAACAGAAACAGGAGATCAGTATAAAAATAAGGATTCAAATCCAACTGTGCCATAAACCATAAAAGTCAGTTGTGCCTTATAAAAATGAGAGTCAAGTCAAGAAAACATGAAGGCATGTCCATAAACATATATATACCTGTAACGTAACCCGGCCCACTAATGCGGGACTCGGTAAAATCATCTCTCATCTATGGATCCATCCTACGTAACCCGGCCCTCTAGTGAGGGTCTCGGTGAACAATGCAAGGCTGTGCACGAGTCGTAACCCGGCCCGGGACTCGGTGAGGTGAAGTAGTAACACTTAGCACGAGTAGATATCGTGAGTAACCATATGCAAGTAAAAATTATCATCTGACTCTCAATAAAATCATTGTAATAATGTCATAATAAACTCTTTGCTGAAAAATCATAGGCACTTCTCATAACAATCCTCATTAGGAATTAAACTGTATAAGAATTAAGTACGTCCATCGTACTTTCATTAAATCATGCCAAAAAGAAAGAAGTAAGAGTTTCACATACCTCTTAGACGAACTAATCAACTCTATATTAGAGTACGTCTCGATTTAGAACTTCAACCTATAATAATGGTAATAAGTTCGTCAATTCTATGATCGCTAGCATACTTTATATCGAATAACGACTTCTTATTTTATAAAAATTCGGGCAGCACTTCCCCTGTTTATACATGTTTTCACAACTTCCAAACGAGGCTAATAACATCAATAAACAAGCACCAATTAAGGGCACAACCAAGACAACAATAAAGAGAATTTACACACCCACTTCTCATGTAAATTTAGCCTCTTAATCCACCTTAAAACAGCCCATATACATCACAACATGTCCAACAATTTCATGCAAGTTCTTGGCCACAACATGTCATAATTCCATAACTCTTATCTTAATTCCTATAATCCAATTTCGGATTTTAATACTTCCATATAACTAATTCCAACTAAATCTCCACGTTTCCTTTCAATTTCATCATGCAATTAGTGATAATAATAACAACAATAACCAACGGATCCAACAACACCAAAATCTGTCCCAAATTGGCAACTAGCCCCAAATGGTCACATGCAATGCTTAAATTCCAATTCTTCCTTAACACAAATTCATTACCTTAATTATAACAACATGCATTCCAATTATATCATAGAAAGAAGAATTTTTATACCTCAAATTCGTCAAAACAATCCGCAATTTTCTGCCACTGTTTTTCCGGAAATCCCCACTGTTTTGTAATTTTTCTCCTCCTTTTTGTTCACTTATTCAACTCCAATTGACATGCAAGTGTTCTACAATGTTAAGCCATCATCCCTACACGTTTTTCTTCCAAAATTTCATCCCAAAAATCCCAAATTTAGGCGGTTTAAGCAAAGGTTTGTTTTGCCTTTGTTTTTATCATGATTTTTGGTGTTGTTTTGCTTCTAATTTTTGGTGAAGAATGTAGTCTAGAAAGAGAAGATAACAACATTAATTTTGGTTATGGGTGGAGGGTGATTTTCGGATTAGTGTAGAGGAGAGAATGAGAGGAGAGTTATTTTTTTTTTTGTTAAGAGTAGAAGAAGATGAAGAGGTAATGTAAGTTTATAAGGAAAAAAATCTGATTTTTCCTTTACACTTTGGCCCCTAAGTTCTTCAATTAGTAAATCTCAAACCCACTTCTTTTAATTCCCGAGAATTTCATAAGCCTCGTATCCTCAATGTCATAATTTTATAATACAATACTATTCCATAACGGGAATATACAATTATTTCTATAAGTATCCAACGTCACCCTTATTGTGACCAACATCTTTCCGGAATCACATCCTCTTGTATACTAATTTCCGGATTAGCATATATAAATATACTCTATATCCAAGATTCGAATCTTACCTCCTTAATTACGTCCTCTAATTATAGTCTTAAAATTACGAGGTGTAACACTTTATTTCTCGTCTTTCTCATCAATTTGCTATGAAAGAATTATGTGATCTTTATTATTTTCTTAGTGTTCAAGTTGTTCGCTCCCCTCATGGACTTCACTTATCTCAGCAAAAGTACATCTCTGATATGCTTTATAAGTTTCATATGCATACATGAAAACCCATTCGTACTCTTATTGTTTCTCGCACTTTTATATCTCTTACAGATGGTGAATTACTTTCAGATCTTAGTAAATACAGGAGTATGGTTGATGCTCTTCAATACTTGACTATGACTCATCCAGATATTGCCTATGCTGTTAATATTGTTTCTCAATTTATGCATGCTCGTCGTACAACTCATTTGCATTGTGTGAAGCGTATTTTCAGGTATTTATAAGACACTATCACCTGTGGATTGTTCTTACGTGCCTCTTCTTCTACCTATTTACTTCTTGTCTATTATGATACTAACTACACTGGTTGTCTTGATAGTCATCGTTCTATCACCGGATACGCTGTATTTTTGGGTTCCAATCTTATATCTTGGCGCGCAAAGAAGCAACCAACAGTCTCTAAATCTTCTACAGAGGTTGAGTATAGAGCTATTTCTTATATTGTTGTTTTAGACCACTTGGATTTGTTATATACTTTGTGAGCTTGGTATTTATCTGCGTGAACCAATTCGTGTATTGTGTGACAATGTCAGTTCTACATATATGTCACATAACCCAGTGTTTCATGACCGTGCAAAGCACATTGATGTTGATTTTTATTATGTTTGTGACAAAGTTGCTCAGGGCGATCTTATTGTTCAATATGTGCCGACTCTCTCACAACTTGCGGATATCTTCACGAAAGGATTACCTTCATCTAAGTTCTGTCTTTTAAGTGACAATCTGAACGGCGTATTAAGACTTTTATTGTACTAGGACTCATATTGTAATTATTCCATAAATGGGTTGGAGTGGGGCTTGGGAGGCTATTTTTCGAGAAAATATTTTCTTAGAGGTCGTGTCATTGGAAAGTTTCACAGTTTTTTTCTTTTTGCAAAAGCAGATGTGCAACTATATACTAGGGATTGAATTTGTCGACAAGAAGGTAAATTAATCTTCTCCATATTAGCTACATGAAACCAACATCTTTAAAGTTAACTTTGAATAATATGGATATCCATATTATCCGTCGAGTTAACCCATTTTTTATTCATGTTAAATATGGGCGGGTCGGGTAATTGATTGATTTTATTTAACCCATTTTCGATCCGCTCATATCCGACTTGACCCGCCCATTCGCCACCTCTAGTGCATAGCTCTTAGAATAGTTTGGGTACTTGGATACTTCTTTCGGACCATTTTACATAGTTATTAAAAATAATTGATTTAAAATATTTAATATACTAAAAAATTAAGATAATATTATTTATTTATTTTTAATTTATCCTTACTCTAATAAATATGGAGAGGGATTAATCTGATAAAATAAAAAATAGTAGTATTAAATAGAGATTAAAGAATAAATAAGGATAATTTAGTCAATTATGTAACAATATTCAAAGTCCAAACCCATGTTTTGAGCATTTGTACTCTATTCCGTGTTTGATGCTTCAGATAGCTTGGTATCATGTTTTTGAACTTAGTGGAATACATGTTGAAATCCAAAGGGATCAGGAAGATTCTGTATACGGTAAAATTCGGCATGACACGTGGCAGGATTGAATTTTGTGCTCGAGGTAAACAGATAGACTTAATACCGGACATGAGTCACAATCAAGATAAGGAAGTAGCAGAAGCAGTATCGGATACAACTAGCACAATTAACACCAAGTGAAGTTCTGAAGATACTCAATGTATATCCTACTCGGATATGATGCCAGCCATTACTCTTTGAGCATTAAGAGATCATAATTAACATTAATAACACTTAAATTCAGAGGGATTTTTGGGTGTTAATGCCTATTTTCATGTCTGTAAAAGGAGTCCAACCTTCATGTTGGAAGAACATCCAATTCTATGCCCAAAACTTTGTATTTGACATTATCATATCTTAGTATACATTGTTCTTACTTTACTCTGTCACCGGTGATACTTTGCTAAGCTTATAACTAGCCCGGACCAATCTTGCTAAGGAAATTCACCCGAGTTCAAGAAGATCAGGCTAATTTTTGTTACATTTCGTATCTTCATACGTTAAGTTGTGTCGTAAGTTAGTCGACGCAAGCTCGGGAGTGAGATTATCTTTGAGGTTATAAATGGTTAAGCATGTTTATCTTGAGGCTATAAAGGTTTATGCTCATAATTGGTAAGTATTAGAAGGATTAGAGGTAACAAATTAAAGAGATAGAGTTTTGCCGAAGTTCGGTATTTTGTTGAATATTTTATGGACCCTTTTCATTTTGGACTTAAAATGTGACAATAATGATCGAAATAATATTTTGTGTGTACTAAAGAGACTATGAATTAATGATATATTACATGGCTATGATAATGAGTTTATGGAGTATGTTAAAAACAATTTATTATTTTTAATTAAAATCAAGATATTAAGTAGGTGTGTAATTGATTAAGTGAGAAATTGCAATGAAGATAAAGTAAATTAAATAAAACTAGTGGATAAAGTAAATTAAATAAAACTAGTGGATAAAGTAGTGAGTGGAAAGACCTTTTCCACATGGCATCTTAGGAGAAAGTAATAAATAACTCATAACTTTTGCCAGTCGGTGGCATCCTTTGGTGAAGTGTATTTATTAAAAAGGTGACAAGTGGATGAACCCCACAACCCAATAGGCATAAACTTATGAGATGACTTTTCATTTTAGAGGGAATTTTTAATTTAAAACCTTTCCCAAAAAGGAAAATCTATGCAGAAACATGTCATATTTATATATCAAAGATGATATTGGGTCATGTCTATCTAACTTTTAAGAGATCAATATATATCAAAATATGATATACTCCACCGCCTATATCAATTAGTGGGGAACATGGTATATATATATATATATATATATATCCAGCTTCCCGGCTTACGCCATACTATTTCTAGAGATAGTAGGGTCCCTCAGGGTTTGAAAATGGAGCAACTGATATCACCTACAAGGTCCTACCCCAGAAGAGAGCAAATTGCTCTCACCAGGGTTCGAACCCACGCTGCAGGCCTCTAGCTGGATTTAAGTTCCTCTCCTTTACCATCCAGTTATGCCCGGGGGACTAGTATTTAGTATATATTCTTATCATGTTGTGTTACAAAACATTTATAGGACTTTATTTTGGATAAATTCATGTTGAAGAACAATCTTTGGTAACTACTATTTCACTTCGGATAATTCACTTTGAAGGACCAAAACATAGGAAGCAACCATTTCTCCATATTGAATTATCTTTTGTAACATTTCACCTTGGGACAACTTTGTTTGAAGGAACAAAAACGTGCAGCAACGTTGTGTTCCTTTTCAAGTAGTTGACTGTTTTTCTTCAAGTTCGGGACAGAGCAGGTTGGTTCCTTCGTGTTTGAGATTAACTTGTGAAGAAGGCTGATTCTGTCTTTGTCGACAAAGAGTCAATATAGTACATGTATCTAATGGCTATATCTTCCTTCATTTGGTATAACTTATTAGAAATATACTGGACTAGGAAATTTACTAAGAGAAATTTGTGAAAAGTACTATATTCTTATAGTTGACATTTTTGCTACCTCGAAATTGAGAGGCATAGAGTTGAGTTGAAAGTTCTGTGATTTGTAAGTCTGTTCCTAAGTTCACTAGCGTTTACTTGGTTCGTTGAAATAGAATTATAAATAGTAAGTAAACCAGCTTATAAGAGGTATCAACACTTGTGTCTTAGAATTTTGGTGGTGTGTAATAATTGTTGGCAGATAGTAAGGGTTAAAAGCCCAGAAGAGGAAAGGCGTAATAAGAGTTCGACTTATATACTAGTTTATAGTTACACTTGCTTAGTTTATTCCCTTTTAACTATTGGATCTTTAGTAGATGTTGTACTACTTAATCTGATCCTACAGAGTGTTTGAAGTCGTTAGTTCTCTTCCTAAGAGGCCCAAGAGGGCAGTTGTTGTAATAGTTGGTCACACACTTGTTAGTTGTATAGTTGTCCGCACAGGTTTGCCTTAGTAGTATTACTTTCTTAATTGCATTACTTGTAAATAATTGCATGTATCGTATGTTGTACCCTCAGAAGGGGAAAATTTAGTTGGATGAGTTAAAATACATAAATTTTAGTTGCTTGAGCAATACGACATGCTGGCCCTTGCGGCTTATTTGTCAGTCTTTGAGCTTATTTGCTTCCCTTTGGGCTCACTTGCTAACCATCGAGACTTATATGGCTGCCTCTGAGGCCTACTTGTTCGCCTTCCAAGGCCCATTTGTTGCTCAAGTGGAGCATATTTGCGAGACAAAGATTAGTTGTGCTTGTAGACGTAACTTGAATCCACTGGAACATCTTACTTGGTACAGTTAGTAGAATCTCAAGTAGAGTGCAGGTTACAGGTAAGCGATATGTTCCGTTCTATATGTAGCTATTTTGTACTTCTACCCAATAGAAGTTTTAGTACTTATTGTTATGTTTATCTGCCTTACATACTCAGTGTATTATTTTGTACTGACGTCTCTTTTGCCGGGAATGCTGCATGTCATGCTGCAGGTCCAGGTTCTCAGGTGGGCAGCCTTTCCAATTGACATCCCTTCTTTTGAGATTTTGAAAATAGGTTGACACTATACGTTAAAAAATGGCTGGAAGTGGAATTCAAGTTGATGTTAATAACAATGAGGCACTTAACAACAACAATTCCCCGGCCATCGATCCTGCAACTGGCGAAACTCAAAACGAGTAAGTTGTTTCACCTCAGGGATCTAGGAGAATCAGAGAAAAACGAACTCCAAACGATGAGGAAGAGGCAGATGACAGAGTGCGGGTAGCCAGAGCAGATTTGGCTAAAATCTTTGATAAGTTGGAGAAGCAGCAACATACGATTTTGCAGTTGCAGAAAAGAGCAACGAAGCAAGTGCAATAGATGAACATAATGCAGCCCGCACTGTGGATCGAGTAGAAGAAAATGGCAATGGTTCGGGGGAAAAAGTCTTCGAAGGTCTTGAATTACTTCAGGCTCTGAATAATCGCATGGATCATAATGAAAAGGATGTTAAAACCTTTAATTCATGACTAAACCAAATTTCGGGAGCACCTCCGATCCTAAAGGGACCGGATTCAAAGAGTTATAAACAATTGTCATTTCCACTAAGTGCAGCTCCAAAGTTGATTATGAAAAGGTTCAAAATGCCAGACCTCCCGAAATATGATAGAACCACGGATCCGCAGGAGAATGTGACATCGTATACTTGTGTGGTGAAAGGCAACGTTATGTAGCAGGATGAAATAGAGTCGGTTTTGCTGTAAAAATTCGGCGCAACATTATCCAAAAAGGCAATGACTTGGTATTCTTTATTACCCAAACACTCCATTAACTCTTTTGAAATGCTTGCAGATGCGTTCATAAAGGCACATGCTGGCGCGAGGAAGGTTCAAGCAAGAAAGGTTGACATATTCCAAATCGCTTAGAAAGATATAGAACCGTTGCGAGAGTTCGTGACAAGATTTTGAAAAGAACCGGATGCTCTTTCCTACAATACCAGATGAATGGGTAGCGAAGGCTTTCACTAAGGGGTTACACCCTAGAAGTTCCAGTGCATCGTTAAAATTGAAGGAAAATTTGTTGAAATTCCCAACTGTAACATGGGCAGACATACACAATAGGTACTAGTCAAAGATCCGAGTAGAAGATGACCAATTTGAACTCCCGACGGGATTAACGGATAAAAAAAAGTCATAACAAGTCAAACACTACTAGAAAAATAGCTTTTACCGATAATTAATTAATGACAATTCATATTGGTGTAGGGTGGATGAAATGGAGGCTTGCTTCTAGAGTATTGTGCGATTAAAAGGTGCCACCAAAAATTAAAGGCAATATCTATAGGGTGGTGGTTAGACCAACTATGTTGTATGAGGTGGAGTGTTGGCCAGTTAAGACTTCGCACATACAAAAGATGAAAGTTACGGAGATGAGGATGTTGAGATGGATGTGTGGGCATAAAATGAGGGATAGAATTAGAAATGATGATATCCGGGACAGAGTGTGAGTGTCCTTGGTGGAGGATAAGATGCGAGAAGCGAGGTTGAGATGGTTCATGTGCAGAGGAGAGACACAAATTCCCCAGTGCGGAGGTGTGAGAGATTGGCTATGGACGGGTTCAGGAGGGGTAGATGTAGGTCGAAGAAGTATTGGGGAGAGGTGATTAAACGGGATATGACGCAGATGCAACTTACTGAGGACATGACCTTAGATAGGAGATTGTGGAGGACATGTATTAGGGTGGAATGGTAGTAGGTAGTTGAGCGTAGTCCTACTTACGCTTATATACTGGTAGTTGTAGTGGTATTATTGTAGACCTGCTTAACCTATCGTACTAGTAGGCGCAATATTGCTTTATAGTCCTCTGTCGTTTGATTCCTGCTGTTGTGTGTTCTTTCGTGTACTGTGTTTATTGCTTTTTTTTTTCCAGAATGCTTTATCATGACTTATCCGCTTTTGTTACCATCATTGTCATACTACTTTAAATTTCTTATTCGGGTATGACTGTTTCTCTTATTTTGCTTGTGTTTATACTGTGTCTTGAGCCGATAGACTTTCTGAAATAGCTGCTCTACCTATCAAGGTAGATGTGCGTACACTCTACCCTCTCAAAATTCCACATTGTGAGATTTCACTCCCCAAATTTCACATTGTGAGATTTCACTAAATATGTTGTTGCGGGTAATTGCCGGTAATGTAGTTTCAAAATCAAAATGTTAGCGGCGAAAATATATTTGCCAAGAAAATGTATCTTTGTGAAATTCATGAACCGATTCCATCATTTCCAACCCGAAGGAATTACTAGTTCACCCCAAGAACCCCTCGGTATCCTGGGGGTGGCATAGGGAACTTTATTTCTATTAGTCCCTCCAATGAGCAAACCCGATAATTTTCATTTCCATCTCTCGTCTCTTGATCATCCCGCCGATAGTCTTTCTTGTTGACACATTCCTTTCTTTTCTCTAATTACTTTGGTACTTTGGCAACACTGGACGGCGAAGAAAATGAACAACCAAGAGGGAATACAATGGATAAATACCGACATTACAGCACCGGCGAAGCCCAAACAACCAGTTATTGATCGAAACTCACCATCACTATCGGGTTACCTCTCTAGTACTTTCTGCACTTCTATTTGTCATTTGCAATTCAAATTCTTATTTAGATTTCATTTTTGTTGATTATCTTTTGTCTCCATTTTTGGTATGAATATAACCTGGGAAGGGGCTATCAATGGTATTAGGAGTTTTGTTGGGCTCATGGGTGTGACAATTGGAGACGCTTTTATTTCTACTATAGTGCTTTTGATTCATTTATAGTATTACTTTCGGTGTTTGATTCTAGTGGACAAATTAAGATGCCTATTTAGTATTTGATAAAATGTCATACAGAGATAGTCACTTGGATTATAATGATTAATATGTATGGTGTTTTACAAGTTGTTTTTGAAGTTGTTGAAAGATGAGGTATCAATTTGAGACATTTGTAGGTTGAGAAGTTTTAATTTCTTTGATAATGAGTTAGATTAGAGCCGTGTCGCATATACAATTAAGAAGAATAGTATAAAAGTACCTCTAAGTTAGTGAGGCTATTAAGTTCTAATTTATTTTAAGCTTTTGAATGAGCAGTAAAGTCGATTATTCTAAATAGTTGAGGGGTGTGTTCTCTTTCTTGGCCATAGGTGGTAAGAAATGGTGTGCTGATAGGCTAATTAGTTAGTTATTGTATCCGTTATTCGTTCTTTTTGCTTAATTTCCAGTCGCCTCTCTACGTTTCTCATCTATCTGAACACTCCAAATATAAAGCCGGATACTTAACAAAACTTAAAAAGCACGAAATGACATGGTTTAAACTACAAAGCAGTAAGACCTGTAGCACAAATTAGAGAGAGAGTGAACTTTTTGGAAATTTTTGGTTGTGAAAATTGGAGAAAATGAGAAGATAGGAAACTGATTGGAGCAATAGACAATTTCTTTATACTGTACCTTCTTATGAAGTTTCCTATTTTTCCTTGTGGAGGAGAGTGACCTTAAATGACTATTTTCATGATGAATAAGAGATCTTTGCAAGACATATTGTGGTTAGTGGTTAATTTAGGTGCAAATTAGCTTTTAATGGTGAAATCTTTTTCAGAGTTTGCGCGTTTCTTTATCTAGAATTTCCTAGAATTAATTTGCAAGGACAGACATGGGATGAACATAGTTTATAGGCTGGAAAGTCATCAACCACAGAAAAGTATTCTGAAGATATTATATGGTGTCCTCCACCTATTGATTTAGTGAAGTTGAAATCAAATAGTGCTTCTCTTGGGAGTCCAGGTGTGTCTAGGAGAGGGCATATTGTTTGAAGTGAAAATAGAGAAATTGACCTTTGGCTATGATAAATATTTTGGTACAATAGTGACATGGAAATAGAGGCATTAGTTTTAATGTATGGAATGAAGTCATTTTTGCAAGCTAAGCTGGTTCCTGTGATGTTCATTTAAACTTTGACTTAAATAGTTTGGTTAATATGGTTTGAGTTTTATCCTTCAATAGTAACTATTTGATCTATAGTAAAACTTAAGTCTAGAGTTGTTATAATGTAGCAAAAGTACACGTTTATGTCACCCTGATATAAGAAATGGCATCCCTACAGATTAACATCTTTACAGTGACTACAATTAGATGACTCCTCATTTCTAACTGTAATTTCTACCTGCTTCAAGAAAATAAAATGAATAGAATTGCTTAGATTATTTTCTATAAAGTACTCTAAAAAACAAATAGATCATATTGTAAGGTGATCAATAAATATAAACCTGAAGAAGCTGGAACTGCTGCTCTATTGGTAGTCTTAACCGTCTGATACTTCTGCAAAGATAAAACAAATCGACGTAATGTAGTATTAAAATATAACTATGAGCATTATAAATATTGTTAGAGTTCAAGTTATATAGTCTATCAGCATAAGTGATTTTTAACTCATATTATTATATGCAACAATAGTAGATTTAGACTAGAGTAGGTGCAAATTCGACCAAAATGAATATAGTGTATGTATATATTCAAGCTCTGCTGCACAGAATACATAGTATTAGTACAGTATATTTTACTACTATGTACATAGAAAAAGCTAAATGTAAACATGTGAGTGAGTATGAAAACATGTTAGTTAGCAGCCTGGACTTTATTTGCTTGGAACTTTAACAACTCTGAAAGTGAGTATGAAGTCAACATGTTAGTTAGCAGCCACTGAAACTTTTTAGTTAACAGCCACTGAAACTTTTGAAAGATTTTAGCAAATTTCATTTCTTGGTATAGCTCCTTCCAGTTTGTTTATAAGAAATGGTAGCATTTTGAATTTTCATGAGATGTTTATTTCCTTTCCACAATGTTATAGCTAAGTTGTATTCTAATACTACCAGTTTCATTTGCCACATTATATTCTTTTGACATATTTATTTATCATTTCAGGTCGTCATACAGTCTGATGTTCGGAAAATTCGCATGTGAAAAATTCCAATATGATGAAGTGCGGAAGATTTTTGAAGACATTATTCTATAGGATTGGTTGTATTAGTTCAAACAATGTAAATTTATTTTTAAAATGTGACATTAATATTTTGGGTTAGTACTTCCTTTTGTTTGTTTAGATCAAATGAGATATATTTTGTTTTATGAATTAATAGTAATATATTTTTTAGCATTCACCAAAATTTGTTGCTGCTAGGAGGCTTTCTTTTACTAACAATTTGGATTATCTAGTTCCAAAAATGGACGCTAAAAGGGCAAACTAAGATGTTTTAAGAAGGGACATTGTAGCTATATTTGAATTGCCACAAAACAATTGCTGTTAAATCTATGGACGTTTAGCGATAATTTAATTGAATTTAACGGCTATTAAAATGGACACTAAAAGGGCATTGTTAGCCGTTATGAATTGGATTTAGCAGCCAAAACAAGTGCTGTTAAAAACTAATAGTTTTTAGCGGCAATAAATCATACCATTTACCAGCTTTTGTGAGGATGTCCGCCAAAGGTTTTGCCGACCCCGATTCGCCGGCTAAATATCAATAGCCGGTAAAGGATATAGCGGCAATTTTTATTGCTGCTAACACCATTTTTTATTGCCGCTAAAGCCCCTTTTTGTAGTAGTGAAAGAGGGTTATTGATTTGAAACTAAGGTCTCTAAGGATAGGTACCAACCCTATGGTCCTCCGGAGAGATCAAGTTTCAGGTCACGTAACAACTGTTACTTTTCATCAGAAAAGAGCGGGGGAGACATGCGCAATGATCGAGGATCCACCAGTAGAGGCTTACATGTCAAGAATGATACTGGTGATATGCTTTCTAATATTGTAGAAAACCCAAGATTGTTCGAGTACAACTTTAATGTTGATGCGGTCTGATTAGTGTCAGCAATTGGGCACATTAAGGAGACAAGATGGCCAAAACCCATCCGGTTAGATCCAAGTCAGAGAGACCCAAGTTTGGTATGTAATTTTCACAGAATGCACGGTCATCGGACAGAAGATTGTCAACATCTTAGAGATGAAGTGGCCCGATTATTGCAAAACAACAATTTACGAAAATTTCTAAGTGATTGAGCTAAGGGGAATTTCAACAAAAGCAGAGAAGCAAGACCACAGGCAGAGCCGGTTGAGCCACAACACATCATTAATATGATCATCGAAGGAATGGATGTCACAGGAACAACTATCATGACCGCGAAGAAGACAAAAGTATCAATAACTCGGGAAAGAGGTCTAGTGATTTCTTATAGGAAGAAGCAATCTCATTAAGCAATGAAAATGCGGAGGACATCATTCATCCTCACACTGATGCATTGATAATTTTTGTTACTGTTGATCATTTTAAAATTAAGCGTATTCTAATTGATCCATGTAGCTTGGCCAACATCATCCAGTGAAAGGTGATAGAGCAGATGGAGATGTTGGACAAAATTGTCCGGCTGTTCGAGTTCTTAATGGATTTAACATAGTCAGTGAAACATTTTTACAAAAGCAAAGATTACTCCAATCGATGATGTTGGAATAGTCTCACAAATGAAATTTTATGTCATAGAAGGAGTAATGAGGTATAATGCATTATTCGGTAGACCCTGGATACATGACATGAAAGTTGTACCATCAACTTTGCATATTATGTTAAAATTCCCAACTCCGGAAGGAATTAAATAAATTCGGGGAGAGCAGCTGACAACTATAGAGATGTTTGCAATAGAGGAGTCGATAGATAAAGGAAAAGAGGTGAAGGATGAAAAGGTGGTCAAAGGAGATAAATAATAATTACAGGACTCTGACATATCAAGTCCAAAAAAATCAGAAGGTGAGAAGGAAGAAAGCGAGGAAAAAGAGGATCTTTACGTGTCCCGAGGTCGTTTGTTTTATCGAAAGATTCAGACGCTATGAAGTCAACCATAGAGGAGATCGAGCAAGTAATTTTGTTCGTCCATTGGCCGGATAGAACAGTATATCTGGGCACCGGGTTAACCTCGGAGCTCAAGCTTAAATTAATTGGATTTCTTAGAGCTAACGTTGATTGTTTTGCCTGGTCCCATAAAAACATGACAGGTATTCCACCGGAGATCACAATTCATAAATTGAGATTGGATTTGAATTTTACAATGGTAAAGCAAAAAAGGAGACCCAATGCCGAACACAAGAACACGTTTGTCAAAGAAGAAGTAACAAAATTATTAAACATAGGATCTATTCGTGAAGTAGAATATCCGGAATGGTTAGCAAATGTGGTAGTAGTGCCTAAAAATGGTAATAAATTAAGAATGTGCATATATTTCAGAAATTTGAATAAAACTTGTTCGAAAGACTCTTTTCCCCTACCGCAGATCAATCGAATGATTGATGCTACGACAGGACATGAGATGTTAAGTTTTCTTGATGCTTACTCCGGGTATAACCAAATAAGGATGAATCCAGGGGATCAGGAGAAAACTTTTTTTTATCACTAAATACAGAACTTATTGTTACAATGTAATGCCCTTTGGTTTAAAAAAATGCCGGAGCAACGTATCAATGTTTAGTTAATCGCATGTTTGAAATCAAATAGGAAAGTCGATGGAAGTTTATATTGATGATATGTTAGTTAAGTCCCTAGACACAAAGGACCATTTAAAGCAATTGCAGGAAACATTCAATATACTTCGAAAGTATAACAAGAAGTTGAATCTGGAGAAGTGCGCTTTCAGAGTTGGTTCGGACAAATTTCTAGGCTTTCTGGACAAGATTAGAAATCAATTCGGACAATATTAAGGCTATTGAAGAAATCCTGAAAGTACTCGAGGATGTAAAGGTAGTACAAAGGCTCACCGGGAGATTGACCGCTTTAAGTCGGTTCATTTCTCGATCTTCGGAGAAAAGTCCCAAGTTCTTTTCGCTATTGAAAAAGAAGAATGATTTCGAGCGGATTCCGGAGTGCCAACAAGCATTAAGGGATTTGAAAAAGTACTTTTCCAGCGGTCCGTTATTGCATAAGCCAAAAGCGGATGAGTAGATGTACCTAGCAGTGTCAGAAGTAGCAGTAAGTGATGTGTTGGTTCAGGAAGAAAAATGTACACAATTTCCTATTTATTACGCAAGTAGAACATTGGCAAGTGCGGAAACTAGGTATTCTCACCTAGAGAAATTAGCATTAGCTTTGATAACATCTGCTAGAAAATTAAGGCCTTATTTTCAATGTCATCCTATTTGTGTGGTAACAACTTCTCCATTAAGGAATATAATGCATAAACCGGAATTGTCGGCTAGGTTAGCCAAATGGGCAGTTGAAATTAGTGAATATGATACAGAATATAGACCTAGAATAACTATAAAGTCTCAAGTTTTAGCAGACTTTGTAGCAGACTTCACTCCCGGAATGATTTCTGAAGTGGAAAGAGAACTCATAATAACTTCGGGAGCGACTTCAGGAATATGAAACTTATTCACGGATGGAGCATCAAACGTGAAAGGGTCCGGATTAAGAATATTACTCAAAACACATGTGGGAGATGTTATTAGGCAGGCAATAAAAACTATAAAATTAACTAACAATGACGCCGAGTATGAGACTATGATTGCAAGTTTAAAACTGGCGCAGAGTCTGGGAGCGGAATTCATCGAAGCAAAAAGTGATTCACTTCTGGTGGTAAATAAAGTGAATGGTGTTTTCAAAGTAAAAGATAAAAGGAGGCAAAAGTTCTTAGATAAAATTCAAGTATTGTTACACCGTTACGGAGAGTGGGCAATGAAGCATGTGTCTCGTGAACAAAACAATGAAGCAGATGCTTTGGCAAAATTGGGTCATTCATGGACGTTGAGGGAATTAACTCCGAGGAAGTGGTGCAACTTTTATATTCTACAGTGGATGGTGGCCATGACAAGGTGAATTCCATGGTTTGACTTGGGACTGGCAAAATAAATATATTGATTATCTTCGGGATGGGAAGCTACCTAGTGATCCGAAAGAGTTAAGGGCACTTCGTACAAAGGCGACCAGATATTGCATGTATGATGGTCAGTTATACAGAAGGTCCTTTTATGGCCATTTAGCGAGATGTTTAGGGCTTGGTGAAATGGATTATGTGATGCGCGAGGTACATGAAGGAACTTATGGAAATCACTCGAACACATAAATATTAGTTCGAAAGCTAATTAGAGCTAGATATTATTGGTCACAAATGGAGGAGGATGCAAAAACTTTTGTTCAAAAATGGAATGAATGCCAAAGACATGCACACATTATTCACCAGCTGACAGAATTAATGCATCCGGTCATATCACCATTGCCATTCATGAAATGGGGAATGAATATTCTAGGACCATTACCAGCAACACCCGAACAAGTACAATTTATTTTTATTATGACTGATTATTTTTTTAAATAGATTGAGCAAGGGATATTAAGAAGAGTAGAGAAAATAAAGTTATAAATTTCATTTGAGACTATATCATATGCTGTTTCGGATTACCGAAAGAGATTACTTGCGACAATTGTAGTTCGTTGGAAAAAAGGTGACATAATCTTTTGATGGATTGAAAATAAAAAAGATAGTATATGCTTCGTATCATTCAAGTGCGAGTGATCAATCAGAGTCAACGAAAAAAACAATTATTCAAAACTTAAGGAAGAGATTGAAATCGGCAAAAGGGAGGTGGAGAGAAATATTACCGGAGGTATTATGAGCATACATAACGACCCCAAATCTATTTGGTTTACAAGCGCAAAAGCTTTAATTTTGGTGGAAGTCGGAGAGCCAAGCTTGAGATTTAGTGTTTCAACCGAAAGATAAATAATGAGACTATGTCGGTCAAGCTTGATTTAACGGAAGAATACCGAGAGTTAGCGCTATTACGGTTGGTTGCTCAGAAGCAAGGGATGGAAAAATATTACAACCGACGGACGAATCTTAGACATTTTCAAATAGGAGACTTGGTTCTATGAAAAGTAACCCCCGATACCAAAAACCCCCACGAAGAAAAATTAGGTCTGAATTGAGATGGACCCTATAAAGTGTCGGGAATAATCGAAAAAGGTTCGTACCAATTGAAAGCAGAAGATGGACAAAAGTCGCCAAAAATTCTATTACTTATTATTTTCATTATCTTTACTTATTGTTCATTATTTCTTATTAACTAGAACAAGTTAATCCACATGTCCTTTAAACCACCAACAAATTCAACTGTATCTTTTTAGGGTAAACAAATTCTTTAAGGTGATCTTGTTTTAGAAGGCTTAAAAGACAAATTAAGAACCTGACCCGGGCCCTATTTTTAGCATGGATGATTTAAATCGTGATTTGAGACCCTGTATAAGTCAATAATGCTACTTGAAACTTGTTAACATGGTCTGGATTGAAACCCGAGAAGCTCGGGGGCTATTCGACACCATTGGAACTTATTTGACTATTGCAGATTTTGTTCTTGCAATTTCCTTTATCGCGATCGCGAGAGAGAGTTACTGTTCGCAGAGGGATAGGGAAGTTTGTTCTTCACAATCGCACCACAGTAGTCGCGATCGTCCAACTTAAGGGAGCCGGGTAAACAGGATCAAAGCTTCTATGTATTTGGCCTAATAAAAACTTTGTAAGATGTTAAGGACTAGACATGATAAGAAGGAACTGAGGTAGGTTGAGAAAAATGTGTAGAAAGAGATGCAAAGTTATACATAGATAAACCTCTAATTTGCCTCCAAATTTTCATTTTGACATTGCATCTCAATTCTGTTCCTATTTTGACTCTCTAATTTCATTATTTATGCATCATTTAAACACAAAACACTTTATCTAATGTAAAAAATTCAACCCGTGTATTACAAACATAAAAAAGGGTAACAACTATCCAATTAAATATCACCACCTATTTTTATCCGAGTTTAACCCAAACACCCGATTCCCTAATTTTTAACTCAGATGCATTACGGGTAAAATACTAATATATTATTAATTTTCATCAGTATTGTTATATTTTTAATTTACAGAAAAGACCTTGAATTTCATTTTTATTTGGAGAAATCAAAGAAAAATATTAAGATTTTTTATGGCCATTTAAAAATGAGGATTATAAAGCCCAGTCTAATTAGTCAGCCCGCTGGCCCTTGAGGTTTGATCGAGGCTGGACCGAGGCCGACCCGTGGGCTAAAAAGTTATTTAATTTAAATTTAAATTTCAAAAAGAAAATAGTGAAAAGAAAGTAAAAATTAGGAATAGTGATTACTGAATAAGTATTAGTATCTTACAATACTTCACCCATTTTAGCCTAATCCTAATCACCAAGTATAGAAGTTGCATTCATGATTGCAATTTAATTTAAATTTCAAAACTTAAAAGAAAATTGTGAATAAAGAAGTAAAAAAGTAGGAATAGTGATTACCGATACTTTACTCATTTAGTGTAAAATCCTTATACTAAAATTCCTAATCACCAAGTATAAAAGTTGCATTCACCGTGACAATGTCCAAACACTTGTTGCTACTCGAAATTGGGTTGCACGAGTTTACCCAAATTCAAAGTGGTAATATATTTAGGCGAATCTAAGTAGTACTTATTAGTTTTTGAAATCATGTAGTTATTTGATAATGTTTAACTATCTAAATTTGCATATGAATATGTACGATGTTAACTAAGATAAATTTAACACAAACAGATTTAAATGTGCTTGACGAAGTGTTGGTGTTGAATATGATATAAGCAATCGTAAAATTATGTCTTTCCATATAATCATATGTTAGAAATGTTATCAAATTAGCATATTTATATGTTTGAATTTAGATAGAAAAGAAATTTGTTATAAATAAAGATTAAAAAAATGAAGGGATGGTCCGCTCCATTCCGCGGCTCTTTTAGGGCTATTTTTTTTTATATCCAGCTTTTCGGCTTACGCCAGACTATTCATGGAGATAGTAGTTCCGCTCCCTCAACACTACTACCAGTAAATTGCGGAATGTGTCTGAATGACCATGGTTTAAGATCAGAACAACTGACTGGATTTTAAGTTCCCTCCTTTTAAGGCTATTCTCATATTTCGAGTTTTGCTGCCCAAATTTGCTTAACTAAAGAGGAGAATAAATACATTGGCTTTTCTACTGTACATACAACTACCTCCTTTAATTAGTAGTACTAAATAGCTATCTATATTCTACTATACTTCAACCTAAAGCAATTAGCATTACTTTAAAGGTCTTCATGGATCGCCATGCATGTTGGATTCTGCAGAATCTGCTTTAATTAATTTCTTATTCATCTTTTTAATACTTAACATATTTCCAAGAGAACCAAAGTGAAAACAACAGCTTTAATTTTTTATTTTAGTTTTTAATTTTTCAATTAACATTCTCCCAAGGATCACTTTTCTGTTTTCTCTGAAATTGTTCGGAAGGTCCTGCGACATTGATTCCACTATTGCAAGTATGGCCTCTCATACCTAATCTAGTCATGTAGATGCATGGAGAATAATAAAAATATTAAGGGAGTTGTTGATATTAATTCATCATCAACCAAAATTGGGAGAAACCATTGATTGGTAGGTAAACAAAGTTACATTACAGTTACCAAATCGATGTTTTGTCGTGTAATTATGTAAGTTTGTAATAACACCTAACTTTTCATCCTTCAATTATTGATAAATTCTATTTGTAATCTTTATAATATCTTATTAAACACATTTAATCTTCAATTACCCATGTATTGTGTTAAACTTGTATTGTTACTTCACATTTAAGGATGATATACTTCTAAAAATAATCTAAATATAATATATTTCTTATGTAAAAGGATCAAAGACACATTTTAATTAATTGAATGAAGGTCTAATGTGTTGAGTTGTATATATATATATATATCAAAATTATAATTTACCAATAATCGAGGGACCAAAAATGTTATTCACCCTTATTTATATGAAATATGATTTCTTGAAAAAGAAGAAGAAAACAAAACAAAAAAGCGAAGTCCGGTTGCCGATTAGGAAGTTGAGAAGTCAATTAGAATGCAATAATCTCAATCTATCATGATAACCAAACTTTTCTACAAATCGCGTCAAATCCACTCTGCCACGACCCACGAGAAGTCTAAGCATATTTAAGTGGACTGTTATTTGGTTTAAGAAATCGTTTGGACATGATTTGAAATCACAATGATTTGAAGTTAAAGTTTTATTTGGACATGCAATTTGAATTTCTTAAGTTGTAGTATTTTTTTTTATACACATAAAACCCCCACAAGTTATCCAATTTTGATACAATCTTACCAAATGAACAAATCACAGTTCATAACAAAATTAATACGCTACTAGAAGACCTTTCTAAAAAAAACGCCATCAATTATCAAACTTTAGTTCAATAAAATGAAAAATTAAACATGAGTTATAGTGTAACTACTCTTTTTTATAATCCTCCACATGGTTCGTAGTAATAAATTTGTTATAAATATCATCACAACTTGCTCAAATCAGGGTATTAATGTAATTTTGGATGCCATTTGAGGGTGTATCGGTCATCAAATTCATTTTTTATTTCGTTAATGAGGAAAAAAGTAAAAAAAATCAAATTTTACACTCTTTCATCATTACTCTTCTCTTCCAAATGCTCAATCAGTTGGGATAAATGTGCAAACCTAATACCAAAACTATATGCCAAACCATACAACCTAGAAAAAAGGTCCAAATACTAATACTTTGCATATACATTATTTATACATTTCTTATTTTTTATTGGTCAAATGAGTGTGTATAATTCATAGAAATATTTCACTTTATATTTGCAATAGTGTTTAGGCGATTAATATTCAACTAGTTCATTTTTTCTTTCTTTCTCTCCTTCTTAACACTCCAGGATTAAGATCAAATGACCAAAAAAATGATTTTATGTTATTTTTAAGGGGAGAAAGCAAGGTATCTTTGATGATCAGTAGGAATATATGCACCGTAAATGATTTCCGAGGAAACATCCATTGATATGCAACACATGAAAAAGTCATGGATGCATTAACAAAATATAACTTAAAGTAGTAGCTGAGGAATCATCTTGAAAACATCTGGCGAAACACCTGGGGAACATCTGGGGAAACATCCGAGGTTGTGAAAAATGTCGAAGATAATGCTGAAAATACCTCTAGGCTAGATTATTTTTTGGCTGTAGTTGGATTGAAGATTTCTAAAAAAAATGCTTGTAATAATATTTAATTAATTGCAATAATATTATGTTTTATTTGGTCTTGCAAATTATTTTATTTTGATATTGTATTGCAAATTGTTACAAAATAAATTTTTAGATTAAATATACATTCCTAAAATTGATAGCAAGAAGCAGATTAAATAATAAATTAAATGAAATTTCAAGAAATGATTAAGATGGAAAAAAATAATCTCGAAATATATGACAATAACAGATGCTTAAAAAGATGATATTTCATTAGGGTTGAATACCCATGTCGATACATAACCACAATACCACAAAACTTAAAAATAAAATAACATAAACACAATCAAAATACCATAAATCATGACCAAAAAAATAACACTAAAACATAAACAAATCACCAGCATTAACACCTACTTCACCACCCATTATAAATTATCCCATTGTCGAATTCACTGGTGTATTGAAACAATTTTTGCCTTACAAAGTGCAGGTCTCTTCTCAGTTCATCATTATCTCTAATGAGAACATTGTAAAGAGCCCTTAGAAAATTCATTTCTCTCTTAAGATCATCAATCTTCTGAAATAGTCAGAGATTTGCATTAACAACATTGTTATGATAAGCAATACGGAGAGGAGAGGGGGTGTTCATATGGTCTACCGTTAGGATGTGTAACACTTCGAGATGTGGCCATTTTGAGATGAATTTGAAGTGGTTTTCAGATTGTGTTTTTTCTGACTGTGTAGGAATGTTTCATAAGTAATCTTAATTTAAATAGATTTATGTAGCAATCCGATCCATCACAATCCACTAGTTAACCAATGCACCGTTTGGAGTGTAAAAATGAACCGTTGCAACCCATTTGTTTTCCTTTTCTTTATTTCCTTATTTTATTTCATTTTGTTTTCTATTTTTATGTTGACTAAACTTTTGTATATCACTTTGTCCAAATGACATGTACATTGAGTGCGTTTGATCAATTTTAATTAAGTTATCTAATGTGGATAAATAAAAAATATAAGAATCAATGTAATCAAAATTAAATATTTTGTGAAGTGTTAGCGCTTTCACATAAAATTATTCCATCGTCTTAGATAGTTTCTTCACACATAATTATTCCATTGGAACAATTGATTAACCATACACATATTAAAAGAGACACATTGTTTCATTCCAAAACAAATCTTTTCATTCCAAACAAACAAGAGACAAGATAAAACCAATCTTTTTGGTTGAACTTGTCACACATGGCTTGCCAAGTGTGGTTAATCGGCTGACGTGGTTTGTAGGCTATTGCGTCAGCCCGGGGTTTACCCTGTGCGCACTCGAGAGAGTAGCGGCTGCGGGTTCCTTCGTCAACAAAAAAAAAATAAAACCAAACAACAGAAATAAAATATTTAGATGACATAGCATCTTCATGGATCAAAGATAAAAACATGCACTCATTCCCACCATTAACCAACATCATCTCAAATATCAAGAACTTTGGTGCATCCATTCCCAAAAGTAACGTTTCCAGTCTCAATTATGGGACTCTCCTTTGATGAGTCATTGTCACCATCAGTGGCATAGATGTGAGAGGGGTTGTTCTTTAATATCTTCTCATATATTTCATACGATTTGGTGAGGGGAATGGGGTCAAGCAACAATATCATTTCGGTAGAATCTCGGCCTCTTATTTTGATTAATCTATGTATGAGCTCAGTTAGCTCATCCTCCATTGATTCATAGTTTTTTTTTCTTTGTGTGGTATAGCTTGTCTATCATATCTGGAGAAGCACATAGCCCTAATCTGAGTCTTCTCTTAGGTGTTCTTTCCATTGTTTATTACTGATAGTAACTTATTACCAATTTAGGATAAGTATTGCATGCCATATTAGAAAGGCCTCTAGGGATTATATAGTGGATCATGCAAAGATTGTAAATGTTAAGAGTCCCACATCGAAAATATAATGGGAACATGGACTCCTTATATAGACTTGAACAATCATCACCCTACAAGCTAGCTTTTGAGGTTGAGTTAGACCCAAGATCCATTCTTATCAGAAATGGAATGGGAACATGAACTCCTTATATGGACTTGAACAATCCTCACTCTACCAACTCCTTTTCCACTAATTTGGAGCCCTAAAATTCTGGTTCGGGTGGCTAAAATACTCATCAAAATAATGGTATCAAAGTCAGGCCCATTCCAATTCTCTGTTCACCGATGTTGGGCCCCAAATTATATTGTCCAAGCTCCAGTTAACGAGGTTTAGGCGTGCGGGGGAGTGTTAAGAGTCCCACATTGGAAATGGAATGGGAACATGTACTCCTTATATGGACTTGGACAATCCTCACCCCACAAGCTAGCTTTTAGGATTAAATTAGGCTCAAGATTCATTCTTACCGTAAATTGTGTTTTCCATGTTGAATAATTACATTCACACACTAAACAGTCAAATCCATCCACGCTTAAATTATTCACCAATTAGATTCGGTGACCCTATTAGTTAGATAAATGCTCATTAGCCAAGTTTAAAAGTAGACATTCAAACACAACAAGTATGCACCTTATTTGTCGTATTATCAACCTCTTTAATTTTTTGAAAAGATTTTCATTTGAGGGTGGTTATCGAGTAAATAAATTTCCATTTTATATTTTACGAGTGAATACAACTTATTTTTAGTCGTACATAATTAATATACTATACAGGTTTGTCTAATTAATCAAATAAAATTCATAGCCGTGTAAATCATAAAAAAACCATATATGTTTTTGTTTATAAAACTGTCTGGTTAATTAAAAATATCATATACTAGTAAGTTCATTCAACTTTGTGTAATTAATCAAAAAAATTATATACGGATAAGTTTATACATATCAGTATAAGTCATAAAAAAAAACATATACTAATAAGTTCATACAACTTTGTGTAATTAATCAAAAAAATCATATACGAGTAAGTTTATACATATCAATGTAAGTCATCAAAAAAATATTTATACTAATAAGTTCATACAACTTTGTGTAATTAATAAAAAAAATCATAAACAAGTAAGTTTATACATATCAGTGTAAGTCATCAAAAACAAAAACTACATACTTTATAATAAAACTACTTTGTGTAATTAATCAAAAAAATCATATACAAGTAAGTTTATACATATCAGTGTAAGCCATCAAAAAAACTTTATACTAATAAGTTCATACAATTTTGTGTAATTAATTAAAAAATACGAGTTAGTTTATACAAATTATATACTAGAAAGTTCATCTTTATCTTGTCAACTGAGGCTTGCATGTGTCATCTTGTCAATATTGTCTCATCTTGTCAAAAGATTTTATTCCTTTAATAAAATATTTTCATATATCTTTATGTTTTGAGTAACGATTGAACTACTTTTATTTTTCATTTGCTTTTCTTGATTTTCGATTACAAGCCTTGAAGAATTTTAATAATAATAACAGCCTTAACTGGAAAAAAAAACTCACTTAAAGAGAATAAAAATCATTTCATAAAAACATAAAATAACATTCACCAATACAAAATACATTAAAAATAAGTTCAAATAACATTCGATAGAATTGGGTCATCATTGACAACCACAAATTTCACTATGCTCTCAGAACTCATATATATAACCATATCAAGAACAATTCCTTCTTGGTAACCAAACTTCTCAATGAATCTCAGCCAGCCTAATTGTATTCTCCTTCTTCCACAAGGTGTTACTTGTGTTGTCCATATTGTATCTAGATGACGAATTCAATTAAGGTTGGTTGTGGAGGAATATTATCACAAATATTCGTTGGCAACTACTGTATAAAAAAATTAATTATTTTAACCTTGATTTACCAAAAAAAGGTTAATAAAAATAATAATAATAAATATGTTTACCACATCAGCTAGTTTAGAGTAAGATCTTGTTAAAGTGATTGTGAAATGGGAATGGGGAGGGCGTCTTGGATCAATCGGTGTAAATGATGTCATATGATAAGAACTAATTTTTTTGTAGCAAATATGAGTTATGAAAGGTTGAATGTGGGAATAGAAAACAGAAAGCTTAGTTAAATAGGAAAAAAAAATTGAGAGGCAATTTTTCACCTTTTCTCTCAAAAGTGGTCTTCTTTTCCAAAAAAATTTTTGATTTTTTCTCCATCAGTTGCATCATAAAAAAACGTGTACACTTAAATTTGCGACTTAAAGAAAAACAATATTCAAACTGAAAATTTAGTAGTATTCAACTTAATGTAATACTTAGATAATATCTTCATGTAGTTGCTTTTGAAAAGTGTTTAATATTGAATTACCACACGTTGTTCTTTAATTTTACCAATTAGCTGTAATCACCATATGTTGATTGCTCTATTTTATACTAGACTTTGGCATAATATGTTACAAAAATAATCAATTTGATTAAGCTAACACAAATGTGCAATTCAAATATTAGATCAACTTCAATTTAAACAAGTGTTAGATTAAGGGTTGTTGAGGTTCAATTTGATCCAATTTAAGGAAGTCAACACAAATGTTTTACTCCAATTGAACCATTAGAACAACTTCAATGTTGAGATCTAACTCGATCCAATTGAACCATTAATGATTAGTGAAATTAATTCAAGCTAACACAAATGTGTGACACCAATTGAACCATTAAATCAAGATTAAGTGTTGTTGAGGTCCAGTTTGATACAATTTAAGAAAGTCAACACAAATGTTTGACTCCAATTGAACCATTAGAACAACTTCAATGTTGAGATCCAACTTGATCCAATTGAACCATTAATGATTAGTGGAATCAATTAAAGCTAACACAAACGTGTGACACCAATTGAACCATTAAATCAAGATTAAGTGTTGTTGAGGTCCAATTTAATTCAATTTAAAGAAGTCAACACAAATGTTTGGCTCCAATTGAATCATTAGATCAACTTCTATGTTGAGATCCAATTTAATTAGTATGTTGAGCTTCAATTTAATCAAATTGATATGTTAAAGCAAAATAATTCACTTAATAATATGTTACAATTTGTTTGTACACGTTGTCATGCAATTGAATTAATCATTCATGATTTGGTCATAATAAATTTAATAATGGTTATAATTTATCATTATATTAAACTTTTGTGATTTCATATTAACCAACTTCTAAAAATTAGAATAAATTTAAAAATTTATACTAACACTAGTGATAAATATGAGCGGTTAGTTTTTTCTGTAACTGCCCTTTCTATATAAAGAGCTTATTCCAACAATACAATTTATTTTCGACTTTTCGAGTACGGTGTTCCAAATAGTACTACCAAAGGTTTTCTAAACTGTTCATTTTCTAAAAAAAATTGATTAATAAACTGTAAAAATTATTCTATTTTTTTTAGTTAATCCTTTCTACTTTTTGTTATTTGCGCAGAAATGGCTGACAAACGGCAGTGGGGTGATTTTGACAAGTATGAAAACGTCATCAATCTACCTAAGTGTGTGAATGAGCGTCTTATGACGTTCATTTTTTTTTTATATTAAACCCAATGTCCCCAGAGCATTTACGACACTTAAAAACTTGATTGACACGAGCACAACACTCGGCGGAGCACGATGGTGCAGGAAGTATGAGTATCCACATTGCTATAAAAGTAGACAAGATTATGGAGGATCAGGCTGAGTTGAAAATCATGCAGGAGAAGATGGAGAGGATGGTCAGGGCTATAGTCGGAGGCGTTGGCCTCGAACTTGAGGAAGTCTTACCCCCCTCACCCCTCATTTTCCCTAAGGTTAATTAGGGTTTGTTAGTGACCCTCCCCCACATTGCATGTGAATGTTTTTGCCAGGATCAGTTAGTACTTAGAATGTATTGGGGTTTGATTTTGTTGTTTTGGATTGAATATGAAGGGGATGTTTTTGTGTATGTTTGGGTTTTATTTTATATAAAATTATGCAAATTTTATACCTACATTCATGTTGTGATAATATTACTTTACTATTAACATACTCATATTTAATTTCGCATAATATATCATAATATTCCATGATAATTCATTTTTGTTAGTTGATTTAACAAATACAATAAACACAAAAAATAAGAATATAAAATATAAAATAAAATACAAGAAATTTTAGATTTTTTAATCGGATTAATACTATATTATATGAAATATCATAATAGAATTTTATTAAAGTTAATGGAATATTTAATTTTACATATTTTATTATAAAAACAAAAAAAATACTCCAGAATAATTATTTAATGTTAGTTAATTTAACAAATGTAAAAAACCAACCCAAATGCAATATACAATTTTATAAAATAAAAAAACAGTATATTTTAGATTCTTTAGTCGTTTTAATACTATAATGTATACATGTTGGTAAGGAATATTATAATGAAGCTTTGTTAATGAAGTTTATATGTAAAACTAGAGATGAAATTTACAAAGTAAGTGGGAAAATTGTATCATTTTAGGGAATGAAAAAAAATGGTGGTGATAATTATGACTTTATGTGTTTCAGCGACACATTGGATATGACAAAAGATAGATTTCTTCATATTCCAAGACAAGTCGCTAACTACTATTGAGTAGGCGTGCTTTATTCTTAAATTGTTTAAGATCTTTCACTCCTATCAGTTGCTATGTAAACCCTACTATATAGTTGCGTTCAATTTTTAAATTTCTATATTAATTAAAATTATAATATTTAATGGGAATTAACTGTATTGCAATAAGTGTCACTCATTAATTTAAGTTCAACCGCCTATTTAAAGAGAAATGGCACCACATTCCTTATTCTCATCATTCACATACAAATTAATATTCTAACCCATCTCTATCAGCTGCAGGTGTAGTACATTCATTTTTGTATTGTAGTAGTTCAATAAGAGTTTTATATTCTTATTAAATTCATTTTTCAACAAAGTAGTCAAATTAGGGTTTCATACATTCAACCTTAGGGAAAGATTAATTTTTTTTATTTGCAGTCGCACTAAAAAATCATGCATAAATTGGATGACACGATTTTTTTGATTTCATGACGTTCAGATGCACTGAAAAACTGGATTACTCTTACCAATGAGATGTTCATCCATCGTTTATATGCCTTGGAATCTTAGTTTAACGAGGTTAGGTACCGTCACTCAACATCTACGGGACACCTTAGTGCAATTGAATGGAGATTGGAGAGGATGCTCAGAGCCCTATTCCGTTTTGCTAAGTTGAATGCAGATGATATTGTTACTCCCTTTCTTTCTCCCTCCGGTTTAGTGGGTATTAGGTTCCTATGGTTAAGTTAATTTTTTATGGGGATGATATTTTACATTTCTATGGTCAAGTTAATTATTAGCACTATAGTACTTTATGTTAGGGTATGCTATTTTACATTCCTAGCCCTTTCTATTAGACAAGTACTTTTGTTAAGATATGTTATTTTGCATTCCTACTCCTTTATATTAGACAAATAATTGTTATGCCAAGAGTACCTAGTAAGTTTCTTAATAGAGAAAATTTTAAAATTTAAATTTAAATTCACACAAATCGATGCACCACATCAATTGTATGTATTGGGCTTGTAAAAAAAAACTTTTTACATGTGAGAAAAATAACCAATCTATTAAATGTTTTTACTCCTTTAAATATCCAACCCTAATAAGCAAAACATCACTCATCCCTTTCATAAATTATTCCTAAAAAGTTCGAATTTTTTTCCCCCCAAAACTTAAGTTCAACTTCTCAAGGTTCTTCAGAGGATCCACCGCCCGATCAATAGTAGGAGATTGCGGCTTTGAGGCTCAAGTGAAGGACCTATTGATCATTTGAAGAATGCTAGGCAAGAACTTTGAAAGCTGAGACACAAATTTTTTGCCTACATTGAAGAAGTTAACAATATTGGTGGTTTTTGTTGGTCTTTAGTATGGATGATCTACTTTTTGTATTGAAACATGTTTGTGGTGGGATGATTTAATTTTTGTTTTGAAAGATGTTTGTGGTGGGATGATTTAATTTTTGTGTTGAAATATGTTAAGATGGTCTAGTTGTGTTTTGTTAGCTGTTTTATCCATCACCTTTTTTGTGGGGGGTTCATGAACTTAATGTTGTAACAACCTATTGTAATGCAAGATTTTGTGTTTGTTTATGTTGCTACTATCTTTGTGAACTTCTTAAAGGCATTTTTTTGGGTTAAAACACAATAAATACTTGGAAAAAAAAATACTAGCATATAGATAGAAATTTACTACTTTCATTAACATGTCGAATAGGCAAAAGAAGTCTTAACAACCAACATAATAATTCAAAAATAATCAAGTCTAAATAAGACATCGAAATTCATCCAGATTGGGTCATTATTAATAACAATAAATTTAACATGTTGTAGTGAGCTATTGTACAAAATTATGTCAAGAACGTCTCCCTCTAGAAAATCGACCTCCTCAACAAAATCCTTCCAACCAAACTTGATTTTCCTTTTTCTTCCATAAGGTATAATTTGTGCTGTCCAAATGATATCCAGATGACGATTATGAAAGAAATAATCCCCTTGATTATTTTCATTAATTGAAAGGCTATATATACAAGTTACATATTTTCATAATAGGGAAATCCTTTTCCTATTCTACTTCTAAATCCTTATTCTACCATAATTCTAACTATACAATTATGGTAAGTGTATAACACTAATTAAGGTATCCTTTTCCTTACAATATACTACAAATATATATACCATATATACAATATTGTTTTGTACTTCTTTTGGCCGAGATGGGCAGCTGTTGGCTGCTGGCCGAAGGCCCACTGCCGAGGCCCAAGCGACCCTACTCGCTATTTGTTGGTCTGGCCAAGGCCCACCGCCGAGGCCCAAGCGGCCCACTGCTTTGTCGCTGCCACCCGGTGCCCACCCATCGCTTTGTATATATGTGATATACACTGCTGTATATTCAGTGTATATCACATGTATATTGTTTTGTTTAACACATCCCTGCAGTCATAGCGGGCGGTTTTCGAACGCTGAGACTGTCCCTAAAATCTTCAAAGAGAACCGATGGTAGACCCTTTGTAAAGATGTCTGTAATTTGATAACGAGACGGGACATGTCATACGCGAACTTGACCCTTTGCAACCTTTTCACGGACAAAGTGAATGTCCATTTCGATATGCTTGGTGCGCTGGTGTTGGACTGAGTTACCTGAAAGGTAGATGGCACTAATGTTATCGCAATATACCAAGGTTGCCTTCTGAATGGGACAATGAAGCTCCAAAAGCAAATTACGTAGCCAACATGACTCGGAGACCACATTCGCTACCCCTCGATATTCTCGCTCGCAGACCGAGCGTGACAGAGTTGCTTGACGCTTTGCCGACCATGAGACCAAGTTGTTGCCAAGGAACATACAAGAGCTTAAGTCGACCGTCTGGTGTCGGGACAACCACCCCAATCAAAGATCCGTAAGAGACAAGTGTGGATGTAGATGACGGATACAAGTGCAACCCATAGTCCGGTGTCCCCTCAGATATACCGAATGATGCGTTTGATTGCATTCATGTGCTCAACTCGGGATCATGCATGAATAAACACACCGCCGAACCGCATATGTAATATCCGGTCCTGGTAAAGGTAAGATACTAGAGGGCCCTCGCCAGATCGCGATAGCGAGTCGGGTCCTCGTATGGTGCACTTTGTGGCACTTAGCTTTGGGTTTGCATCAATCGGGCGTGGAAGTGGACTTACAGGATGACATCCCAGCCTCTCGATGATCTCAAGAAGATACTTCCGTTGAGACAGAAACAAGCCACCTGAATGACGTTTGACGGCAATCCCCAAAAAATAACTCAACGGCCCTAAGTCCTTCATAGCAAATTCAGAACTGAGCATGGTCATGATAAACTGACGCAAAGCATCGGAGGAGGCAGTCAAGATGATATCATCCACATATAACAGAATATAGGCCAATGACGAACCACGGCGGTAGTTGAACAAAGAATTATCTGACCTGCTGTGTGTGAACCCAATAGTCGAAACAAAATCAGCAAATCGTGTATACCAGGCACGTGGAGACTGCTTAAGCCCATATAATGACTTCTTCAACAAACAGACATGATGATGGCGGTTGGGATCCCTGAAACCCAACGGCTGATGCATATAGACTGTTTCCTTGAGATCTCCATGTAGAAAAGCATTCTTGACATCTAACTGATGAATCGGCCAAGTCTTTGAAAGAGCCAAGCTAAGTACAGTGCGAATGGTAGCCAGTTTGACCACCGGACTAAACGTCTCACCACAATCAATACCAACCTGCTGAGTCTTACCATCACCAACAAGTCGCGCCTTATGCCGAGCAAATGACCCATCTGAATTCTCCTTATGAGCAAAAATTCACATAGACCTGATAATATTAATACCATATGGACGGGGCACCAACTCCCACGTCTTATTATCAATAAGAGCATTATATTCATCAGTCATAGCAATTTTCCAATTAGGGTCATTTAATGCGGACACAGGATTGCGGGGCAAGGGGGATTTAGAGACATCAGAATGTAAATTAAAATGTCTTTTAGGTGTAAAAATACCCCGCTGACTACGAGTGACCGGTCTATGACTCGAGGAAGAATTAAGGGAATTTTGGGAATTTTCTGGGCTCGGGACGGACTGGCCAGCAAGCAGTGGGCCTGCTGGCCCAAATCGGTAATTGCTGGAATCGGCTTCTGGACCAGTTCCAGAATTGGGCTGGACTGGCCCAATAGCTGGAACTGTTCCAGTGGCTGTATTTTCTGGGCGTGACGGTACTGTGGGGCCAGCGGGCAGTGGGCCCGCTGGAGGATTTTGGGTACGGGAGATGTCCGAAAAATTCCGAATAATATACGGGGATATTTGGTCATCCAAAAAATTATACGACTTAGGTTCGGGAGTATGAACTTTCGTAAATGGGAATTGAGTTTCATCAAAAATGACATGGCGATTGATTATGATTTTTTTGGAGGATAAATCAAAACACTTATAACCACGATGATTTGACGGATAACCCAAAAACACACACGGGGTAGACCGAGCCTGAAGTTTGTTAATTGTGGTGGATGGGAATAGCGGATAACACAAGCACCCAAAAATCCGAAGGTGAGAATAAGACGGGTTCTTATTATATAAGATTTTGAGAGGGGAAGAATATGTCAGACCTTTAGACGGAATTATGTTAAGAAGGTAAGTGGCCATTTGTAGAGCATGATGCCAAAAATATGGAGGTATGGAGGCATGAATTAGGAGAGTTCGGACAATGTTATTTATGAAACGAATTTTGCGTTCGGCTTTCCCATTTTGTGAAGATGTATGAGGACATGAAAAACGAAAATTTATCCCATGAGTAGCACAAAATTCTCGAAACTCCCTATTGTCATACTCTTTCCCATTATCACATTGAATATTTTTTATTTCTCTTTCGAATTGAGTACGAATGAACGCTCTAAATTTTATGAAGACGGAAAACAATTGTGATTTGTTCGCAATTGGAAACGTCCATAAAAATCTAGAATAATCATGTAAAAAGAGAACATAATATCGATGACCCATTGAACTAAGAACAGGAGATGTCCATAAGTCGCTATGAATAATGTCAAATGGCATAGAAGTATGAGAATTGGAGTCTACAAATGGCAACTTAACAATTTTTCCTAATTAACAAGACTGACAAATTGGAGTACGACTGCACTTTACAAGAAATAAAGCTATTTTTATCTAAGGCTGATAAAATAGAAGATCCCGGATGACCCAGACGAGCATGCCACATGGATGGTGAGATGGCTGCAAAAGCGGATGGCAAGGCTGGACTCGATGGACTGAAACCGGACATGATAGGATACAGATCTCCCCTACTATCACACCTCATGAGATGACTCCCCGTCTTGAAATCCTTCACAGAGAAACCGAAAGGATCAAATTCAACAGAAACAGAATTGTCATTTGTGAACTTTCGGACAGACACTAAATTTTTAATCAATTTAGGAGCATGTAAAGTATTTTTCAAGAGGAGAGGTGGATTGGGAGGAGATAACGTTTTCTGACCATACCCTAGAATTGGAATAGAACTGCCATTACCCACAATTATTCCCCGAGAGGTGCTCAAATTGTAATAAGATGAGAGAGTACCTGATTCGAAAGTCATGTGAGTAGTGGCCCCGGTGTCTATGTACCAATTTGGGTCCGGTTGAGTCAATCCCAACGTGTGCATCGCGGCCTCGATATCGGTCTGAGTTGGGCCTGCTGTATGATGGGCTTGCGGAGGTTTGGGCCCAAGGGCTCCTGGCCGTCTTTGGAACCGGGTATTCTGGCTGTGGAGTGCCGATTCTTTGGGCCAGCTGGCGATGGGCCGCCAATGCCGGGTATTGGGCCTGGGTGTTGGCGACCACCGGCGTGGCGGCTTCTTTGGAGGGTGCGGGTGCCTGCGCCATCGCCCCATTCTTTGGGCCCACGGTGGTGGTGGCCCACTGTACCTTGGATGGGACCCACCGCCTGCTTGTTGCTCACCAGAATCGCCACCAGAGCCGCCTCGTTTGCCCCCGCGGTTTTTGTTACTTTTGCGATTATTCTTGCCGCCACCATTATTATGATTTTGGCCCGAATTATTAACAAAACCCGAAGAACTAGGAGAGGATGCCACCATGACAACTGGGCTTGCTCGTAGTCGCTTTTAGCCAAACCGCTTCTTCCAACGTCAGCATGGAGCGGGCTTGATGAAAGTCGGGAAGAGGGTTGCTTTGGCGAAGGAGAGTTCCAACACCATTATAGGCCTCCGAAAGCCCGGCAACCAACTGTAGAACCAGATGATTATTTGTTACTGGTGCGCCAACATTACGGAGTTGATCCGCCAATTTCTTTAGTTTCTTGCAATATGCAGAAATGTTCGGAAATACGTCCATTCGAACGAGAGAGAATTCCTGCTCGAGTGTGACGATACGGGAATGTTGGTTGTCTTGGAATATGTCACGCAATCTATTCCATGCAGCCATAGCCGTGGTATCGGGCTCCATAATCGTCTGTAGAAGGTCCACTGAAATAGTGGCGTATATCCACCGAAGAACGGTAGCATCAAGTGTAATCCATACCTCAGGATCCTCCGCAGGAAGGGGTCTAGCGGGAGGAATGATGTGATGAAGAACTTGATAAGAGATAGCGTGAATTTTAAACAACTCCGCCCACGTTGCATATTGAACGTTTTTCATCTCAAGGACAATAGGGACACTGAGCTTGATATTTGAAACCGTGAGGCAGGGTGAAAATTGTTCTTAGACATATTTGAAAGAACAAGGAAGGAGGTTAAATTTAAGAGAGGTTGTTGAGAGCGGAAGACGAGATATTTGGAGAGAAAACCCGAGGGAGGGGGGGGGGGGTTCTCGGCCAAAGAGGCAAAAGTTTGAGAGAAGAAAACTTTTGTTTAGACCTAGTCTCTTGATACCATGAAAGAAATAATCCCCTTGATTATTTTCATTAATTGAAAGGCTATATATACAAGTTACATATTTTCATAATAGGGAAATCCTTTTCCTATTCTACTTCTAAATCCTTATTCTACCATAATTCTAACTATACAATTATGGTAAGTGTATAACTCTAATTAAGGTATCCTTTTCCTTACAATATACTACAAATATATATACCATATATACAATATTGTTTTGTACTTCTTTTGGCCGAGATGGGCAAATTGTTGGTCGGGTCAAGGCCCATCGCCGAGGCCCAAGCGACCCTCTCGCTTTGTCGCTGCTGGTCACGTCAAGGCCCATCGCCGAGGCCCAAGCGGCCCACTGCTCGCTGCCGCCACCCATCTGCTTTGTATATATGTGATATACACTGCTGTATATTCAGTGTATATCACATGTATATTGCTTTGTTTAACAGAATAGTAGTTTCTGTTACTTGTGGAGGAATAAACTGAACAATATTCCCTGACAACCACTATAAACAAACTTTTTGAAAAAAATATTTTAACGTTGAATTAAGAAAACAAAGTACTATAAAATAAACGTACCACATCCTCCAATGTTGCATAAGATTGACTTAGCGTGATTGTGAAATAGATTGGGGGTCATCTGTTTGGATCTACCGGAGTGAAACCTGCTATTTGTGAAGACTATTGTGAAAGAAAAAATATAAGCACAATATGCAATGTTTGATATGATGGTTGCCTCAATAAATAGGAAGGAAGTTGGAACTCAAACGTAAGGGTTTGGAGGCACCTTTTCACTTTTTCTCTCAAAGTGAATTTCAAAACGAAAAAAAATAGATTCTCCCCATTACCCCTATTAAAAATGTGTTCAACCTTAATCAATCTCAATGTCTTTTCAATTGAATTAGTGACTGCTACCATATTTGGTATAACATCTCTTTGGTACGCAATTAATGCACTATTCTACTTGTATATACGTAAAAAAAATTCCTACTACAAGTAGACTAGTCAAATTAAATAATTTAATACTTTCAATATTAACAAACAATACATCATCTAGTACCATAACATTAACACACTTTTAAGAGTCAAAATTCAACTTCGAATTCAATTACACTTGGCTTGAAAGATCATAAGATTGGCAACAAAAATTACACGACGACTCGCACTATTAGTGTGACTCCAATTGTCCTTGCACCACTAGTTGGTCAGTTTCAACATTTCCACTTCGACTACTTCTATTCCTCCTACCACCCCTACACCGACACCTCTTGTGCTTCTACGATTACTCATACCTCCCCTATTAGTTATTATCACCTCTATTGGCATCACCTCCATTATTATAACCTCTATTGTCATTATCTTCATTGGCATTAGGTCCATTTCTTGCATTCCTTCATGCACGTCTCGTTGTACTTGTACCATCATTATTATCATATCCATTGGCATTATTTTCATTGGCATTAGGTTTAGTTCTTGCACTTCCTCATGCACGTCTTGTTGTACTTGTATCACTATTATTATCACCTCCACTGACAATATCTATATTGATATTAGGTCCAGTTCTAGTGTTATACACTCGTCCACCCCCTTGCCTAAAGATGTTTTCACGTCCTCTTCTATGCCTGTTAGTTGGTAGCCTTCCACGTGAACGAACCTCTCTTGTGTTTCTTATGTATGTTAAATCATCATTATTTGAATCATCACCACCAACGTTTGGTACAATCATATCATCCTCCCAATTTAAATATGCAACCAATCTAACTTTCATTACATTTTTAAAGTCTCGAATTTTCACATCACTATCCAATGCAGCATCACCGATCCTGTCAAATTATTTCTTCAACACATTATATTTTTAAACTCATCAGTCATAGTTGGGTAACCCCCATGAGAGAATTTCTTCATGTGGGGACGAAAGATCTCTCTTCTACACCTTCTCATTATATACCTATCGGGGAGTCTCTGAATTCTCTTGTGTGTCATAACTTTTAGTATATGGCAGCACATCATGTCAGCAGACTCAAAGTTTTTGCAATTACATTTCAAATAAGGGCCGCTTGATTTGTATTCCATTAGGTACACAAATTGATTTTCATGAAAATCATTCCTAATTGAAAAATCTATAGTGTTGTACTTCTCCACACCATCCACTATTTCAACATCTTGATGAATGCTCAATTCACAGTGAGACAACCTTTGTACCTGCACCATGAAAAGATCATATATTGTACGAGTGCAATGAGTTTGTAGTTGTTTCTCCCACTCAAATTCAGAGAAAGCTCTTGCTTCTGTATACCTAGACTTAAATTCAGCTTCTAACTCTCTATCATGCTTGGCTCTTAAAGCTATCTTGTATTGCTCAACAAATTGCTTCAGAGTGCTAGAACCACTGATATATCCATCAAAGAAATCATGCATACCCTCACACCTTTGTGTAGACAACATATCAGTCCAAAAATAGTGCTTTAGTATACATGAACCCATTTCTCCTTTTTCAAAAATAGATTAGAGAACCATCTTCTATTTTCTAAGCCATATTTTTCAGTAAATGTCTTCCATTTTTCAACAAATTCCTCAATAATAGTGCTATCAAAGACTACGAATTTAAAATCAATCCTGGCAATTTTATGAGCATGAACTCGCTTTAGCATGAACGACAACTTTGTGAAAATCTGCCAAATACAATACATGTGGATTGCGTCTAGCATCACTTCTATAATAGCTGTCTTAATACTCTCACATTGGTCTGTCAAGATAGTCATTAGAGGTACATTATTCATGGCTCTAAGCCAAGTAGAGAAGACATATTTGTAAGTTTTAGCATCCTCGCTTGTAATCAAAACACATTCAAGAAGTATAGATTGTCGGTGTTGATTCACACCAATAAATGAAACAAACGACATGCACCATTAATTCACAAGGTAGGTCATATCAAAACATATCACATCACAAAACTCACAATATGCATACTTATAATGTGTATGAATTCATACACAGTTACGCAGCCTACCAGAATTATCTGGGTTTATTGCATAGAAAAAAAATCCCTATCCTTAATCTACATCTAAAAAATCTATTTATTGCTTCTCCATAGGTGGACAAGGTTCTTAACCTCATATGCTGCATAATCTAATTTCTGAAGTCCTTGGGGGTACATCTCAAATTTTCAGGAGCACCAACTTGAACTTGCAAGAGACTTATGCTCTTTGAAGGTCTTAAGCCAGCAATGTCGTGAGCTACAAGATGCCTCTTTAAACTCTGGCTCACTTCTATGTGAGAAGGCATAAAGCGTGATAGTCTAGTATCTAACGCATGATTGTGCTCTCCAACAATCTTAGTAACACGTCATGAACCATCATGCAACATAAGAGTATTAATTTGAGCTTTACAATAAACCCTTTTGCTCTGTTTCTTTTGTTTTCCTTTCCTTCCCTCATCACAGGCAAACACAACATAATTAATTGTATCACCACTTTTGTTTATCGATGTTTTTTTCAACATACCAAATTCTTTGAATCTGGTGTGCTCTCTGTAAAATGCAAACATTGAATCTTTACTTATGAATGTCATTCCTTCAATAGGCCCTTGTAAAAATTCTTGATGAGTAAATGTCTCTTCATCCATTCCTTCTCTGTCTTCATCTTCTTTTGCCCCGTGGTTCTCATATTCTTTTTGATCTGTCATTAGATCTTTTTCGTCTTCCTCTCATTTATCAGGCATATTTACGGCTTCTTCTAGACACAACATGTTGTGCTCTTCATCTTCGATGTCCAAATATGATTCTGGACAACCAATGAAACTCCCGTTTAAATCTTCACCTTCTCCATCACCAGCATTAACGAGCAAACTGACATTATCTTCGATTCTTAAAACATTATTCAAGGTTTTCCTTAAACTATTATCACCATTTACATTGTTATTATCAACATTTTCATTGTTTGGGTCTATTTTATGTTTGTGATTTCGGCAAGAAGAGACAAGAGTAAGAGGCAACTATTGTAGAAGAGACAAGAATAAGAGGCAATTGTTGTATGTAATTAGGGCTTTTCTATTGTTTAAATGGTATAAAATTAAAGTTAATTAGTAGATCATATAAAATTGGAGTTAATTAGTAGACCGTATAGTAGTTAATATGTAGGTGTATGTATAAAGTATGAAGTATGTATGTATAAAAATGAGATTAATCATCTGGCCGAGGTGTTGGAAAAACGGAAAAGTTGAGTATGCTGAAGTGTAATTATGTGTTAGTCTTGGAGGGAAATTACATGATTTGGAGCCAATTCTTCATTAGGGTACACCATACTTTTTATTCGAGTTGTGCCAAGTTGTGCCATTTCGAGTTGCGCCAAATAGCAGCACCATTGATATAAATTCTTAGTAAACATGATTGATAAATATATCTACCAACTTATGGATCTATTTTTACAAAATTTAAACGTATTGGCCAACTTTTACATTTAAAATTTGTGAAATCATGATTTGGAATCACAAATCATACCTTTTTGGATGATTTGAGATTTCATCTCATGAGATGAAATCACATGTCCAAACGCCTACTAAGAGAAGTTGCAAATCGAGAATTTTGTGACAAATTTTGGTTAATTTAAATGACGACTAAATATTTGTTAATTTAAATGACGACTAACTAAATATATTTCACTACAACTCTACGAATTCCTAGAGTAGACTATGAGTGTGTTTGGTGTGGAGAAAATATTTTTCAATTTTTTCATGTTCATTTAGGCAAAAAAATTTAAAAATATTTTTTCTCTATTAAATAAGTTCTTTAGAAATGAGAAAAATCTTTTAATGGAAGTATGAACAAAAAAGTCCTACAAATGATATTCCATATTATTTGTCTCCTCCCAACCTCAATGCATCTCATCTTCACCGCACCCACGCCCACCACTCAGACCCCCACTCCACCCCTTACCCTTAGCCTCCACCTCCCATAATATTTGTCTAGATTATATATAAATTTTTTAGAATAATTTTTTTTATTTACATACTGAGTTTTTCTGAAACATATTTTTTTAGAAAAAACTTTTTTTTTCGTGCCGAACGCACCCATTATGTGTAGTAAATTTTCTCCAAATCTTTATGTCTTGACAGGTCGGTAAAGATCTCAACAATTACACTTTTAATCGTGCAATAAACACTATTTTAAGTAAATGGGAAATAATAACGTGGAAAGTTACAAAACCAAGACGAAGTCACGTTTACATGTCTTAGTCCGTAAAAGTCAATAACAATTAATTAAGAAATAAATGACTTATAAATTATAATGGTTTCTGACCGTCTTTTCTTATCTGTTTTTATATTTTGTATTGACTTTACTTGGCCAGTTTTAGGCTAATGCAGAGTCAGTTGATATATTCCTTGTACGCAACTGCAAACTTCAACTCTCAACTCTCAACTCTCAACTGCAATGTGCCTTTAATTTCTCTGCATTTGCCATTAATTTAAGAAGAGAGAAAGAGTAAGAAATGATAAAAGATATACTGTAAACTCACCGCGATTGAGCTAGAATATACAATGAAAAGGTCTAAGGCCGGGTAAGTTGAGATCTTCTCTCTCTTGCCTACCTCTAGTTATGTTTATACAAAGCTTTCAAGCCTTTTTGAACGCATTCTCTGATCAGTCTCATGCATGTCTACCTGATTCAACTGTTTGTTGACCGAACCTTATATCTAGCTGATTCATAGATAATATAACTAAGTAACTGGAAGGGCAAAGTTTTCAATTTTCTAAGGTTCATTCAATTAATAGCACTATAATGTAATGGTTTAACATGTTTCTCATACTCGATCATTTTTGAATCATTGAAAAGGGAGAATTTTGGAATTACCTCTTGGACTGATTTCCCAAATCCTAATCCTTTAGGTTCTTGATGAAGTCTTGAAGATTACTGCATGAGAATCTGTAATTTTCTCATGTTAATTTCTTCTAGTACGTAGAGGCGTTGCAGCGTGCAGAGAACCTATGAAAAATCCCAAGTTAGTCTGGCGATCTCATAAGTCAGAATTTTCCATCTTCCCGTCGCAGCATTCTGCTTCTGAAGCGCCGCGGCTCTGTGAATTAGCACCGTAGCGCCTCGGCTCCAGTGGCTGAACTCCCAATTAGCGCTGCGGCGTTGCCTGGGAGGTGCCACGACGCTCCGGCTCCTCGGCTCCAACGGGGGCTGCGCCGCGGCCCTTCGAGGCTCCGCGGCGATTTCCGACTCGTTTCATCTTACACTTCTTCCATCGTTTACCCACGTGAAATATTTTTCATTTGACCAATAATCGTCCATCATTCTATGTCTCAAACATATCACTTACGTACCAATATCTCTTTCACTAATGAAATTTACGATATTTGGCACTACATGTACACGTGTGTGGAAACGACGTCCCCGACGTGCAGGGCCCCAATTGTTTGAGTCATAAATAATGGGATAAACTTAATTCCACATTAGTAAATTTCCAACAAAAAATAACCTTGGATGGCATTTCATCCCACGTAAGAACCCAACTATATTTGTGTGCATTCAAGTCAATTAACAAGGATTATATTCTGGTTTATCACACACGATGGTCATGTGCGATGCATGACTCTTGTTCCGGTCCTCAAACGTTTTATTTTGTTTTTGAGTATTCTAAGTCACCCTAGGCTTATCGCTTCCATTAAGTCCCATGCATGCCATATCATAGGTCCGTTAACATATTCGAAACACGTTGTTATCCTCAAGTCAATCTCAATAAATTATAAAATATTATGGGGCTTTACCGAACGCTCTTCCGTTTCTTTTTTTTTTTTGTTTCCTTCGTTCGTTACCTGTTATTGTCGTCTTTTGTTAAATTGAGCCAAAATAACTACCGTAATAGAAGAAAATAAAAGTTCAGTATATATATGTTGGAAGTCTCGTACTAATTCGATAGATTCCTTGCGAGAACTTCATATGCTATAGAAAGTCAGCTCACCTAACGATCTAAATTTGATGAGGGGTGTTAGCAAATATAAGGCGGACCTTAATAAGTAATATTATAGGGCAGAAGGAGGATGGAAGAGGGAGTTACGTTTAAACATTTAGCTCACTTCATATCATTCTTAAGAATTTCACTCTTACATAATAACATTACATGGGGGTTTATATATGTGTTAAAGGATAATTCTAGACATAAAACTAGTAAATAGTTTCACACACATACTATGAACTTGCGCACCAAAAACACCAAATACATCCACCTAGATTTCCTAATAGTCATATGAAAAACACCAAACATATGAACCTAAATATTTAAACAGTATATTTACTATTTTCAACAATGAGTTTATCTTTTCTCTTTCTTTTTTCTTCTCATTCTTATTTTTTTTTAATGTTGTACTCATCTGTCGCTTTTTTGTTTTACACGCCCCTAAGAAATATTAATTAAGAGGGATATTGGCCTACTTTACCCTTATTTATATCTAAGTTATAATCTCTCTTTATTAAATGTTTTCTCTATTTATGTGTCCTCTATGAAAGAAATAATCCCCTTGATTATTTTCATTAATTGAAAGGCTATATATACAAGTTACATATTTTCATAATAGGAGAATCATATTCCTATTCTATTTCTAAATCCTTATTCTACCATAATTCTAACTATACAATTATGGTAAGTGTATAACACTAATTAAGGTAACCTTTACACTACAATATTACATCAATATACACTCCTAATATACTACAACCAACATCGCTCGTGATGGGCTTCAACTCGCCGAGGCCCCGCCGCTTGATCGCTTTGCCTCTGTGATATACACTGTTGTATATTGGGTGTATATCACAGGTATATTACTCTGTTTAACACACCCCCGCAGTCATAGCGGGCGGTTTTCGAACGCTGAGATTGTCCCTAAAATCTTCAAAGAGAACTGCTGGTAGACCCTTTGTAAAGACGTCTGCAATTTGATAACGAGACGGGACATGGCATACGCGAATGTGACCCTTTGCAACCTTTTCACAGACAAAGTGAATGTCCATTTCGATATGCTTAGTGCGTTGGTGTTGAACTGGGTTACCTGAAAGGTAGATGTCGCTAATGTTATCGCAATATACCAAGGTTGCCTTCTGAATGGGACAATGAAGCTCCAACAGCAAATTACGTAGCCAACATGATTCGGAGACCACATTCGCTACCCCTCGATATTCTGCCTCTGCACTTGAGTGTGACAGAGTTGCCTAACGTTTTGCCGACCAGGAGACCAAGTTGTTGCCAAGGAACATACAGTAGCCAGAAGTCGACCATCTGGTGTCGGGACAACCCTGCAAGACTGCGATAGCGGGTCGGGTCTTCGTATGGTGCACCTGCTGCGGCACTCAGTTTGGGGTTTGCATCAACTGACGTGGAAGTGGACTTACAGGATGACATCCCAGCCCTCTCTATGATCTCAGCAGCATACTTCCGTTGAGACAAAAATAAGCCACCTGAATGACGCTTGACGGCAATCCCCAAAAAATAACTCAAATGCCCTAAGTCTTTCATAGCAAACTAAGAACTGAGCATGGTCATGATAGACTGGCGCAAGGCATCGGAAGAGGCAATCAATATGATATCATCCACATACAACAGAATGTAGGCCAAGGACGAACCACTGCGGTAGATCAACAAGAAATTATCTGACCTGCTGTGAGTGAACCCAATAGTTGAAACGAAGTCAGCAAATCTCGTATACTAGGCCCGTGGAGACTGCTTAAGCCCATATAAAGACTTTTTCAATAAACATACATGATGCGGACGGTTTGGATCCCTGAAACCCAACGGCTGATGCATATAGACTGTTTCCTTGAGATCACCATGTAGGAAAGCATTCTTAACATCCAACTGATGAATTGGCCAAGTCTTTGAAAGAGCCAAGCTAAGCATAGTGCGAATGGTAGCCGATTTGACCACCGAACTAAACGTCTCACCACAATCGATCCCAACCTGCTGAATCTTACCATCACCAACAAGTCGCGCCTTATGTCGAGCAAATGACCCATCTGAATTCTCATTATGAGCAAAAATCCACATAGACCTGATAACATTAATACCATATGGACGGGGCACCAACTCCCACGTCTTATTATCAATAAGAGCATTATATTCATTAGTCATAGCAATTTTCCAATTAGGGTCATTTAATGCAGACACATAATTGCGGGGCAAGGGGGAATTAGAGACATCAGAATGTAAATTAAAATCTCTTTTAGGTGTAAAAATACCCCGCTGAATACGAGTGATCGGTTTATGACTTGAGGAAGAATTGATGGAATTTTGAGAATTTTCTGGGCTCGGGACACACTGTCTGCTGGCCCAAATCGGTAACTGGAGTCAATATCTGGACCAGTTCCACAATTGAGTGGGATCGCCTAATTCCGGAACTGTTCTGTGGCGGGCAAGGGACTATGGGGCCGGTGAGGCGATGGGCCATTGGAGAATTTTGGGTGCGGGAGATGTCCGAAAAATTCCGAATAATATACGGGGATATTTGGTCATCCAAAAAATTATACGACTTAGGCTCGGGAGTATGAACTTTCGCAAAAGGAAATTGGGTTTCATCAAAAATGACATGGCGATTAAGTATGATTTTCTTGAAAGATAAGTCAAAATATTTATAACCACGATGATTCGACGGATAACCCAAAAATACACACGGGGTAGACCGAGCCTGAAGTTTGTTAATTGTGGAGAATGGGAATAACGGATAACACAAGCATCCAAAAATCCTAAGGTGAGAATAAGACGGGTTCTTATTATATAGGATTTTGAGGGGGGAAGATTATGTCAGACCTTTAGACATGATTATGTTAAGAAGATATATGGCAATTTGTAGAGCATGATACCAAAAATATGAAGGTATGTCGGCATGAATTAAGAGAGTTCGGACAATGTTATTGATGGAACGAATCTTGCGTTCGGCCTTCCCATTTTGTGAAGATGTATGAGGACATGAAAAATGAAAATTGATCCCATTATTAGCACAGAATTCCCAAAACTCCCTATTTTCATACTCTTTCCCATTATCACATTGAATATTTTTTATTTCTCTTTCAAATTGAGTACGAATGAACGTTCTAAATTTGATGAAGATGGAAAACACTTGTGATTTATTCGCAATTGGAAACGTCCACAAAAATCTAGAATAATCATCTAAAAAGAGAACATAATATCGATGACCTAATGAACTAAGAACTTGAGACGTCCATAGGTCGCTATGAATGATATCAAATGGCATTGAAGTATGAGAATTGGAGTCTACAAATGGCAACTTAACAATTTTCCCTAATGAACAAGACTGACAAAGTGGAGTACGACTTGTACCCTTACAAGAAATAAAACTATTTTTATCTAAAACTGATAAAATAGAAGATTCCGGATGACCCAAGCGAGCATGCCACATGGAAGGAGAGATGGCTGCAAAAACTGACGGCAAGGTTTGACTCGATGGACTGAAACCGGGCATGATAGGATACAGATCCCCCCTACTATCACTCCTCATGAGATGACTCCCCGTCTTGAAATCCTTCACAGAGAAACCGAAAGGATCAAATTCAACAGAAACAGAATTGTCATTTGTGAATTTTCGGACAGACACTAAATTTTTAATCAATTTAGGAGCATGTAAAGTATTTTTCAAGAGGAGTGGTGGATTAGGAGGAGACAATGTTTTCTGACCATACCCTAGAATTGGAATAGAACTGCCATTACCAATAATTATCCCCCGAGGGGTGCTCAAATTGGAATAAGATGAGAGTACCGATTGAAGTCATGTGAGTAGTGGCCCCGGTGTCCATGTACCAATTTGGGTCCGGTTGGGATAATCCCAACGTGTGCATCGCGGCCTCGATATCGGTCTGAGTGGGGCCCACTGCATGATGGGCTTGCGGAGGACGGGGCCCAAGGACGCCATTCCGTGATCTTTGGGCCGTAGGTGCCGGATACATCGCTTTGTTGGGCCATCGCCGGTGTGCCGCCACTTGGGCGTTGGGCTCGATCGTTGGCCACCAGCGGCCGGAATTTGCTGCTTGATTGTAAGGGCTGCTGGCCCACGGTCCACTGCCCCAGCCCCACTGCTGGGCCCAGGGGGGTGGTGGGCTACTATTTCCTGGATGGGACCCACCGCCTGCTTGCTGACCACCGAAACTGCCACTAGAACCGCCGCGTTTGCCCCTGCGGTTTTTGTTATTATTCTTGCGATTATTCTTGCCGCCAACATGATTATGATTTTGATCCGAATTATTAACAAAACCCAAAGAACTAGGAGAGGACGCCATCATGACGACGGGGCTTGCTCCGGTAGCAGCCTTTTTAGCTAAACCGGCTTCTTCCAAAGTAAGCATGGAGCGGGCTTGATAGAAGTCAGGAAGATGGTTGCTTTGGCGAAGGAGAGTTCCAACACCATTATAGGCCTCCGAAAGACCGGCAACCAACTGTAGAACTAGACGATCATTTGTTATCGGTGCGCCAACATTACGGAGTTGATCTGCCAACTCCTTGAGTTTCTTGCAATATGCAGAAACGTTTGGAAATTCGTCCATTCGAACTAGAGAGAATTCCTGCTCGAGTGTGACGACACGTGAATGTTGATTGTCTTGGAATATGTCACGCAATCTATTCCATGCAGCCATAGCCGTGGTATCTAGCTCAAGAATCGTCTGTAGAAGGTCCACTGAAATAGTGGCGTAGATCCACCGGAGAATGGTAGCATCAAGAGTAATCCATAACTCAGGATCCTCCGCAAGAAGAGGTCTAGCGGGAGGAATGATGTGATGAAGAACTTGATAGGAGATAGCGTGAATTTTAAACAACTCCGCCCACATCGCATATTGGATGTTTTCCATCTCAAGGACAATAGGGATACAGTTCTTGATGTTGGAAACCATGAGGGCATGATGATAATTGTTCTTAGACATATTGAAAGAACAAAGAAGGAAGGGAAATTTAAGAGAGGTGTTTTTGAGAGCGGAAGACGAATTTTGGAAGAGAAACCCGAGGGGGGTGGGGTGGGGTGTCTCGGCCGAAAATCAAAGAGAAGACAAAAGTTGAGAGAAAAACTTTTGTTTAGACCTAGTCTCTTGATACCATGAAAGAAATAATCCCCTTGATTATTTTCATTAATTGAAAGACTATATATACAAGTTACATATTTCCATAATAGGAGAATCCTATTCCTATTCTATTTCTAAATTCTTATTCTACCATAATTCTAACTATACAATTATGGTAAGTGTATAACACTAATTAAGGTAACCTTTACACTACAATATTACATCAATATACACTCCTAATATACTACAACCAACACTGTCCGTGATGGGCTTCAGCCACTGCCGAGGCCCACTACCGAGGTCCTGCTGCCCAGTCCACTGCTTTGCCTGTGATATACACTGTTGTATATTGGGTGTATATCACAAGTATATTACTATGTTTAACACTCTCCATTAATGAAAAATTTCTACTACAAAAGTAAAATTGAGAAAAAATAATTCATTATGCCTTGATTTTTAAAAGGATAAATAATTTGAGACATATTTTTAGTAATCACGGCAAATAATTTGAGACGGAAGGAGTATTAACATCAGATGTATATAGTGGTCGACGTAAGATTCATACGTCAGGTGGACGTAGTTTTGCACTAATCAACACGGTTTTAGTTATTGGACTTGGACACTTGGTTCTAATTTGCCATATGTTTCTCTTTCTGGTTCATGTATGAACAACTACCGAGTTATGTCCGTCCAGCAAGCTACATGTGACGACACATTAAACTATAATTAGCTAAAAGACGACCACTAGAATGTGTTTCACGCCAGTAGAATTCTTCAAGTAAATTTCTGTTCAATTCCCATTCGTAATTTATGTATTTTTTTTCTATGTGTCGTCAGCTAGATGATGCTAGAGCCAGCCTTGTATAAATAGGGCATTCTGATTACAATATTTTCATGCATTTACAAATACTGTAGCTGAAGTAAACCCTGATATATTTTGCTAATTGGTACGTTGTCCTCACTATAATTAATTAGCTGATCATCAAGAGCTTTGTAGTTGCGTAATTTTTGGTATTGCAAAAGATTAAATGTTTTCTTTTTCTGTATCTTTCTCTAGTACTATGCATATGCATCTCCACGTGTCACCTTATCAGCTTATTAAAATTTTCACAATAAATCCTATTTGATTTTACCGTATACGCTGAGGTCCCAAAACGTATTACTCCCGCCGTTTCATTTTATATGACACAATGTTTTTAGTATGTTACGAGTAAAAATGACGCATTTTCTATTTAGGAATACTTTAAATTTAAACTTTCATTTTGTTATTAATGACATGAGTTTATTGCCACTAAAATCTCATGGTATAAACATAGTTTGACATTCAGTCAAATTATGTCACAGAGATATAAATTGACATGGAGGGAGTATATGATTGTAGTAATGTTGATGGTGATAGCTGTATATATTGCTACTGGCTTTAATGTCCGCATAAACCATCCGGTATGTATTGATGCGTAATATTTATAACATCCTCTTAAACAAACAAACAAACAAAAATATTTGTTACTCATTTCCTTTTTTAATTCATCGTCTTTGAAATTATGAATAAAGTAATTTTTTGGAAGGGAAAGTAAAAGCATTTGCTTCAATTGTAAAACAGTCAAAATAAAGTAATAAAGTGCAGTTAATTGGTTACTAAATTTAAAGAAAGATTAGTTCCTCGGTTTTGTTTGAATTAATTCAATATTAATCTGTTATGCGTTGAAGATTTCCTTCTGTTTGACATCTTTTTCATTTTCCAATCAATAAGATACGTATGCATGTAGATATTATCATGGATGTAGAGGGTTGATCTGACCCCATTAACTTTTGCTGGAATTTTATATGCATGTTAAACATATACTTATTAAGTATAAATAATAGATTTCGAATACAGTAAATCTAATAAGTTGTAAAATTATGAAATAAATTTTATAAAATTTAAATCTTGAATCCGTCTCTGAATATTATTAAGTTTGAACTAAGCGATGGCTTATTTTATAATTTTCCACTAGATCTGTTGTTCTTGGAAAAATGCTTTTGAACTGAGTCTAACTTAAGATCGACGTGCGTAGCAATACGTTGGAAATAGCGAGGGGCAACAAACTGATTGCTCGTACAAATTTCAGATTTCTTTACTTTATTAAAACATATTTATTATATATAAATATAATTATGCGCCATTACAAAAAGTAAGTACCATCCAGTAGCACTTAAATTGTTCAGATCTCTTAACACAATGTTTATTACTCCATTTCCTTTGTTCTTTCAACAGCTCAAACTAGTGAGAATAGAAGTAAATGGGTTCTATTGGAGAGGCAATTGACATAAACATGGAAATACTTGAGGCAATTGAAGATAATTATGGAGGAGTTACTGTGAACATGAAGAAAGAGGAGCCTATGGATTCTAATAAATTCCATACTATGCTAAGGACTTCCATTTCTCAGTGGAGGCTTTTGGTATATATACTTGTTAATTACGTACTAGCTCATTTTGCATTTGAGTTTAAGCTCTATGCATTATCGTTGTAAATATTATTTACACAAACTTCAGGTTAGTTAAAAGGTAATTGCATGTATCACTATTAAATAATATTGAGCAATAACCTAAAATAAATGGTAAGTAACCTGCTATAATATGTTGAATTGACTGACGAGGTAAGAAATGCATTACACTATCAGACATATATAACTTTTAATTACCCACAAAAAATAATCTTGATTCATTAACAGCCAGTCATCGAAAACGGAAAACTCACTCTCATCTTCTAATTTTCGTTTTCCTTTCATTTGATGGTCAGGGAAAGAAGGGTGTTTGGATTAAGTTGCCTATAGAACTTGCTCATCTTGTTGATGCCGCAGTCAAGGTAAAACATTAATGGAAAATTAATACATACTCCACTTATACAGACTACTAATAATAATTATCAATAGATTTTATGTTCATATATATAGTCATATAAATGGGTAATTGTGTGCTAAAAATAATTTGATAAATGCAGGAGGGATTTTGGTATCATCATGCAGAAGCAACATACTTGATGCTTGTCTATTGGATTCCTCGTGAAATACCTCATACTATACCTGCTAATGCTTCTCATCGTGTTGGTATTGGTGCTTTCGTCCTCAACAACGATGGACAGGTCTATTAAATTTTCTTATACTTCATTTTGGTCACTGTCTAACTTTCTCTTTTTGTTTTTTCTAGAGTCCTTGTAAGTTCTATCCAGATGTTTCAATTACTACCTCTATTTTAATTTATATAACACCGTTTAATTTGGCACGAAATTCTAATAAGAATTTGTCATTAACCAGAATTTTATATATACACAATTAGATATTTCAGTACATCACCCATTGCTCTAGCTAGTTTGTCTATCGTTTTCAAGTGTTTTCTCTATGTTATGTATGATCGTATCCTCTTTAAGAAAAATCAAGAGTTTTAAAATTTATAATCTTTAATATGCCAAAGCATTTGAGTCGCTATAAATTTTTTTAAACTTATAATTTCAAATATGTCATAAAATTTATGTGGTTATAAAAAATTATTATTAAGAGCAAAATAGAAAAAAGAAAATTAAAAGTATGATTTCTAACTAAAATCAACCGTATATCACATCAAATTTACTTCCCATTGGCAGGTGTTGGTAGTTAAAGAAAAATGGGGAAAAAATACTGGGACTTGGAAGCTGCCTACTGGCGTTGTTGATGAGGTCAGCAAATTTATAATTTTCCTTTTTCTGATATTTACTTTTTTATTCATTTTATTATTATTTACTGGTAAAGAATTAAATTCCATCTCTTTATACGACGCTTTTGACGATATTTATATATATATATATATTCGTAAATGGAAATCTTAAAGAATAAGGAATCAGCACTTTGGATAAAACTTTTGAACAGAATTTGTCAACACATTCAGTTTCGGAGAATTTCAGCAATATTTATATGTTTAGTGAAATCCATGTCTGAAAGAAGACTCTGCTGTATCCTCATACATTTTTCAATTAAAATGGCCAATTTTTTAGGACCATTTCTTTTTCATACACAAAAGGTACGTACAAGGTCAGATAAATGATAATGTATCAATAGACTAATCATCATAGTGAGTTCGTCATTTTAGCCATGTACACTATCTTCTCTGCATATTTATGCTGACACGGTTATTTATCAATCTTACCCGTTCATTAACTACATTTGTTTAGCCCCTTTTATAGATCCAAATAATTAAGTTAATGTTAATTAGTCCACGAAAAAAATAATCTCCAACATTATACTCATGAGAATTATCTCAGTGAGAATCAGAATTTTGGGAAAAGGAAAAATTTAGGTGAATAAAACTTTTGAACAGAATTTGTCAACACATTCAGTTTCGGAGAATTTCAGCAATATTTATATGTTTACTGAAATCCATGTCTGAAAGAAGACTCTGCTGTATCCTCATACATTTTTCAATTAAAATGGCCAATTTTTTAGGACCGTTTCTTTTTCATACACAAAAGGTACGTACAAGGTCAGATAAATGATAACGTATCAATAGACTAATCATCATAGTGCAAGAAAAATACACTTATTTTAACTTTGACGAGATCAAGAACAATGTGTTGTGTCAATAATTAAAATGCTTTATATTGATTAAGTTTTATTAATTTATGTAAATATTTATCGAATTCTACCACTTGTAGGGCGAGGATATATGCACTGCAGCCGTTAGAGAGGTGCAAGAAGAGACAGGAGTAAGTGTACACAACTATATTCTTGGATGATAAAAGGATTTTTTTTTACTTATTAATATAGTGCCAGAAGATTAATATAGAACTTTCTTTTTCTTATAGCTCGAGACAGAATTTGTTGAACTCCTTGCCTTCAGGTATGAATGCCCCACATCCTTTTGTACATTAATTATGGTGATATTATTTTTTTATTTAACTCCCTATATTCTATTTTGTGGGATTACACGGAGTATTTTGTTGTATTATTTTTCATCGACTGTTTGATTTGTTATATTAAATAATATGTATTGCATAATTTCTAAATAATACTGAATATGATGTATTAAAATACGAACAACACTAGTATTATTAATACCGTAATTTACCATGTATAAGAATGATACTGAATAAGGTGTATATGTAATACAGACTTAAACATATAAATATTGCTGAAATTCAGTGTATGTAAATTAAATTAAATTAAATTAAAATAAGGTCAAGAAAGCAATTCTAACAAATATTCGTGAACGAGCTTGATGCAACACATGACTGTATTAAAATTTCTAATTATTTGCTTATCACATATAGGCAAAGCCACAAATCATTCTTCGGGAAGTCGGATTTGTTCTTCATATGCATGCTAAAACCCCTTAATTTCACTATCCAGAAGCAAGATTCTGAGATTGAGGACGCTAAGGTATGTTGAACATCTTAGTAGTATTATTTAACTTTTTCCCTACAGAGAAATCGATATAGATAGTCGCTCACCAAAATACTAGCTAGCAAATGTATTTTTTGTATATTATAATGTATATACATATTTGATACATATATAATAGTATAGACTTTTTGTATATTAGGCTAGCGAATGTAATTATTTTTTGCTTACCGGCCAAATATGTAACTTAGCTTGCCCTAATTGTAACTTTGGCAATGCAAGAAATTCACTTGGAATTATAACTTTTTCAAATTCCTTTTTTTTGTTAATCTTTGCAGTGGATGGCAATTGAAGAATATGCAGGTCAACCTAAATTGAACCAAAGTGAACTCTCCAAAACCATAGCAAAGATATGTGTAGCCAAGAAAGAGAAACAGTATACTGGCTTCTCTGCTCTTCCTACAACTACTGGACATTCATCTAAGAAGAGTTATATATACTCTAATATATGATGAAATAATATAATTGAAATTCTCTTTTATGCATATGTTTACAATAAAATTTTTGGCAGTGTATAAGCCATATTGATATGTGGAAATAAAATAGTTACTTGGATCTTGTTTTAGCCAGTTGATGTATGTTTTGATCTTCACTTTGTTTTCCTTGTTTTTGTGTGGAAATGTCAATGCAAATAAAGTCAATATTTTTCCAATCACTAGCAATTTTTTTACAATATTTGCTTGTTATGTCGTCGCATGATTTTTTGTTAGTGTCTCACTGAACACATGATTTCAGCTACCTCCTCCTTCTCAGTTCTGCATATATAGTTTGCTACATTCTTGTTTCATTCTTTTAATTAAACTGTGGTATTTCATGTCTATCAGTTTTAGATAGTATAGTTAATTAGGCAGCTCACTAATTCCGCGAATGTGTGAGCTTGCTCATATTGTTATTCTCTATGGATAAAAGAGAAGTTATGCACTAGGTTGATAATTAGGGTGAAGTTATTAATTGATTTTTTTATGAAACTTAAACAATATAAAATACGTACGTGTGTGATCCGCTTATATTAGTGGAGCAATAAGGACAGTGATTCTATATTGTTAGCCGACCTCAATTTATTTGGAGCTAAGTGTAGTATGTTCTATAGCTAGGCAAGTCACTGCCCCATATTAATACAAGATGAAGTCTGAAGAACCTGAATTTTGTTCTCTTTACCAGATGTTACAAAAATGACAACAAACTAGAGTTTTCTAATTAAAAAAAAACACTTGGTGCAATAAGTTACTCTCTTTTCATTTACCACTTCTAGTAAACATAAACAAGTGATTCCACTTCTTTTTCTCCTCCCTTTTCCCTTGCTCTCCCTGCTCCTAGTTTCCAAACAGGTCATTATGTTAGGATTATCCAAAACTAAGGAAATCAAATTTTTATCCCATAATTGATATCGGATAACTTAATATTGACCACACGCTCAAACTTGTCAACTAGAACGTGAACAACATAATGTGGGAGTTCAAATTAATGGGTCATGAGGTGAGGCTTATCCTAAATCATGTAAGGAGATCAAATTCTATAAAACAACCAATCGATGTGGGATAAATTAACACCCCTGCACGCCGAAACCTGTCGACTAGAACGTGAACAGATAATATGAGGGCCCAAAATCAGGTAATTAAACCAAGAATTATGATAAGTCTGACTATGATAACATAATAAAAATGGACATTGGGTTTAACTCAACCCAGAAGCTAGCTCATGAGACGAGGATGGCTCAAAATATATAAAGAGGCAAATAATACACATCCGTTAGGACATGCGAATGTACGTTGTTTCTAACATGGGTGCACTACTAAAGAAGGGTTAAAAAAGAAAGTATTTAGTGGGAGTCGAACCCGACTCCTCTAGAATTCAGCATTCAATCAAGTACACCATTTAGCCTCTTTAGAGCAATAGGTGTCAACAAATACTATTAGATGAATTTTAAAAATATATTTCAACCGTGCAACACACACTACTGTAGTTTCTTTGGACATTATTTGTTAAATATCGTGTATATAATAATAGGTAGTCACGGTTTTAGTAGTAATAGTTAGTCACGGTTTTGTCAATATTCTAGTGTAAATATTACCATAATTAATATTGTACACTTACCATAATTATAGGAGTCTTGTACTACTAGAATAGCGATTTGAGTTTAGAATAGGAATAAGTTTTCTATTATGGAGAATTATAAATTGTATATATATACTCTTTCATTAATGAGAATAATCAAGAGATTATTTTCTTTCATGGTATCAGAAGTCTAGGTTAATTTTTTTCGTCCAAATAGTCCGGTTACGAGCTCCCTTCCTCGGTTTCCGTGACCGGAAATTATTTCTTTCTTTACCAATTTTTCTTTCGTTATGTCTACCTCCAAGAACATGTTTCACCATGCCCTAGTTGTTTCTAACATCAAGAATCACATCCCTCTTATTCTTGAAATAGAAAACGTCAAATATGCGACGTGGGCCAAACTGTTCAAAATTCACGCACGCTCGCATCAAGTCATCCACCACATAATCCCCGCGTCTCCTGAGGATACGGTGGTGCCAAAACGCGAGGATGATCCTAAGTTGTGGATGACTCTTGATGCCATCTCTACTGACCTGTTGCAGATGATTATTGAGTCGGACGCTACGGCGATGGCTGCTTGGAATAGGCTGCGTGACATATTCCAAGATAATAAAAATTCCAGAGCTGTTACTCTTGAGCAAGAATTTTCTCACATCAACATGGAAAATTTCCCGAACGTTTCAACTTATTGCAAAAGGTTGAAAGAATTGGCGAACCAACTCTGCAACGTTGGTGCGCCCGTTAGTAAAGATAGTCTAGTTCTACAGATGGTTGTTGGCCTATCCGATGTCTATAGTGGTGTTGGAACTCTCCTTCGTCAAAGTAACCCTCTCCCAAAGTTCTATCAAGCACGCTCCATGCTTACTTTGGAAGAAGCCGGATTGGCTAAGAAGGTCGCTACCTGTGTTAGTCCCGTAGTCATGATGATGACGTCCTCCACAAATTCTAAGTGTTTTGTTGATAACTCGGGCCAAAACCGTGCTCACGGTGGCGGCAAGAATACTCGGAAAAATAATGAAAAAAAACTCGGGGGCAAACGCAGCGGTTCCGGCAATGGCGGTGGTGGCCAAAACAGTGGCAGTGGGTCCTGCCCCAACAACAGTGGGCCACGACCCAACTGGTCCCAGCCTTAGGCCCCCTGGCCATGGGCCTGGGCCAGTGGGCGGTGGCCCAACAGTCCCTACCTTCCAGCGCCATCAGCCCACAGTAATTGGGCCCAGTTTCAGCCACACTTTTGGCCCAGTTCTGGTCCAGCAATACAGTGGGGTTCCGGGTCAGCAGGGAAGCAGGTCCCAATTCGTGGTTACGAGCATAAAATAGTCTCTCATCTCCCCATCCACCCCTTATTTTGAAAAATTCCCCTAAATTGATTAAAAAATTTGGTGTATGTCCGTAAATTCACCAATGATAATTCTATTTCTGTTGAATTTGATCCATTTGGATTTTGTGAGAAAGATTTCAAGACGGGAATTCCTCTAATGAGGTGTGATAGTAGGGGAGATCTTTATCTTATCACGCCATGTTCCGGTCTCTCGAGTCCAACTTTGCCATTGACTTTTGCAGCCCTTGCTCCTTCCTTGTAGCATGCTCGTCTAGGTCATCCGAGGTCGTCTATTTATTCTTCCTTAGATAAAAAGAATTTTATTTCTTGTCAGGGTACGCGTAGTACTCTGAATTGTCAATCTTGTTCTTTAGAAAAAAATGTTAGATTGTCGTTTGTAGACTCCAATTCTCATACTTTAATGCTATTTGATATTATTCATAGCAATTTATGGACATCTCCTGTTCTCAGTTCTTTGGGTCATCGTTATTATGTTCTATTTCTCGATGATTATTCTAATTTTTATGGACTTTTTCGATAGCGATAAAATCTCAAGTTTTTTCCATTTTCTTAAAATTTAGAGCATTTATTAGAACCCAATTCGAATGGGAAATAAAAAATATTCAATGTGATAATGGCAAAGAATATGATAATGTGGTGTTTCGGGAATTTTGTGCTAATAATGGAATTAATTTTCATTTTTCTTGTCCTCACGTCTTCACAAAATGGGAAAGCCGAAGGCAAAATTCGTATAATTAATAACATTGTCCGAACTTTATTGATTCATGCTTCTGTACCACCTTCGTTTTGGCATCATGCTCTACAAATGACTACCTATCTTCTTAACATTCTTCCTCTCAAAGGTTTGACATATTCGTCGCCTCTTCGAATTTTATATAATAAGACTCATTCGTATTCACATCTTAGGGTCTTTGGGTGCTTGTGTTATCCACTTTTTCTGTCCACCATAATTAACAAACTTCAGGCCCGGTCTACCCCTTGTGTGTTTTTGGGTTATTTGACAAATCATCGTGGTTATAAATATTTTGATTTATCATCTAATAAAATCATCATTAGTAATCTCGTGCCTAGTTCGTATAATTTTTTGGATGATGATATATCCCCATATATTATTCACCATTTTTCGAACGTATCCCACACCCCAAATCCGCCAGCGGGCCACTGCCCACTGGTTCTATAGTCCAGTCCCTATATCCCGTCGTGGGTCCAGAAACTGGGCCGCCTCCCTAGCCCAGTTCTTGTTCCAGTTCCAGCGACAGAACAGTGGCCCGTTACCGAGTTGGGCCAGCAGGCCACTGCCTGTTGGCAAGTCTGTCACGTGTCCCGATATTTTCTAAAATCCGCCCAATTCTCCCCCCGAGTCAAAGACCAGTCACTAGTAGTCAATGGGGGTATGTTTAAACCGAAAAGACATTTTAATTTAAATTTTAATGTTCTTAAATCACCCTTACCCCATAAACCAGTGTCTGCTTTAAATGACCCGAATTGAAAAATTGATATGACCGACGAATATAATGCTCTTATTGATAATAAGACATGAGAGTTGGTGCTCCATCCTTCTGGTGTTAATATTATTCGGTCTATGTGGATTTTTGCTCATAAGGACAATGCTGACAATTTTTTTGCGAGGCATAAGGCTCATCTTGTAGGTGATGGTAAGACTCAGCAGGTGGGTGTCGATTGTGGTGAGACATTTAGTCCGGTGGTCAAGTTGGCTACCATTCGCACTGTGCTCAGCTTGGCTCTTTCGAAAGCATGGCTCATTCATCAGCTAGATGTGAAAATGCTTTCTTACATGCTAATCTTAAAGAGACAATCTATATGCATCAGCCCTTGGGATTTAGGGATCCCAAATATCCTCATCATGTCTATTTGTTGAAGAAGTATTTGTATGGGCTTAAGCAGTCTCCAAGGGCTTGGTATAAGAGGTTTGCCGACTATGTTTCGACTATTGGGTTCTCTCACAGCAGGTCTGATAATTCATTGTTCATATATCGTCGTGGTTCTTCCCTGGATTATATACTATTATATGTGGATGATATTATCTTGACTGCCTCTTCTGATGCATTACGACAGTCTATCATGACAATGCTCAATTCTGAGTTTGCTATAAAAGACTTGGGTCCCTTGAGTTACTTTTTGGGGATTGTTATCACTCGTCATGCAAGTGGGTTGTTCTTATCCCAAAGGAAGTATGCAACTGAGATTATTGAGAGGGTTGGGATGTCATCCTGTAAGTCCACTTCCACTCCAGTTGATAATAAACCCAAATTGGGTGTTGCGGCTGGCTCCCCGTACGAGAATCTGACCCGCAATCGCAGTCTTGCAGGGGATCTTCAGTATCTTACGTTCACGAGACCAGACATTACTTATGCCGTACAGCATGTGTGTTTGTTTATGCATGATTCCAGGGTTGAGCACATAAATGCGCTCAAACGCATTAGTCTGTACATCCAAGGGACACTTGACTTTGGCTTACATTTATATCCCTCATCGACGTCTACACTTGTCTCGTATACAAATACTGATTGGGGTGGCTGTCCAGACACCAGAAGCTCTACGTCTGGCTATTGCATGTTTCTTGGTAATAAGTTGGTCTCATGGTCTGCGAAACGTCAGTCTACATTGTCTCGCTCTAGTGTAGAGACCGAGTATCGAGGGGTGGCCAATGTGGTCTCTGAATCATGTTGGTTATGTAATCTTCTTTTAGAGCTTCATTGTCCTATTCAGAAAGCTACCTTGGTTTATTGTGATAATGTTAGTATCATCTACCTTTTTGGTAATCCGGTTCAGCACTAGCGCACTAAACATATCAAGATGGACATTCACTTTGTTCGAGAAAAGGTAGCTCGTGGACAAGTACATGTCTGTCATGTCCCTTCCAGGTATCAAATTGCAGACATCTTTACAAAGGGTCTTCCCTAGGTCCTTTGTGAAGATTTTAGAGACAGTCTCAGCGTTCGAAGACCGCCCGCTATGACTGCGGGTTGTGTTAAATACTGTTTATATAGTAATAGGTAGTCACGGTTTTAGTAGTAATAGTTAGTCACGGTTTTGTCCATATTCTAGTGTAAATATTATCATAATTAATATTGTACACTTACCATAACTATAGGAGTTGTACTACTAGAATAGGGATTTGTGTTTAGAATAGAAATAGGTTTTTTATTATGGAGAATTGTAAATTGTATATATACTCTTTCATTAATGAGAATAATCAAAAAATTATTTCTTTCATTATTGACCAGGTAGACGTTTACCAAAATCCTCCTAATTGTTAATACACCCGTGATCCTTGTCAAAATAATGTGTTATTTTGTATTAGTTCATAGTAGACTCGAGTGTTTCAGAACTAATGAGTCAATTAAGTTAATATAATATCTAATGAAAAAAGGGTTGATAGTATATATCAATTTACTTAAAAACTAATTCTAGGTATTGTATCGACTTTTTCATATTTTAATGATTTACAAAATATTCACATAGTCGATTGTATATCACTTGAATCTATACGGAAATAGAAGTATGATGTTGCTGATAACGAATGGATCAAATGTCCTGGCCCATATATAGAAAATTATAGACCTAAAGGTGGACCTGGCCTGTGTTTCATGTGCAGTTTTGGTCTTTTAGGCCCTGTCGTAGAAAATGGTTCCAAGTCGAAACATGTGGCCCAAGATTACAGCCCGGAGTGTATTTTGACAGTTGGGATTTGAGTGTACATTCCTCCTTTTTGGAATAATTATAAGACGGGGCAAACATTTAGACTACTTTTATGAAACGTTGCTACTGTATTTACGAAATGTAGTTATCAGAACTGATACAATTCTTTCGCACGATTTCAGCTGATACATATGCGCTGAAACAACTGATGTCATCGTGATACAATTGATACTCGCTTGATACAACTGAGTTGTTACCCCCTAATACACCTCTTTTGCTGATACAACTGATACCCACCTGATAATCCCATTGAAATAGGATCCACACAAGGAAAAGTACTTGTTTTTCATTGATAATAAGGCATCCCAAAAACATCCGGATCAAAATATTGCTTTCTAATTAAGTTTCGAATTAGAGAATGCTGCTAAAAGGAGTGGGGATGACATATTCAACAGCTCTTCCGCCAGCAAAAGTAACAGTAGCTACGTTTCGTAAATACGTAAATTATAGCTAGATTTCGTAATTACGCTCTAAACTATAGGAATTTACTAAACTTTATCCTTTTAAAAAATGAGAGGTACATTCTTTATCAAAGTTGAAGAAATTGATCTGTTTTGGCCCCAAAAGGTTTCTTTCACCACTGAGCCTTGACTAGAAAAGAGACGATCAATGTTGGAAAAGCAGAAAATTTTAGTGATGGCATTAAGTAGAAAAAAAGAGGACTCTCCTCTCCATTTTCAATATTCAATAACGATAATGATTATCTATGATCAACAATAATAACAACATATTCAGTGAAATCTCACAAAGTGGGGTCTGGAAAGGATATAGTGTACGCATACCTTTCCTCCACCTTGATAGGTAGAGCGGTTGTTTCCGGGAGACCCTCGACTCAAGAAAAAGCATAATCACAAGCAAAGTAAATAAGGCAAAGCACAACAAAGCAAGAGAAACGGCCAGACTCAGACACGGAATTAAAACAGTATGGACAATATGAACATGCTGATAACACAATCGAAATATGTCATGGTAACGCATTCTAACAACATGAAGTAGTAACTAACACAGTTAAGTAAGATAAACAAAATACACTAAAGAACACATAGCAGCATAAATCAAACTACATGAGACTATAAAGCAATATTGCACCTATAAGTGTGATAGACTAACCGGCCTACAGTAATAACACTACAACTATCATTTTGTAAGCTTAAGTAGGACTACACTCGCCTATCTGCTACCCTTCTACCCTAATATGTGTCCTCCACAACCCCATATCTAAGGTCATGTCCTCAGTAAGTTGCACCTACGTCATATCCCGTCTAATAACCTCTCCCCAATACTTCTTCAGCCTACCTCTACCCCTCATGAACCCATCCATAGCCAACCTCTCACACCTTCGCACTGGGGCATATGTGTCTCTCATATGCACATGCTCAACCTCGCTTCTCGCATCTTATCCTCCACCGAGGCCACTCCCACTTTATTCTAGATATTATTATTTCTAATCCTATCTCTCCTTGTATACCTACACATCCATCTCAGCATCCTCATCTCCGCAACTTTCAACTTGTGTATGTGCGAAGTCTTTATTGGCCAACACTCCGCCCCATACAACATAGTCGGGCTAACCACCACCCTATAGAACTTGCCTTTAAGTTTTGGTGGCACCTTTTTGTCGCACAAGACTCCATATGCGAGCCTCTATTTCATCCACTCTATCTCAATACGATGTGTGACATCGTCTTCAATCTCTCCATTCCCTTGGATAATAGACCCTAGGTACTTGAAGATTCCTTTCTTTGGAATGACCTATGTACCAAGCCTCACCTTCACACCTGTCTCAGGGTCGCTCCTGTTGCTGAACTTGCACTCCAAATACTCTGTCTTGGTCTTACTCAACCTAAACCATTTACACTCCAGAGTCTGTCTCCAAACCTCCAGCTTGGCGTTCACTCCGTTGTGAGTCTCATCAATCAGGACAATGTCGTCTGCGAATAACATACATCATGGTACCTCCCATTGGATTTATCGCGCCAGTCCGTCTATCACCAGGGCAAATATGAATAGGCTAAGAGTTGATCCCTGGTGCAGCCCCATCATCACTGAGAAGTGCTCAGAGTCTCCTCCTATTGTCCGTACCCTAGTCTTGGCTCCATCATATATATCCTTGATCGCCCTAGTGTACGCCACATGTACACCTCTAACCTCCAAACATCTCCATAGAACCTCCCTAGGGACTTTGTCGTATGTCTTCTCGAGGTCGATGAAAACCATATGTCAATATTTCTTCCTTTCCCAATACTGCTCCACCAACCTCCTAATAAGATGAATGACTTCAGTAGTCGAACGCCCCGACATGAATCCAAACTGGTTCTCGGAAATAGACATGTCTCTCCTCACCCTAATCTCCACGACCCTTTTCTAAACTTTCATAGTGTGGCTCAGCAGCTTGATATCCCTATAGTTGTTGCAACTCTGTATATCGCCTTTGTTTTTGTACAAGGGGATCATTTTAGGGAGTCAAACATCTCTCTCTTTGACTCAATTTTAAATATAGATTCTTCGAATATTTATAATAAATTTTAAATATTTGAAAACTATATAAAAAGTACTATAAGTCTTCGTAACTAATAATTCACAATTTATGAAAAATGTTGTAGAAAATTATAATAAAAAAGAGAGTTGTTTGACTCTCTAAACTGATCAACCCTTATATAAATTAAGACGGAGGAAGTATAACTTAAGAAAACATCGGTAATGGATCATAAACAATCATTCTGCTATCTTAAACCATGATTTCATTGCTGAAGTTTGTATTTGTGGCGGAAAAATGTCTAAAATACACCTCAACATTTGTTCGTATTTATTGTAACACACCTAATTTTTATAGGTCCTATTAACTTCTGGAAATATTTTAAAGAAATTTCTTTGACATTTATCGAATAAGCTGAATACCAATTCAAACACGTACCGAACAAAAGGAAAAATAAAGGAATCCGGTAATTTTCAGGTCATTTACTCTTCGAATAAAACAAAAAATTAGAATTTCTTCCGACACTCTTAATTTTTTTTCATGGAGAAAGCAGTTGATTCTCTTGGAATTTGATCTTGTGAATCACTATATTCTTTCATAATCGAGTCTTGACTTGTTTCACATTATATTTTTATTCTATTTTTTCATATAAATACCAAAGAAATGCTTTAAAAATATATTCAGGATGGTAATAGAACCACCATAAAATTAGATATGTTACAGCAAATTTGAACAAAGATTAAGATGTATTTTAGGCATTTTTCCTATTTGTGGTCATTTATAAACTGGTTTTCCGGCTAGGTTAATGAAAATAGTTTCATTAATAACAATGTTAACTGTCGGTGTATTGGTGTTCCAAAATAAACGACTTTGAGATCTTCTGACTTCGAATAAGTTTGCCTTTACGGACTTCGAAATCAATTGTTGGTACAGAAAAATCACCTCAGCTAAGACAAATATAAGTTTAGAGTAACTGAGTTTCTAATATTTGGTCCATAATATATTATATTATCTTTAATATTTTATTTGTGTAGTGCATTACTCGAATAAAAACATGTGTGGACTTGCAATTTGAATCTCAAGTTAGGGTAAACCTCATTAAATCTCAATTTTGAAAGGAAAAAAAATATAGTGTGACCACCCGTAAAAAAAAAAAGGCACAAAAAAACCTCATTTTAAGAAAATGATCCGAATAGTCATTAGACCTAAAATAAAAACAAATTTAATCAAAATCTAAAATTTCACTAACACTCTTTCTCTCACTTTCTACCACGACCGCAGACGGATTGTCAATATCTCACACACCCATCAGAGCTTCTTCTCACATTCTTTTCTACTTCTCCTCCTTTCTCTCACTCTATATATTTCTCACCCCCATCAATGACGATGAATACCTCAACTCCCAAAGTACCCCCAAATTTGAATGTTTAATCGAGTTAAATCCATTTCTAGCAAAGATTCAAAATCTGAAAGAAGGGTACTAAAAGAAGAAGATGATGAGGAAGAAAGGTCTCATGTTATCGAGGAGAAGAATTCTTTGGGTTTGTTGATTTCAGTTGATGGGATCATTAATGGTTATATTTGTAAACACTGAAAACAAGAGCTTTTTTGTTATTGTATCAATAATAATGATAATAAGGAGCTTTTAATTTAGCCTCACCGTGTTTTTGGAGAAGATAAATGGACATGTCCAGAAAACTCAATTAGGGTTCATGTTTTGCAAGAAAATAAATGAATTTGTCCAGAAAATTCATCTGAGTTTTTGGTCTCCGCTCATTGCCTTCAAGAAATATCTCAAAACGTGTATAATATGTGTATAATGAGTGAAAATACGTTGATTATACATTTATTATATACAAATTATATAACAATAATATATTTTTATATACATATTATTGAGATACATATTTTATACAACAATGATACCGTTGTATGAGTGTTGATACATTTTCTCTCTCTCTATATATATAAATAGTAGTGATGCATATTCTATACAACAACCATACAGTTTCTATATGTATACTGAAATTAGTTAAAAATTGCTACAAATAGAATTATTTTGAAAAGGCTAAAAAAATGTCTTTTAAATTTCTTGAGTCATCTAGGCTACATTTGTTTTTATTAAGATTAATATGCCTAAATTTGAATGCACATCTGAATATTAAGATGTTTTGGTAAATAAGTTCGTGGGAAATTCTTTTCTTCAGGACTTGTTGTGATAGGGGAGAGTCACTTTTGCGTTCTCTCTTGGATAGGTCAGTCTCGCTCTCTCTTGTCGGTAAGTATATCTGTTATGGTATTGATGTCGTGCCGTTCTAGTAGTGTTTGTGAATTTGTACGAGGGGGGAATGAAAAAAGGTAAATAAAGACCTTAGCCAAAAGCAAGGGATTTCGGGGCCCGAACAAGAGCAGAGGCAGCAGGGCAAGTATTCTCAAAAAAGAAAGAAAGGAAAACAGGCAGGGAGGTAAGAGCGAGTAAGACTAGGTTATAGCAAGACAACAGATGTTAGATAGCTCTTACCGGATCAAGAGGGTTAAGGTCACCCGTCCCCTTGACCCAGACACGAACTAATCCTTTTCTCTCTCGAATGTATGTCCGATTTTCGTCGAATCTTTTTTATCACCTTAAAAAACAAAGCGGAATTCCGTCTTGACATGATAAATAGTAATGCCCACCTGCAGAGCGTAGTCCTTCCTTCGTGAATACTCTTTCTTTACAAAAAAAAAAGATACATGCCCCTTTCCAACCAGTCAAGTGGCTAAACGCCCCTCTCCTTCCTTATAGTCAAGCAAGTAGCTTTTCGCTCCTTTCCTTCCTTACAATCAAGCGAGTGACTTAGAGCTCCTCTTTCTTTGTTTCGATGAAAGTCTCATTGCATTAAGATCTGAACACTGAACAATTAAAACCATTTGTTTTCTCGACATCTGAATATGTTAATTTATCTTTATTTTAGAATTATTACATATCAAATTTATATAAAAGAGTTATAAATATTTAATCAACAAATTATTTTACAAAATATTATTATAACAGTTAGATCAAACTTTATTAAATATGAAAAATTAATACATAAATGAACATTTTATATTAGATAAAATATGAAAGTATACAAATACTACATATATTCAGAAAAGATACGTCCCCGGTACATAGCTGGATAGCAAAGGAAAGAAACTTAAAATTCAACTGGAGGCCTGCAGCGTGGGTTCGAACCCTGGTGGTAGCAATTTGTTCTCTTGTGGGGTAGAACCTTGTAGGTGATATCAGTTGTTCTGTTCTCAAACTCTGGTCATTCAGGCACATTTCACTATTTACATGTAGTAGTGCTGAGAAATCGAGACTACTCTCTCCGTGAATAGCCTGACGTAAATCAAAAAGTTGAATATATAAAATAAAATAAAAAAAGATACGAGGATATCCCCCAAATGGGGTCTCTCTCCATCTGGTCCCCTCCCCCATGGATTCACACAGATCCATTAAAATTTCAGCGAAAAAAAAAAAGAGAAAACTTTCCATCTCAATTTGCCATGAAATCAAAGAATTAATAGTAAAGAATCAGAGATTTAATTTCTTTGAAGGTTGAGGGTCACAAATTGTGATGAATTTCATTGCAATCCTTTGGTATCAGATAAAAAATATGTTTCAATGGTGTTTTTCAACTCCTCTTCACTGGAAAAACAGATTAAATAGATCGAAAATTTCAAAACAGATGAAGTAGATAGAAAGTTTCATTGGAAGAACAAATGGAAGAGATCAAAATTTTCGAGTCGACGAAGCCATACGAATTAATGTCGTGGTTATCCTACAAATAACAGAGAGTATCATATTTAACTGTGTGTTCTTGAGGTCGATGGAGAATGTGTTTAGCCGAGTGTACTGAGGTCTGAATAATGAGCAAATAAGATGTTTTCAGATCTAATAAGTGGCAAAAAATTTAAAAATAAATAAATAAATGCGGCTAGATATGAATGATTCAAATAAATGAGGTACTAGTGTCAATAGTTTTAATTGTATGACCATTTACAAGCCACGCCAAATTGACCCAAGCTCAACAAGTTGTATTTTTTTGGGAAACAACACTCATGCCCGTTAAATATAAAATAATTATCTTTTCATATTCCATTACTTTCATATCCCCAAAATTATTTATCCATGATACTCATTATAGTTTTTGTAGTTAATTATCTCCTTTTTAACTTTCCTTTGTTTCTTATTTCTCTACTTCTCTACTACTATTCTTCTTTCTCCTATTTTCTCTTCTTTTTTTTCATTTTTTAAAAATCATATTATATTTTATTTTCTTTTTTCACCATAATCTAATCTCATATTTAATTGATAAGATGAGGTTTCTCAGATGGTAAGCGCTCTCCACTTTCAATTTGAAGGTTGCGAGTTTGAGTCACCAAGATAGCAAAGAGTGAGCTCCTCGGGGAGGGGTTAAAAAAACAAAAAAAAACTCATATTTAGTTCTAGCTTCTTTCATTTCCTTTTTTTCTATTCTCTTGCTTTTTTATTTTTTATTTCTTCTTTTCTATTAAATTGTCTCTTTTTTCTTCTTTCCTTTTTTATTTCACTACTTCTTAAGTTCTTATCTTGTTTTCTTTCTTTTGTTTTTTCTTTTTTTTTCTCATTTTTTTCCTCCTTTATTGTTCATTTATTTTCTTCATACTATATTTTATTTTATTTTTCATCATAATCTGATTTCATATTTATTCTAACTTCTTTCTTTATTATTATTTTTATTTCTTAATTACTTGTTCCCTTTTAATTGTTTTTTCAAATTATTTTTTCTTTATTTTTTGTTTTTTTATAATCTAATTTTATAAACTTTTTGGCTCCTTTATGTTTTTCAATAAAATGAATAACTGATATATTATCTTTTTTATATATTTTATTTTTTATATCTCAAAAAATAATTTATTCTAGCATAGTATATCAAAATGATATAAACTATTTATTTCAACAGTCCTCCATGATATCATCGTGATATAAAAATATACTAAGATGGTATCATGAAGGACTACTAAAGTCCTTGAATAGAAGTCCACAATCCTTCATGTTACCATCATGGTATAAAATATACTAAGATGGTGTCATGCAGGACTGTTGCAGTCCTTCAATGAAACACTCTTCAATAGTCTTCCATGATACAATTATGGTATAAAAATATATTAAGATGGCATATACCATGATGGTGTCATGAAGGACTTCTGAATTCCTTGAATAAAAGTCTCCAGTTCTCCATGATACCATCATGGTATAAAAATATACTACGATGGTATCATGCAGGACTGATACAGTCCTTCAATGAAACACTATTCAACAATACTCCATGATACCATCATGGTATAAAAATATACTAAGATGGTATCATGCAGGACCATTGCAATCTTCAATGAAACACTCTTCAATAGTCCTCCATGATACCACCGTGGTATAAAAATATATTGAGATGATATATACCATGATGGTATCATTAAGGACTACTGAAGTCCTTGAATAAAAGTCATCATTCCTCCATGATACCATCATGGTATAAAAATATACTGAGATAGTATCATGCAGGACTGATGCAATCCTTCAATGAAACACTCTTCAACAGTCCTCCATGATACCATCATGATATAAAAATATACTGAGATAATATCATGTAGGACTGCAGTTCTTCAATGAAACGCTCTTCAACAATCCTCTATGATACCATCATGGTATAAAAATATACTGAGATGGTATCATGAAGGACTGTTGAAGTCCTTGAATAAAAGTCTTCAGTCCTCCATGGTACCGTCATGGAATAATAATATACTAAGATGATATCATGAAGAATTGAACAATGTTTGATATTTTAATATTTATACATTGTCAGTATATGTTATTTGTTATAAAGGAATGATTCATTCTTCAAAAAAACTTTTAGTCTTTTATGATATCTACATAGTACATATCATATATTGTCAAGGTATCATAAAGCATAAAATAAATGTTGTTATAGTAGATATACGTATTAATTAATATATACTACTTATTTGTCTTGGATGCTTCTCATGTGAATTGTGATAAATAGATTAGCTGGAATAGTGAGGCGATTTAACATGTAGGTCGTCTTTCTTGGAGAAAATGAAATTTGCCAACTGGTTATTATTACTGCAGATTCACCAACCCCAAATTATAAAATTCAATACTCCCGATTCAAAAATAAAAAATATTCTAAAATTTATTTGAAGGCACCGACACTATATATGCCACGTCTAAATCTCGTCGTGTAGCAATTATCCAAGTATGATTTTTTGATAGAATATTATCATATTTTGTATATCTTTTATATTAGATAAATTTATATTTCTATTGTAATTAGAAAGATTAGTTACCTAATTTGTACCTATGTAAATAATTATGTAAAACTATATATATTGTACACAATAATCAATGAAAATCAGAAAACATATTCCTTTATGGTATCAAAAGCCAAACCTAACTTTTTTTCTCCCAAAGCTACCGTCTCCCCTCTTCCTTGGCAGCCCTCCTCATTCTTTCTTCAACTTTCCTCTCTTCCTCTCAAATCTTCAATGGTTGAACAACCTAAATTTCATCCTGCTCTTATAGTTAACAATATCAAGAATTTCATTCACATAACTCTTGAGATGGAAAATGTTCAGTATTCATCTTGGATGGAATTATTTAAGATTCATTGTCGTGTATACAAAGTCATCGACCATATCATCCCTCCAAAATCAAAGCCCCTAAACAAACCTGATGATTCAGATGATGAACTTTGATCCCGCTTAGATGCGGTTGTCCTACAATGGATCTATGGCACGATCTTGAACGATCTATTGCATACAATCATTGAAACCGATGTCATTGCACGACAAACGTGGGAGCGCTTGAAAAGTATTTTCATGATAACAAGACACAACATGCCTTGTATCTAGAAAATCAATTTCAGGTCATTCAGCATGACAATTTTCCTAATGCGTCGGCCTATTGTCAAGAACTTAAGATGATTGTCGATCAACTCTCCAACGTCGGTGCACCGGTCACTAATCAACGATTGGTGATGTAACTTATTTTGGGTTTGAATGAAAATTATGACGGCGTCGCTACCATCCTCCAACAAAGCACGCCATTGCCTCCGTTCTATGAGGCTCGATCGAGACTCATCCTTAAAGAAACCCAAAAAACAAAGCGGGCAGCAGACTAATTCCAGCACAGTTGACGCTGCTCTCTTAACCATACGCGGCAATCATGTTAACCTGAGAGGCTCGACTTCCGCCCCATCCCACCGGCAAGCCAACGATCTGACACGAGGCTCACGTCCCCGGAATAACAACAGAGGAAGAAATTCTAAGAACAGTCGCAGTGGCAGCGCCAGCCCCAGAAATAGTGGCAGTGGCGGCAGAAGGCAACCCCCGCCGGCTGACAGCCACCAACAACGGCAACAGTAGTGGCAGCAGCCTCCGCCATGGGTTGCATAGGCCCCGCCGGCATGGGCTGCTCTACCTTGCCCCTATCCGGCGTCCTAATGGGCCTAACCTCCGGCCTGACCGGCCCAGCCCGACATCCTTGGCGTATGTCCATTGCAGTCATATAGTGAACAAGTTTCTCCTCCTTAAACCTACGCACCGACGGATATTGAGGCGACTATGAACACGAAGTATCTCAACGTTTCTGACGACAGTTGGTACATGGACACTTGCGCCACATCTCATATGACAGCATCCCAAGGTACACTCTCGTCTTATTGCAACATGAGCAATTTAAATCGTAATATTATTATTGGTAGTGGACAAGGCATTTTCATTCAAGATTATGGACAATCATCCCTCTCCCCACCACACCTCCGTTAGCTTTAAAAATGTCCTACATGCCCCAAAACGTATGAAACATCTAATCTTTTTGCGTCATTTCACAACTAACAATAATATTTTCCTTGAATTTGATCCTTTTGATTTTTCTGTGAAGGAACTTATTACAAGGATGTGAATAATGAGATGTGATAGCACCGGAGACCTTTCCTATCACCACCTCCGTCAGCCATCTAGCCACCCCTCTATCAACCTTTGCCGCAATTTCATCGCTTTATGACATAATAGATTAGGACATCCGGGAGACTCTGTTTTATGCTCCCTTAGCGAAATAAATTTATTGCTTACAAACATGTCGCTTCTCCTTATGTTTATGAATCTTGTGTTTTTGGGAAACATGTTAAGTTGCCATTTTATTCTTCATCCACTTGTACTTTAATGCCTTTTGATATAATACACAATGATTTATGGACTTCTCCTATCTTAAGCACGATCGAGCATCGATACTATATGTTGTTTTTAGATGATTATTCAAACTTCCTATGGACGTTTTCCATTGGTAATAAGTCTCAAGTCTATTCTATTTTTTCGCCATTCAGCACTTTCAGTAAGACACAATTTGAAAAGAATAGTAAATATTACCAATGTGACAATGGGAGGAAATTCTATAATTATCAATTCAAACTTTTCTGCGCCAAACACGACCTTATTTTTTATTTTTCCTACCCCTTCCACAAAATGGCAAAGTCGAACGAAAAATTAGAACCATAAACAACTTAGTTTGTGCCCTCATTTAGCAAAAATAAATTTATTGATTGTAAACATGTCTCTTATCCTCCTATTTGTGAATCTTGTATTTTTGGAAAACATGTCAAGTTGTCATTTTATTCTTCATCCACTTGTACTTTAATATCTTTTGATATAATACACAGTAATTTATGGACTTCTCTTATCTTTAGAACGGCCGAGCATCGATACTATATGTTATATTTAGATGATTATTAAACTTCCTATGGACTTTTCCCATTAGTAATAAGTCCCACTTCTGTTCAATTTTTTCTTTATTCAGTGCTTTTATTAAGACACAATTTGAAAAGAATATTAAATATTTTCAATGTGACAATGGGAGGAAAATCTATAATTATCAATTCAAACTTTTCTGCGCCAAACACGACCTTATTTTTTATTTTTCCTGTCCCCATACCTCTCCACAAAATGACAAAGTCAAACAAAAAATTAGAACCATAAACAACTTAATTCGTGACCTCCTTGCTCACACTTTTATCCCCCATATTTATGGAATTATGCTCTATCAATGACAATCTATCTCTTGAACATTCCCCAAACAAGTCTATCAAACACAAGTCTCCCATCAAGTTCTCTATCTTCGGGATCCTTCCTATAAGTATTTACGAACTTTCGGATGTCTGTGCTACCCCCTCCATCCCTTCACACAAATCAACAAGCTTCAACCTAGGTCCACCATGTGTGTATTTCTTGGTTACCACCCTAATCATCGATGTTACAACTGTTACGACTTGTCTAGCCAAAAAATAATCATTTCTCGACATGTCATATTTGATGAGTTCTATTTCCCGTTTGTCAAGCTCCATTCTCCGCCTACGGATTCCTATGACTTCTTAAATGATGGCCTTAATCCCCACTTAATTCACCACTTGCAAAATATGTCACCACCATTACCGGAGCCCGTCCCTACTCCCACATCACTGTCTCTGGTGGGTCACCATACCCAGATATGGGACACTGCCCACCCATCTATGTCTCGGTTCCATCTCAGGTTACAGATCTTCTCAGCCCCACTCTTGCCTCTTTTCGGCTTGCGGCACCACCCCACCATCCCGATCCTCCCAACCCACCGCCAGTTCAGTCTCCCCCCATTCTTCCCGAGCCAACCCAACCCCCTGTGACACTCATACGGAGAATGGAAACCCATGATATGCACGACATTTCCAAACCCAAACGGAAATTTAATTTGGCGACTTCGATTGACCCTTTACCTCTTCCTCGCAATCCAAAAAATGCCTTGTCCAATCCTAATTGGAAATCTGCCATGATTGACGAATATAATGCTTTTATTGAAAATAAGACGTGGGATCTAGTGTCACGTCCTTTTGATACTAACGTTATTCGTTCTATGTGGATTTTTAGACATAAAAAGAAATCTGATGGTTCTTTTGAGAGGCACAAGTCCCGTCTTGTAGGTGACGGCATGTCTTAACAGGTAGGTGTGCATTGTGATGAAACTTTTAATCCGGTGGTGAAACCGGCAACTATTCGGATCGTTCTTAGTATTGTTTTATCGAATCTTGACATATTCATCAGCTTGATGTCTAAAATGATTTCTTGCATAAGGACCTTCATGAAACCGTATACATGCATCAACCTATGGGATTAAGGGATCTGGCTGATCCAAATTATGTGTCTTTTGAAGAAATCTCTATATGGACTGAAACAGACTCCTCGTGCATGGTACCAACAGTTTGCTGACTTTGTATTCTCTATCGGATTTTCACATAGCAAATCTGATCACTCACTTTTCATCTATAGCAAGGGTAATGACATGGCATACTTTTATGTATATGTTGATGACATCATCATAACTACATCTTCTGATGCACTTCATCGATCCATTATGTCAATTCTTGCCTCTGAGTTTCTATGAAGGATTTGGGCCGCTAAGCTATTTTTTGGGCATTGCTGTTACGAGACATGCAGGTGGCTTATTTCTTTGTCAAAGGAAGTGCGTCAAAGAGATTCTTGACCGAGCAGGCATGAGGACTTGCAAACCGACCCCATACCGGTGGACACTAATTCCAAACTCAGTGCCTCTTCGGGTTCTCTGTATGCCGACCTGAATCACTATCACAGTTTAGCAGGAGCGTTGTAGTAACTCACTTTCACGAGACCAGATATATCTTATGTGTGCAATAAATATGCTTACATATGCACAACCCGACGAAAGAACATATGAATGCCCTCAAACGTATTTTGCGATATGTACAAGGTACTCTTCATTTCGGCTTACACCTGTACAAGTTCTCACTCTCTGATCTCACATCTTATTCTGATGCTGACATGGGTGGATGTCCTGACACTCATCGATCCACGTCGGGTTACTGTATGTTCCTCGAAGTTAACTTGCTTTCTTGGTCTTCTAAAAGATAACTTATTATGTCTCGATCTAGTGCTGAAACTGAGTACAAAGGTCTAGCAAATGTTGTTTCTGAGTCTTGTTAGCTACACAACCTTCTACTTGAGCTTCACTGCCCAATCTACAAGGCTACATTGGTTTACTATGATAATGTAAGTGCGATATATCTTTCTGAAATCCCGTTCAACATCAGCGCACTAAACACATTGAAATGAATATTCACTTTGTTCGTGAGAAAGTTGCTCGTGGATAAGTTCATGTTCTTCATGTTTCTTCTCGATATCAAATTGCTAACATATTCACTAAAGGACTTCCGCGCATACTCTTTGATTATTTTGGAGCTAGTCTCAGCGTACGAGAACCTCCCGCTTCAACTGCGGGGGTGTGATAGAATATTACCATATTTTGTATATCTTTTATATTATGTAAATTTATATTCCGATTGTAATTAGAAAAATTAGTTACCTAATTTGTAGCCATCTAAATAATTATGTAACACTATATATATTATACATAATAATCAATGAAAATCACGAAATATATTTCTTTATTTTTAATTCCAACATGCATTATTCAAACTTCCAATGATTTAGTAATAGACTTTTTAGAATAAATATAAAATTGATCTGTCATCAACACACTAAAAGCAAACATATGGGGTATCTAAATACACAATAAAACGATCGACTTTATTCCTTTTTTCTTTGTTTGTACATATATTGATACAAGCACAATAAACCTTGAGAGGAAAAGCACGATATGAAGATTATATTCTTTTCTTTTTCTGTGAAAAAGGAAAAACGAATTTCCTTCGCACCGACACATGAGAAGTAACCATTTTTTCCACACCGTCCCTCACTTCTATAATGTAGTGGCGGAGCTACAAGCCTGTCCACATATTCCACAGAACTTGATAATTTTGATTATAATTTTGTATTTATTCTTAAAAGTCTTACTAACATGTACAAATAATTTATCTAAAACCTATCATTTTCATATTTCCTCCTATATTTATACATATAGCATAGGTTTTCTTACTAAGAATTGAAAAGATAGGTTACTAAGTTTTAGATAAATAATTTATACATATTAACTAGACTTTCTACAATAAATACAAAATTAGACTCTTTTTATCAAGACTTCCCTCTTACCTCTTATTCTGATTGTAATTAAAGTAAGGATAAGTTCTTATCATCTCGATCGGGATAGATGGAACTATCTTATTATGAGTGAGCACTTCGCGGGCTCCATCTATCAGCAGGAGGCGTTACTGAAAATATTTACAAAATGCTCATTAAAAAATCAAGTATTTCTAAATTAAAGGGGATAAAAAGACGCAATTTTTTTCTTTTGTTTTCATACAAAATACAATCTGGAGAGAAAAAAAATACAAAATACAATCAAATTAAGTACCAAAACTCTTTCAAACACAAAAATCATATCTATGTGCAAGCCAAAACAAAAGGAGTATACCACTATGGTCCCATTATTGTTATCAAACAATGGTCATACAAATAATGCTCAATGCAACTGTAACCAACCATCCAGTACTTTTCACACCGGTGGCCCAGTTCAAATTCGCCGACTCATCCGCCGGATCCTCATCGTCTTCCTGGCTAGGCTCCGGTGCACCGTCTTCCTCCATATCTTCATTGTCACCCTTTTTTGTCTTCTTCTTCTTCGACGAACCCTTTGGTGCTGGTGCTGGTGCTGGTTCTTCCGCAACACCTTTAAATAATTCCCTAGGTAACAAAACTTTATCGATTTTGTAAACGGATAACGGCTCTTCATCGTACAATGTACCGGAAATAGTTGCTTTCACGACTTTAGTCTTCAATGTCACATCATCCCCATCATTTTGTATGGTGAAATCGTACTTATTATGCCCTTCGGTTGCAAGAGTGTTCATTATCCCGTTATTTGACTTCAACATACCCATGGAATTGTAAACTGGGATACCATGGTATAAAAGTAAAGAAGATTGTCCGTCTTTCGTTAAATTCTTGAATTTCGGCATGAAAGCGTTGATGACACCGTCAGTAGGGCAAAACACCGTTAACCCACTCTGTACATTTTCCGCGAAGGTTTTGGAAACATCCGAATGAGATTTTAACAAGTCGGAAAATGCTTTACACCCTTGTTTCGCCATTATAGTTGTAACATTAAGGTCACTAGGTGCAGCAACAGGAGCTTCAGCAGCAGGTGAAGTAAGTATTTGACTAATTTGAATAACTGAAATGTTGTACGGCATTTCTACTAGGGATTTAACGAACGTAGCAGCGAAATGACCGTCGTTATCCTCATTTGCAAACCCTACTTTCCCACCTTTCATGTTTGTTATATTGATGTAACCAGAAGTTCCTGGAGCTTCACCAGTAGCTTGGAACATTGTGGCTGTGAGTGTACTTCCTTTAGTGATTTGATGGAGTTTCTTGGCACCGAAGTAATCGGCGAAAACATGCAGGGAAAGTACGTTTTTGAGAGTGTAAGTGGGGAGGTGTTTTTCGAGGAGTTCGTTCATGGCGGAGTTGTCGATAGCGCATACAGTGATTGTTTGTCGGCGGTTGATTTCTGCGGCTAAGTGTGTGACGGTTAAGTAATGGTTGAAGGTGGAGAATTCGGGGTGTTTGGCGAGGATTTTAGTAATGTTGTGGGCATTGGTGGTGGTGGAGAGGAATAGGAGGAAGAGGAGGAGAGTAACGGAGAGTGGTGCCGCCGGCGAGAGCTTCATTTTTTCCGGCGAAAGAAGGGAGATGGAGAGATGTGGTTGGAGAGAAGAAGAGGGGAAAAAGGAGATATTGGAGTGGTTGTTTAGAGGGGTGTATATATACATGGTATTGGGCTTTTTTGGTATCTTAACGTTCAATTCAATATGCAAATCAACGTTTATCCATGACACTAAAGAATTATTAAGAATATAATTTATATAAATTGACCAGGGCAGTGTACAAAGTTGTTAAACATAGCATTATACATGTGAATATACAACAGTGTATATCACATGTATATTAGTGGACCAAAAGCGATCGACAAATAACATCTTTGTTGGGCCTCTCAGAGGCCTGTGACCCATCAAGACAAAGACATCTGACGTTGGGCCTCTCGGCAGATGTTGGGCCTCTGGTGAGGCGAGCGACCTCATCACGGGATTGAGGCGATAAATCAGTGGATAAATATTGTATATTAAGGAAAATATATTGTGTGTATATTGTAGTATATTTATTACCATAATTAGTGTTATACACTTACCATAATTGTATAGTTAGAATTATGGTAGAATAAGGTTTTAGGAATAGATTAGGAAAAGAATTTTCCTATTATGGAAATATGTAACTTGTATATATAGCCTTTCAATTAATGAAAATAATCAAGGGGATTATTTCTTTCATGGTATCAAGAGACTAGGTCTACACAAAAGTTTTCTCTCAACTTTTGCCTTGTGGCCGAGAACCCCCCCCCCCCCTCAGGTTTTCTCTCCAAAATTTTGTCTTCCGCTCTCAAAAACCTCTCTTAAATTTAACCTCATTCCTTGTTCTTTCAAATATGTCTAAGAACAATTTTTACCCTGCCCTCACGGTTTCCAATATCAAGCTAAGTGTCCCTATTGTCCTTGAGATGGAAAACGTTCAATATGCAACGTGGGCGGAGTTGTTTAAAATTCACGCTATATGTTATCAAGTTCTTCATCACATCATTCCTCTCGCTAGACCCCTTCCTGCGAAGGATCCTGAGTTATGGATTACACTTGATGCTACCGTTCTTCGGTGGATATACGCCACTATTTCAGTGGACCTTCTACAGACGATTATGGAGCCCGATACCACGGCTATGGCTGCATGGAATAGATTGCGTGACATATTCCAAGACAACCAACATTCCCGTGTCGTCACACTCGAGCAGGAATTCTCTCTCGTTCGAATGGATGTATTTCCGAACGTTTCTGCATATTGCAAGAAACTAAAGAAGTTGGCGGATCAACTCCGTAATGTTGGCGCACCAGTAACAAATAATCGTCTAGTTCTACAGTTGGTTGCCGGTCTTTCGGAGGCCTATAGTGGTGTTGGAACTCTCCTTCGCCAACGCAACCCTCTTCCCGACTTTCATCAAGCCCGCTCCATGCTGACGTTGGAAGAAGCCGGTTTGGCTAAAAAGGCGGCTACCGGAGCAAGCCCAGTTGTCATGGTGGCATCCTCTCCTAGTTCTTCGGGGTTTGTTAATAATTCGGGCCAAAACCATAATAATGGTGGCGGCAAGAATAATCGCAAAAATAACAAAAACCGCGGGGGCAAACGAGGCTGTTCTGGTGGCGGTTCCGGTGATCAACAAGCAGGCGGTGGGTCCCATCCAGGGTACAGTGGGCCACCACCACCGTGGGCCCAGCAGTGGGGCCATTGGCAGTGGAACCCGCACCTCCATCGCCAGCTTCGGCCGCTGGTCGCCAACGATCCCAGGCCCAATACCGACATGCCCATCGCCAGCCGCCCAACAACGACTCCACGCAGCTACGCCGGCCCAAAGACGGCCAGAGTCCTCGCCTGCACTCGCAAGCCCACCATGCAAAGAGCCCCACTCAGACCGATATCGAGGCCGCGATACACACGCTGGGATTGTCTCAACCGACCCAAATTGGTACATGGACACCGGGCCACTACTCACATGACTTCCGAATCGGTATTCTCTCATCTTATTCAATTTGAGCACCCCTGGGATAATTGTTGGTAATGGCGATTCTATTCCAATTCTAGGGTATGGTCGAAAACATTGTCTCCTCCCAATCCACCACTCCTCTTGAAAAATACTTTACATGCTCCTAAATTGATTAAAAATTTAGTGTCTGTCCAAAGTTCACAAATGACAATTACATTTTGTTGAATTTGATCCTTTCGGTTTCTCTGTGAAGGATTTCAAGACGGGAGTCATCTCATGAGGTGTGATAGTAGGGGGATCTGTATCATATCATGCCGGTTGCCATCCATCGAGTCCAAATTGCCATCAGCTTTTGCAGCCATCTCTCCTTCCATGTGGCATGCTCGTCTGGGTCATCCGGGATCTTCTATTTTATCTGCTTTAGATAAAAATAGCTTTATTTCTTGTAAGGGTACGAGTCGTACTCCAATTTGTCAGTCTTGTTCATTAGAAAAAAATTGTTAAGTTGCCATTTGTAGACTCCAAGTCTCATACTTCTATGCCATTTGACATTATTCATAGCGACTTATGGACATCTCCTGTTCTTAGTTCAATGGGTCATCGATATTATGTTCTTTTTTTAGATGATTATTCTAGATTTTTGTGGACGTTTCCAATTGCGAATTAATCACAAGTGTTTTCCGTCTTCATAGAATTTAGAGCGTTCATTCGTACTCAATTCGAAAGAGAAATAAAAAATATTCAATGTGATAATGGGAAAGAGTATGACAATAGGGAGTTTCGGAAATTTTGTGCTACTCATGGGATAAATTTTCGTTTTTCATGTCCTCATACATCTTCACAAAATGGGAAAGCCGAACGCAAAATTCGTTCCATAAATAACATTGTCCGAACTCTCCTAATACATGCCTCCATACCTCCATATTTTTGTCATCATGCTCTACAAATGGCCACTTACCTTCTGAACATAATTCCGTCTAAAGGTCTGACATATTCTTCCCCCCTCAAAATCCTATATAATAAGAACCCTTCTTATTCTCACCTTCGGATTTTTGGGTGCTTGTGTTATCCGTTATTCCCATCCACCACAATTAACAAACTTCAGGCTCGGTCTACCCCGTGTGTGTTTTTGGGTTATCCGTCAAATCATCGTGGTTATAAGTGTTTTGATTTATCCTCCAAGAAAATCATAATCAATCGCCATGTCATTTTTGATGAAACTCAATTCCCATTTACGAAAGTTCATACTCCCGAACCTCAGTCATATAATTTTTGGATGACCAAATATCGTATATTATTCGTAATTTTTCGGACATCTCCGTGCATCTAAAATCCTCCAGCGCCCATCGCTCATTGGACCAACAATATCGCCACACTCACAAAATCCAGCCACTGGAACAGTTCCAGAAATTGGGCCCGTCCAGCCCACTCGAATCGGTCCAAAACCGAGCCCAAAGATTCACCGATTTGGGCCAAGAGCCCATCGCTCGCCGTCACCCGTCCCGAGCCCAGAAATTTCCCAAAATTCCCTCAATTCTTCCTCGAGTCATAGACCGGTCACTCGTAGTCAACGGGGTATTTTTACACCTAAAAGACATTTTAATTTACATTCTGATGTCTCTAAATCCCCATTGCCCCGCAATCCTGTGTCCGCATTAAATGACCCTAATTGGAAAATTGCTATGACTGATGAATATAATGCTCTTATTGATAATAAGACGTGGGAGTTGGTGCCCCGTCCATATGGTATTAATATTATCAGGTCTATGTGGATTTTTGCTCATAAGGAGAATTCAGATGGGTTCTTTGCTAGACATAAGGCACGACTTGTTGATGATGGTAAGACTCAGCAGGTTGGAATTGATTGTGGTGAGACGTTTAGTCCGGTGGTCAAACCGGCTACCATTCGCACTGTGCTTAGCTTGGCTCTTTCAAAGACTTGGCCAATTCATCAGTTAGATGTCAAGAATGCTTTTCTATATGGTGATCTCAAGGAAACAGTCTATATGCATCAGCCGTTGGGTTTCAGGGATCCCAACCGCCCTCATCATGTCTGTTTATTGAAGAAATCACTATATGGGCTTAAGCAGTCTCCACGGGCCTGGTATACACGATTTGCTGATTTTGTTTCGACTATTGGGTTCACTCACAGCAGGGCAGATAATTCCCTGTTCATCTACCGCCGTGGTTCGTCATTAGCCTATATTCTGTTGTATGTAGATGATATCATCTTGACTGCCTCTTCCGATGCCCTGCGCCAGTCTATCATGACCATGCTCAGCTCTGAGTTTTCTATGAAAGACTTAGGGCCTTTGAGTTATTTTTTGGGGATTGCCGTCAAGCGTCATTCAGGTAGGTTGTTTCTGTCTCAACGGAAGTATGCTACTGAGATCATCGAGAGGGCTGGGATGTCATCCTGTAAGTCCACTTCCACGCCAGTTGATGCAAACCCAAAGCTAAGTGCCACAGCAGGTGCACCATACGAGGACCCGACTCGCTATCGCAGTCTGGCAGGGGCCCTCCAGTATCTTACCTTTACCAGACCGGATATTACATATGCGGTTCTGCAGGTGTGTTTATTCATGCATGATCCCAGAGTTGAGCACATGAATGCAATCAAACGCATCATTCGGTATATACAGGGGACACTGGACTATGGGTTGCACTTGTATCCTTCATCTACATCCACACTTGTCTCTTACACGGATGCTGATTGGGGTGGTTGTCCCGACACCAGACGGTCGACTTCTGGCTACTGTATGTTCCTTGGCAACAACTTGGTCTCATGGTCGGCGAAGCGTCAAGCAACGCTATCACGATCCAGTGCAGAGGCAGAATATCGAGGGGTAGCGAATGTGATCTCCGAGTCATGTTGGCTACGGAATTTGCTTTTGGAACTTCATTGTCCCATTCAGAAGGCCACCTTGGTGTATTGCGATAACATTAGTGCCATCTACCTGTCAGGTAACCCAGTTCAACACCAGCGCACCAAGCATATCGAAATGGACATTCACTTTGTCCGTGAAAAGGTTGCAAAGGGTCAAGTTCGCGTATGTCATGTCCCGTCTCGTTATCAAATTGCAGACATCATTACAAAGGGTCTACCAGCAGTTCTCTTTGAAGATTTTAGGGACAGTCTCAGCGTTCGAAAATCGCCCACTATGACTGCGGGGGTGTGTTAAACATAGCAATATACATGTGATATACACTGAATATACAACAGTGTATATCACATGTATATTAGTGGACCAAAAGCAGTCAGCAAACAACACTGCTGTTGGGCCTCTCGGCAGAGGCCTGTGCAGCCCATCAAGACATCATACAACGTTGGGCCTCTCGGCAGATGTTGGGCCTCTCACCGAGGTTGTGCAAAGAAATTTCATCACGGATTGAGGGCAGTAAATCAGTGGATAAATATTGTATATTAAGGAAAGTATATTGTGTGTATATTGTAGTATATTTATTACCATAATTAGTGTTATACACTTACCATAATTGTATAGTTAGAATTATGGTAGAATAAGGTTTTAGGAATAGATTAGGAAAAAGATTTTCCTATTATGGAAATATGTAACTTGTATATATAGCCTTTCAATTAATGAAAATAATCAAGGGGATTATTTCTTTCAAAAGTATTCCTGGTTCAAGCAAAGTTTGAGGAAAGGAACTTAAGGAATGTGATGTAAACAAATTATTCTTCAATTTATATATGCTGACAACATAAAAACAAAAATTAGCATGTCTAAGCATTTACTAAGAATTATTATCGCAGATGCCTTTTTAGGTTATTAAACTACCCGTCCTAGAATTTTGTAATTACTTGTTGTTATAAGTCATATTTATTTTATAGTATAAACTAATCTTTACACTTTAAATGCACAAAAGGTACACTGATTAAATCCCTGTTTCGTATAAACTAATGCGAGTAGAAAAACACTTCAAATTGTCTAGTGGTTAGTGAAGTTCTTAGTTGAGTAATACGTATGTTAATTTTGTAATCTCGTTTGTGCCAATGATGCGTGCAATAGTTACATATTGCTTTGTGCAAAACTGAAGTCCAGATTTGGGAAATTGAGTCGAAGAGAAGAGAGTTTGTGGAAGCTTTTCTTTTATTTTCTATATCACTTCATGAATCAGAATGACCCCTATTTATAAGCACTCACACACTACTTGAAATCAGAAAATAAAAGCTAACAGAAAAACAGAAAAACAGAAAATCAGAAACAGAAAACAGAAAATCTGAAGCTACCAAATCAATGTAACTAACTGTGTAACTAACTTAACCATCCTAACAAACTAAGTGCATCACTCTCCTGTGTGCAGCTGCATGTCGATGCTGTGATCCACATTTGTGGAAAATAGGATGCAGGGCAGGTTCAACTACCTATTGGAGACACAACAACAATAACTCAAATAGAAAACTGCAGGTTATCAGGAGGTGATCTCATAAAGCATGTGTTATGTGTACCCAATTTCAAGTTTAATCTTCTTTCTGTTTCAAAATTAACAAGGGAATTAAACTGTTCTGCAAGATTTTTTCCTGATTTATTTGTCCTACATGATCTCTTCATTGTGAAGGTGAAGGAGATTGGTAAAGAAATAGATGAACTATACATGCTAGAGTCTAAAGGAGATATACATGCACAAGCATTTGTCTCAACTTCAGTCACAACAGCTGAGCTGAAAGCTGGGCTTGGGCATAGAAGAATGGGGCATGTGTCAATGAGTGTCTTAAGGAAAATAAAAGGCTTTGGAGATAAAGTCTAGTTGTCAATTGGGCATTGTGAAGTATGTCCTTTGGCTAGACAAACTAGGACACACTTTCCTGTTAGTAATAGCAAAACTGAGGTAGCATTTCAGCTTTTACATCTTGATGTATGATGACCATACTGGACCCCTACTTATGCTGGTATGAAATATTTTCTCACTGTAATTGATGATTACACAAGATGGACTTGGGTTTTTCTGTTGAATTTGAAGTCTGATGTGTCTACTACTCTTAGGACTCTTTTTGTAATGATCAGAACACAATTTGATATAAATGTTAAAGAGTGTTAGATCAGATAATAGGACAAAAATTTTCAACAGTTCTTGTAATGATATGTTTGTGCAACTTGCCATAATATATCAAAGTTCATGTTCACATACTCCACAGCAAAATGGGGTAGTGGAAAGAAGACACATACATATTTTAGAAATTGCCATGGCCATTAAGTTTCAAAGTAGCTTACCAGCAAGGTTTTGGGGAGAATGTGTAGAAGCATCAATATATGTTATCAACAACGTACTTTCTATGGTGATAGGAAATGTTTCACCTTATGAAAGGTTATACAATAAACCACCAGATTTGTCTCATATGAGGGTGGTTGGATGTCTTTGTTATGCCACAAATTTGATAAAAAAGGACAAGTTTGATGTCAGGGCAGTTAACTTAGTTTTTCTTGGATATGCTGCCAAGCAAAAGGGATACAAGTTATTAAATTTCACTAATAAGACTATTTTTGTGAGCATGAATGTATGTTTTATGAGGACATATTTCCTTTCAAGTAGGGTGAATGAAAAAACATGGAATCAAAAGTTTCCTTTGTTAGTGAAGGATGTACTGGTGAGGTTGACAATGAGAGCATGGCTGATCACATGAGAGAATGTGAATCAATCAGTATAGACAGTACACAAGTGGCAACTGATGAGGCACTGATGGAGAATGAATGAGGCATTGTTCATGAAGAGGATGCTGAAGATACTTCTAAGAATGTAGAAGAAAGAAATGTAATACCCACATAGATAAGAAGATCCATAAGAAGCAGGAGACCTCATTTGTGGATGAAGGACTTCATCCAACCCAATACAGGTTCAGGAAACGGACAAATTTATCTATATCTATTGTCTGACAATGTCAGCTATGCTGGGCTTTCAGTGACTTATCAGAGTTTCATATCTAAGCTTGCAGAAGAATATGAGCCGCAATCATATTTTGAAGCAGCAAAATATCAGAGATGGGTATAGCCTATGAAGGAAGAGATTAAAGCTCTTGAGGAAAATTATACCTGGGAAGTAGTTGATCTACCTACTCACAAGAAGGCAATATGATGTAAATGGGTATACAAAATCAAGTATAAGGCAACTGGTGAAGTAGAAATATTTAAGGCAAAATTAGTGGCAAAGAGATATAACCAGAAGTAAGGGATTGATTATCAAGACACCTTCTCACATGTGGTAAAGATGGTGACAGTTAGATCAGTAATTTCTGTTGTTGCAGCAAAAGGATGGATTGAACATCAGATGGATGTGTTCAATGCTTTTCTACAAGGTGATCTTAATGAAGAAGTCTGCATGGCTTTGCCTCAGGGGTTCACACATAGGGAAAGCAAGGTTTGCAGGCTGTTGAAGTCATTGTATGAACTTAAGCAAGCTTTAAGATAGTGGAATATTAAGTTGACCACTGCCTTGATATCTTCTGGCTTTACACAGAGCTATTTTGATTACTCTCTCCTTACCAAAAGGGTTAACAACACATTAGTGATAGTTCTTGTCTATGTGGATGATCTGTTGATTATAGGAAATGATGAGAGCCTCATACAAGACACCAAGACTATATTACAACAACATTTCAAAATCAAAGACCTGGGAGAGTTGAAGTATTTTTTGGGATTTGGGTTTGCCAGAAACAAGACTGGAATTGTTATGCATCAAAGAAAATATGCTCTTGAGTTAATAGTAAATTTGGGATTATCAGGTGCCAAACCAGTTGGATCACCAATGGAATTAAATAACAAGATTACCACTATTGTGTATGATACGCAGGTGAGTGATAAGGCATTGACAGGTGATTCAGACACAATGATAAAAGATCTCTTACTGGGAGATCCTGCTAGTTATCAAAGGATGATTGGGAGGTTGTTGTACTTGACAAACAACAGACTAGACACTAGTTTTTCTGTTCAGAGTCTCAGCCAGTTCATGCAAGCACCCAAATAGTCTCATATGATAGCATCTCATAGAGTGGTAAAGTATATCAAGGAAGCTCAAGGCTTGGGTATTTTTATGCATGCTAGTGAATCCAAATGCTCATCTGGATATTGTGATGCAGATTGGGCATCATGTCTTAATACCAGAAAGTCTATCACAGGGTATTTTATGTTTTTTGGCTCTTCCTTGATTTCCTGAAAGTCTAAGAAACAACCAACTGTCTCTAGAAGTTCGGCAGAGGCAGAGTATAAAAGTTTAGCTTCTCTGGTTGCAGAAGTAGTTTGGGTTTCTGGTTTGTTTGCTGAGTTAGACATACAATTGGAAGTGCATGTTCCTTTGTACTATGATAGCAAATCAGCCATCCAAATTGCAGTTAATCCGGTATTCCATGAAAGAACTAAGCATATTGACATTGATTGTCATTTTATTAGAGAAAAGGTTCAGCACGGGTTAGTCTCCAACTTCTACATTCCTACATCAGATCAACCAACTGACATTCTAACCAAAGGACTAACTCAAGGACAACATGCATATCTATTGTCCAAACTAGGTATGAAAAACTTGTTTTCAGTACCTAGTTTGGGGGGGGGGGGGTGTTGAGAGTTGTGCTCTCATCTCAACTGAGCCTATCTCAACTGAGAGAAAGCCTATCACAACACAATTTCAGCTTCCACAAGAACAACAAGCTCAACAGAACAACATATCAATTTTTCACCAATGTGGATCACAACATCGACATGCAGCTGCACACATGAGAGTGATGCACTTACCACAACAACAACAAGCTAAGCAGAACAACAGATCAATTTTTCACAAATGTGGATCACAACATCGATATGCCGCTGCACACATGAGAGTGATGCACTTAGTTTGTTAGGATGGTTAAGTTAGTTACACTGATTTGGTAGCTTCAGATTTTATGTTTTCTGTTTCTGATTTTGTTTTTTCTGTTACCTTTTATTTTCTGATTTCGAGTAGTGAGTGAGTGCTTATAAATAGGGGTCATTCTGATTCATGAAGTGATATAGAAAATAGAAGAAAAGCTTCCACAAACTCTCTCTTCTCTTCGGCTCAATTTCCCAAATCTGGACTTCAGTTTTGCACAAAGCAATATGTAATTGTTGCATGCAGCATTGGCACAAACCAGATTACAAAATTAAGAAAGAACGAAAGAAAGAAGAAAAGAGAAAAAGTGTGAATAGATTGGCCAAAACTACTTTAGTATTCTTTTTGTTCCCAACAAGCCAAGTGCGACCACTGTTTAAAAATCCAATTTCTACTAATTTGAAGTGTTTTTCTAGTCGCATTAGCTTAATTGTAGTGAGACAAATAAGACCCCTTAATTCTTAAGTAGAAATCATGTTTGATTCCTGAATAAAAGAAGTTAGTAGAAGCGTTTCCTCTTTGATAGGTTCAATTTTAAAAGTTCTTAGTAGTGGATATATTATACTTTCAAAATTTTGGGTTCTAAATTTGATATATATATGTTGATATATATTTTAAAATATATTTGATTGCTTGCCCTACTAAAAAAAAATCTCTATTTTTTCATTGAGTTTCCCACTGAAAAATATTCAGTGAAAATTTTTTCACTGAATGTCGGTAGAAAAAATCTAAATAGTAAGTAGTGTTTTTACATCGGAAAATTTAAGAAGTTTTACAATATTTCAATGGAGGATACATGTTTCCCATCAACATTTTCTCAGTGAACTGGTTCGGTGGAAATGAGGTGGGGAAGATCATGTTTTATAGTACAAAATTTTCACTAAATATCGATGGAGAAAAACCCTTTGTTTCTAGTAGTGAGGTTTATAAATTAGCTTAATTATATGAACATATATATCATATATGTCCTTATCATGCTCTTCATACAAATGATCATCAAATCAATTTTGGTTACTTTTCTAAAGACATCTATTCGTATAACACAAAACAAATACATCAGATCACAATCAATGAGTTTTCTTCTAAGGTTAGGTAAAACGGAATTCTCACAGATTTCACAACTGATGCGATCACGTATATTCACGACAATAATTCAAACTTTAGAAAATTGCTAATTGAAACACAATTTTTTTGTCAAAAGGAAAATTATTAAGAGTGACAAAGCATATGTAACTTTAGGATAATATCTAAGTAGTGTTGTGAAGTAAAGTGATTTCTAACTTTTTATGGTGTGTATATCACTTAATTGATTCAGTCACGTGGAGGTAAAGTTCATAAAACTTATAGAATCATATTTACAGCTCGAACTTCTTGATGCTTGGTGAAGTAAATTACATTTACATTATATTTTAAAATGTGAAAAAAAAAACTGCTAGTAGCTAGATAACTTTTGACTAAATATGTTCTTTTACGTTTAGAAGACAAGATAGTAATTTTTTTATAAATTAACCTTCCCTAACATAAAGTTTAGCAATGCAAAAAGATACATTTAACACTATCAATTGATAATCGTCCTTTGAGGTCAAAAGCTTAAAATTCAATCAAGCTAGACTATCACGTATTATCATAAACTTCACGTGCATTAGAGTTAATTTCACTAATTTTGTTGCATATTGTTGACTTTGTTCCTGTTAGTAAATATAGATGGTTGTATTATGAATTAAATTAAACCCAACATTTTTTACACATTAAATAGAAAAATATATGAAAATTACTTCATTTTTATCAAATATTAAACTTTAAACTCTTAATTTCAAGTATTATGAATTAAATTGAACCCAACATTTTTTACACATTAAATAGAAAAATATTTGAAAAATAACTTCATTTTTATCAAATATTAAATTTTAAATTCTTAATTTCAAAATTGATATATTCACTAAGGAAAAATTTAAAGATTAAATATAGAAAATTGAGATGGTGAATTCGTCTCTATTAGCAAAAAAAAAAATGAAAAGAGGAATATTTTGCATACTTGCTTGGAAAATTAAAATTTTGCATACTTGTTTGGAAAATTAAAATTTTGAACTCATCCCTTCGCCTTTTAACTCCTCTTAGATGGTCCACCTAATAAAAATTAAAATTAACACTATTTAATTTTGCATAGTTGTTTGGAATGACAGGAAAGAGTGGGTCCTCACACACATGGAGGAGTTCCTAGGTGATTTTTTTTATCTATGATTTTTTAATTAATAAAACAAAATGAACCATTTGGCACTGATTTTGAAATATATAGATGATAGTATAATTCTCTTAAAATAATATTTTGTGATGTGGGAGGGTTATACTAGTAGTACTTTGATGATGAGCAGGTAGGAGGGCCCCTTCTTTGTCCTCATGGTTTCCAGACCTCACTACTCATTGTCAGTATAATTAGAAATAGTAACAGTGTCGGGGCATAGCTCGATGGAAAAGGAGGAAAACTTAAAATTCATCTGGAGGTCTGTAGCGTGGTTTGAACTCTGGTGAGAGTAATTTACTCTCTTCTGGGGTAGGATCTTGTAGGTGATATCAGTTGCTCTGTTCTCAAACCCTAGTCATTCAGGCACATCCTGCGATTTACTGGTAGTAGTGCTGAGGGATCGGGACTACTATCTCCAGGAATAGTCTGGCGTAAGGCGGAAAGCTGGATATAAAAAAGAATAGTAGTTGAATGGCAAAGGAGGGGGACTTAAAATCTTGATGAAGGCCTGCAACGTGGGTTCGAATCCTGGTAGGAGCAATTTGCTCTATTCTCAAACCATGTTCATTTAGGCACATCCCGCGATTTACTGGTAGTAGTGCTGAGGGACCGGGACTACTATCTCCAGGAATAGTCTGGCGTAAGCCAGGAAGCTGGATATCAATAAGAAAAAATAACAAAGACCGAACTCAAAATAGAGATAATAATACTCCTTCCGTCCCATTTTCTATGAAGGTGGTTGACTAGATACGAAGTTTAAGAAAGAAAGAAATTTTTTTAAAATTCGTGGTCTAAAACAACACATTGAAAAATGAGTGACTATAAACTATTTCATTAAGGATAAAATGAAAACTTTAAACTTACATTATTACTAAATATAAAAATATCTTATAAATTGGGACGGAGTGAGTGTTACTGAAGGAATAATAGTATAATAAATAATTATTGTCAAACTTAGAGGGGTAATATAATTTCTAGTAATTGCTTGCTACTACTAATACATCCAAAGACGTTGGATTATATAATGAGTTTTAAGGGAAATGCGTTTGTTAGAGAAAACTGAAAAGTAGTGAGTGTCGGTAGAGAGAGGTGGGACAGGAGGAGGGCCAGCCTAGTAGCATTAATAAGAAGCAAAGGATATCATGGCGACAGCCTTCATTCATGCCAGGATTTTTCAAAAAAATATTTCTATGAAAATATAATTATGTGAATAAAATTATTTTTACTAATAGTTTAAATTTTTAAATAAGATAATTTTAGTATGATAGTAGAGTAAGCAAAGTTATTGGCGTCAAGTAGAGGCGAATTTAGGATTTGAATTTATGGGTTTAAATTCGCAATTTTACTATTTTCATCAAATTCACTAGGTTCAAAATATATTATTTGTGCATATTTAATAAGTTTTAACATATATATATATAGTCTAAGTGAAAATCTATTATCTGAATTAGGGCTGTCCAACGGGGCGGGGCGGGACCCGGCGGGACGGGGGAGGGTCGGGACGCGGGCAAGGCGGGCCGGGAAGAGGTCTCATCCCGTCCCACATCCCGCCGAAAGGGGGCCGGGATTTGAAGGGACGGGTCGGGATCGGGATTTATGGTTTTTTTTTTGCCACTTAATTTAAAAAATAATATATATAAACACTTCAATAATTGAACAAGATAGTGTAATAAAAACATCCCAAGACTGTTTCTATGCCTCTTATATTATTTAATAGAAATATGATTTTTTTGTATACAATTTCAAAATTGCAACTTTGTGTTGTTGTTCAAAAGTTGCAAATCACATAATAAAATTGCAATTAAAAAAATTACATAGTTAACCATACTTCTTCTAATTTTCTCACAATGTCTTGAGGATCTTCGGTTGGAATTGAAATTTGTAGGTCAAATTGTTCGACGTTTGTTCCCGTTCCCTTGGACAAGATTTTGTTGTAGTTGTTGTCTTCTTCTTCGTTGATCACCGATTGACTGCACATTTTACGCTCCGCTCGAATCCAATCTCTGAATAGAACTGTAATTTCTACTGCGTCTCCCGCCAATGAATGTCTATGCTCTTCTATTTGAAATCTTCCAGCAGAAAAAGCACTTTCAGACGTTGTTGATGATGCTTGAATGTTCAACATATCTCGGGCCATCTTTGCTAGTGTCAGAAATGTATTCTCATTCTGCATCTAGTATTTCAGCAAGTCTTCATGTCCTTCATCATTGACAATTAATTCGTACGGTACAACACCCTGCAAAACATAAACATCAAATTCGCTAACTTGTGAAGAAGTTGAACTACTAAATATTTTATTTCTAAGGCCTTGAATACTAGACCTATCCATCGGGTCGGGGACCCGCCCGATCCAACCCGACCCGAAAAAACCAGGGCCAAGGTCAGCTTATATCTGATCCGTGAGCCACCTAACCCAAAAAAGCGGGGATCCCCAGGGTCGGGCCAGGGTCAGAATTTTTTACCCGTCTGACCTGGCCCGGCCCGACCAGTGATCTAACCCCGTCCCGTTCATATTATTTTTTATTTTATTAATATTTATTTAAGGTATATTGTTTTATTAATATTTATTTTATTATGTTTATTTAAGTTATATTATTTTATTAATATTTATTTTATATTGGTAAGTTATTTAGTATTGGGGAGAACCGAGCCGAAAAACCGAACCTACCTATGTAATTAATCTTATTTTTTATTTTAGGCTACAACTATCTCTTGAATCATAGCAATTGAAGTCAATCTATGAAGCTTTTATTGAAGTCGAATGCGGCATGAACTTAATTAATGGAAGCATTGACATAAAATGTAGGGAGAGAAAATAGTTGTAAATTGGTGCAACTTTAAATGGTCATAACTCTGCACTCGGATGTCCGTTTACTCAAAAAAAATATTGATTTTGCGTCTGTTTTACACAACGCAGCCGGTAAGGCGGTTTGGCGCTGCCAATATTTACGTAAACGTCCATTTTTCCAATCAATTTGTGTGTTTCCTCCAAATCGGTTTCTAATTTATCTTTTCTTTAGTAAAGATCTCACGATATACAATATATTTCAACGTCAAAATTTCATGGTAATGTAGGTGTGAATGTCAATTTCAGTGTTGGAAATTTAATTTTTTTAAAAAAAATCCTTTAATTTAGAGTTTTTTTACATGTTTTAAGAATATATGTTATGTTTTTGGACTGTTATTTTAATAAAAAAAAATATTTTGTATAGTGGGTCAGGGTCGACCCGTGACCCGTAGGATCCCCGAAGGATCAGGGCCAAGGTCGGAAAATTAAATAAACAATAGGGTCAGGGTCGGGCCAGCAGAAAAAAAAATCGTCTGACCTGGCCCGACCCAAGCTTTGGACAGGTCTATTGAATACTAGCAGCAGAAACCACATGTTTTTTATAAGGCTGCAGTGAAGTAGTAGAAGATGGTACAGAAGTTGGTTGATTATTTACACTTTGTTGTTGGTAATACATATATACTTGTTTGCATTCAGTGTGTATGCTAGACGTTACTTCTTCATTTAGTTGGTTCTACAGTTGAGTCTGTTGGAAGTACTTCTATACAATCATAAATAGTTTCTACAAGTGTTTTACAACCGTCTACTTTAATAATCGGATTTAATACCGCACCAATAATATAAATAGTGGGAATAAAAAAAATTAAAATTTTTAAAATATTTTTTCAATAGATGCCTTATAAGTTGGTTTTTGTATATATTCATTAAGTAACAAAAATATTAGAAGTATATAAAATAACATATTTGAAATAGTAGGATAATAAATACCAAAAAATTCTTTAGTAGCTTGAAAAAATTTCTCTAGAAATCCATTAAGTTCTAAACAATTTTCCCAATCATTATCTGCAAGCATATCCCTTGAATTTTTATTATAGGTTAAATAATAAAATTATAGGTTGTCTATAATCGTAAGCAACAAGTAGTTGCTCATACAGATAATTCCACCTAGTTGAAACTTCTTCTGAAATTTTTCTATAAGGTAATCCACAATCATGACAAGTTTTTTATACTCTTCGCGTCTTTGTATTTTATTACCTTTAAAAATAAAATTTATAGCAAATTGTATTTTATCAAGAATGCTTTCAAAAAAATTTAGGCCATCTTTTACACCTAAGTTATAAATAAGACACACACATCTTATATGAAAATGATCAGGAAAATATGGAGTTAATCGAACTTTTAAAAGTCTTATAACATAATAATTAGAAGTAGCATTATCTAATGTAATAGTCATAATTTTATCATTTATTACATAATAATCACAAATTTCATTAATATTTTGTGCAATAAAACTTTCAATGTGCCTATCATCAATATATATATATATATATATATATATATATATATATATATATATATATATATATATATATATATATATATATATATATATATATATGCTAAAATACATTTTTGCATAGACCAATTTTGATCTATCCAATGACATGTTACCGTTAAGTAATCATTACCGTTAGTACTACGGCCTATGTCAGAAGTGATAGCCACTTTTCCATTAAAATGATACAATGCATAACGTAAATATTGTTGATATTCACTTGCAAATTTAAAAACATCCTTCTAACAGTTGATCTAGAAAAATCATTAAAAGCATGACTATATGTTTCTCGAATGTAATGAATAAAACCATGAGAGGAAGAAAATGAAAAAGGCAAACCCTCCGTCGCAACTAATTTGTCATATTTTTCATATCTTTGTTTTTATCATATTTTGGACAAAAAATTCACCCGTCATCGAGTTAATTTGACATTGTACTTGATCGAGGACACTATGTGAACCTTGTTCCGACTCAGCTGACACACTGATTTTTTAGCCTGATATTGATTTCACCTAGTTGTGTACTAGCCTTGTACATGTGCAATAAACCTCCCGTCCCACCTTGACCTTTTCCGATTTTAAATTTATAAACATTTTTACAAATTTTACATCTAGCTAGTTGATTCTCTTGGTCCCTATAAAAAAATGTCATGCATCTGATTTTAATTTTCGTTGTGTGGGACCTCGACTAATACTAGGGGGAATATGAGGCATTCCGATTTCAGTTCAGGGTGAGACTCAGTCTGAGCCTGAGGTTGAGGTGCACTAGTGTGTGTCATCTAGATTATCGTCTAAATTAAAGTTTGGTTTATCTATCTCATCATCTAATGGTATATCATTAAAAAAATAGTTTCATTTATATGAGTGAAATCAATGAAATCATCGGGACTAGGAATAGGATTACTAGAAGAAGTACCCTTGTCCTTGTTACCCCTACTAGAAGTAGCACCCTTACCCTTAAACATACCTCTTAATCCTTTCATTTTAATTATGCAAATAAATAATTAAAGATAATGAAATTAAGTGCGATAATTAAAATAAAGTAACAATAATAATTTAAAGAAGGAACGAAGGTACCAAACGTCGACGTAACATTGAGGTTGAAAATTAAAACTTTTCTCGATGGATGATCCTCAAGCTAGTTGCCAACTTCACTCCCAATTTTTTAGCTTTGATATAAATGAACAAAAAAATATAATATTTAGTAGAAAATGTAGAATTGTAGAGAGATAAATTGAGAGATTAGAGAGATTGTAGGAAGATGTGAGAAAAATGAAGAGGAAAATGAGGTATTTATAGTTGAGAAATTGGGTTAAAGTGTAAATATATTAACTTAGGGATTAAAAATAAATATTAAGAGGTAGGGGGCAAAAATGGTTGTTATAGCCGTTGTTGCAACATTTATTTTTGCAAAGGCGAAGGGGGACTGGCGGGACGGCACGGGACGGGGCGGGTCAGGGTCGGGATGGGGCGGGTCGGGGCTAGATCGGGACAGACAGGATGATCACAGGCCCCGTCCCGAATTCGAACCCCGACACCGACAATTTCTTTTTAGGGGGATCGGGACGGGGCAGACTGGATAACGGGACGGGCTGAGTAGGGATCAGGCTGACCCGACCCACTGGACATGCCTAATTTGAACCCATAGCTATTTAGTTGAATACGCCCGGCGTCAAGTTTTACTGTCACTCATTATAAAGAATATTGTTTTTGTGTTTAACACATAAAAAAGAACCAGTCTCACGCATGAGGAGGCATATTGATAGCGTAATTAAATAATTAAGTGTGTGATGCTCAATATTCAATACCAACCACCCCAGATTATGAATTTTCACTCAGGCCTAATCAATGTCAAACGAACATGAACTATAGGAAGAGAATGCAAAATATATTAATTATCAGTCTATGAATGCCTGTTTCGGTTTGTCTTTGGCAGGGATAACATAACATAGAACTTATGTTGTTTCCACTAGAACTTATGGTTCTTTTAGATCATAAATTCTAAAAAAAATTCTTAAACTCCATAAAAATCAAACTGCATCACATAAATTAATACAGAAGGAATACAAAACATGTCCACTTTTGCCAGAATTATTCAATGCATGTAAACTATTCAAGCACTGGCAGAGGCACGTTATCTAACAAACTGGCCTTGAAACTCCATTAATCATTCTGGAGCACTTAGTGAGTTAGTGATGAGAAACGTGAGCTTCATGAAAGCCCATATTAAATGAAAAGCGAGGAATCTCCCAGACCTGGCAAGCATTTTTATTGCGGAATGTCCTTTAAAGGCACTACTCTTTAATTTTTACTCCTCAAATTTGGAATTTTTTCCTTTCACTTAAAAATTTATGGGTTCTGGTTACGAACCTCTGCTCGGCAAAAATTAAAAAACAAAATCGCAAGGCGGAGGTTTGTAGCAAAATTAGGCCTATACGTGCAAAATTAGACATATATTGCCAGAAGTTTGCCTTTAAGGCAGAGGTTTGCCTTGAAGCTTAATTTTGGGTAAAAGTTTGTCTTATGGCAAACCTCTGCCGGATAGGCCTAATTTTGCCAGAATAGCCTTAATTTTACCCGAATAGGCATATTTTTACTACAAACATATGCCTTGCGAAATTCTTTTTAATTTTTACCTGAGCAAGGGTTCAAACCTAGAACCTGAGGGTATTAAGCGAAGAGAAAAATTAAATGTTTTAAATTTAATAAGCAAAAATTAAAGAGCGCCCCGAAATAAGGACATTCGTGTGAATTGTCCTTGGCAAGTGAGCCAGCCAGACAGGACGGCCCAATATTTCCTGTCCATTCCACTTTCTCCTTAACTCCTTTCTCTTCTCAGATATGGACCCTGCCCTAGTCCACGAGCTAGCCATCATAATGGGTCTGGTGGGCCATGCTCGGACGGGCCTTCTTGAGTTTATTTTAAGGCTGGCTAGTGGGTCGGGTAGGCTCGGTCCCGCTTTGACCCCGACCCAATCCCGCTCCGATCCCCCTAAAAACGGTGTCGGGACTCGAAACCGAGACGGGATCTGGGCTCGTCCCGCCCAGGCCAGTCTCGCCCCAGACCCGCCCCGACCCCGACCCCGTCCCCAACCCCAGCCCCGACCCCGCCTTTGCAAAAATGACTGTTGCAACAACCAATTTATATTTTGGCCGTTGTGCAACGGCCATTTTTTTCCCTATCCCCTTAATATTTATTTTTAACCCATAAGTTACTATATTTACACTTTAACCTAATTTTTTAACTGTAAATACATCATTTTCTCTTCATTTTATCTCACAAATCTTCCTACAATCTCTCAATCTATCTCTCTACAAGTCTACAATTACATTGCCTACTAAATATATTTTTTTTTGCTCATTTGTATAATTGTATCAAAGTTCAAAAATTGGGACTGAAGTTGGCAACTAGCTTGAGGATCATCCATCGAGCAAAATTTTAATTTTCAACCTCAATTATAAGTCGGCGTTTGGTACCTTCTTTAAATTATTATTGTTAATTTATTTTAATTATCACACTTAATTTGATTATATTTAATTATTTATTTATATAATTAAAATGGAATGATTAAGAGGTATGTTTAAGGGTAAGTGTGCTTCTTCTAGTAGCGATAACAACGACATGAGTACTTCTTCTAGTCATCCTATTCCTAGACAGGATGATTTGAATGATTACACTCATATAGATGAAACTGATTTTTT